>PVKB01003237.1:0-214537 GCA_004027205.1 Ctenodactylus gundi | reverse complement strand
GTGAAAGACCCGGGCTCGATTCCCCAGCACCACATAAACTGGGCATAGTGGTACATACCTCTAATCCCAACATTCAGGAGGCTGAGGCAGGACAATGGCCCCTGTGTTCTAGGCACCTGAGCCATATAGTGAACTCAGGACCAGTCTGAACTCTCAGAGCTAGCCATGCCTCAAAGATAAATAAATGTTTAGAAAAAAAATGCCATTTGCCTTGAGATGTTAATTTGTAGAGGATGAAGCATATATGCAAAACAATCACACCACCTCAATTTCCGGTGTGATCAAGAATGGAGCAGGCCCAGGGACTCAGACAGATAGAAGCAAACAGACACTGCCCTGGCCTCTGTGTAGATCTGTACCTGCCAGACACTGCCCATGGCTGTGACAGAGAAGGTGAGCAAGGCTGCCACATGTCTCTACACCGAAATTCCATTGTCAATGTCTCTAGGGCAGGATGTCCATCCCCAGGTCTCTGGCTGTTGGGATCTTCATGAAGGTGCATGTCACACTTTTTGAAACCAAAGTCCTTCTTTCACAACTGAAAAGACACATCATCTTTCAGGCCTGGAAGCCTGTCTTTATACTAAAACACCTACAGAACCTTTTAGGTAATTTTTTATACACTTCACATGTTCAGAATAACAATAAACCAGGGTGTGTTTAAGGTACTGACACAGAGGACAGGGCACCGACCCAAGGGGGAAAAAGAGGGAGGGCTTCCCGAGGGAGGTGACTTGAGCCAAGGCTGTCCCATGGCAGCATGGAGCAGGGACCCCACTCTCAGTCTCGGTTCCCAACTCCACCAGCCCTGCAATTTCTCTGACTGAGGCACTTTTCCTTAGAGACCCTGATCCTCCAGGGCACAGTGTGAGGTCTGGACCCCCCCCCCAGACCCCTGACGTGGAGGGTGGGCGCTCTCCCCTCAGCACGCACGCCCTTCCCATAGACGGCTGAGCAGCCTCTTCCCTGTGGGTCACGTCAGAGTTTGTCGCAGAAGCGTGTGAATTTCCCCGTGGGTGAGACACCCTGCACTTTGAATCCGGTGCTTGCCTAACTTTGTTCTGATAGCGTTAGTTTCACTTCAAATATCATATTATGCCAAAAACTATATATTATGTATTTTAATACACATTTTTATATTACATTCTATTTTACATATTTAAATGTTCATGAGCAGAGATATAATGTATATTCAATAAACCCTTTCACGTTGCAGATGAAAAAATGGCGGTCTAGAAGGGTCAGTGACCTAAGGCAGCGTCACACGAGGAGGGTACAGTGGGACCTGATTTTAGACCTGACATTCTTGTGGAGACGCTGGGAGACGCAGCGGAGGCCCTCCCACTCAGTCACCGCCCCAGTTCTTACTTATTTACGTACTCACGGAGGCAGGTTGTCCTTAAGGACTAAATTGCCCCGACTGGGCGGGGCCTTGGGTCCTCCGGGCAGGAAGGGACGGGTGGAACGGCCGCTCACCTGGACACCGCGAGGCGGCTGTCCCGGGCCCTGCCGCAGGGGGCGCCCGAGGGCTCCGGCCTCACGCGGCCCCCGCGCCCGCAGAGAACTACGTGTTCCAGGAGCGGCAGGACTGCTACGCGCTCAACGGGACGCAGCGCTACGTGGAGACATACGTCTACAACCGGGAGGAGTGGGTGCGCTTCGACAGCGACGTGGGCGAGTTCCAGGCGGTGACCGCGCTGGGGCGGCCGGATGCCGAGCACTGGAACAGCCAGGAGGACGTTCTGGAGGAGACGCGGGCCGTGGTGGACACCATGTGCAGACACAACTACGAGCTGGACGAGGGCTTCACCCTGCAGCGCCGAGGTGAGGCGGCCGCGGGCTGCGCCCCGGGACCTGCGGGGACGGAGGGGACCTGCGGGGACGGAGTGGGGGACGGAGGGGCCCTCGGGGCTGCGGCGGCTCCAGGCGCTTGTCGGGGTCGAGGCTCGAGGCTGAGGCTGCCTGAGAGTTCCCGGGGCCGGGACAGGAAACTGGGGAGGGCGAGGACCTGCGTGGGGACAGGGGAACAGATGGTCCCACGGGGGAAGCGCCGAGCAGGGGGACCAGAGCCAGACTGGGCTCCATAGTGAGTTCAAGACCAACGTGGGCTAGAGTGAAACCCTGTCTCCCCACCCCACCCCCCCAAAAAAAAGCGGGTACTTCTTCCTGTCGGCTTTGGAAGGGAATGGCCTGGGCAGAGGGGCCTTCTGAAAAAACAGGGACTGGGGTCATGGGGAAACGGGAAGTACAGATGCTGGAAAGGGAGAGACCGTGTGGGTGGAGTGGGTGGAGCTCACCCCTGATTCTTTATTTGAGGCAGTAGTCCTAGTCCTGAGCTCACTATGTGGCCCAGGTGGGCCTCAAACTCAGAGCAATCCTCCTGCCTCAGCCTCGCAAGTGCTGGTATTACAGGTGTGCACCACCACACCCAGCTTATGTCATGCTGGAGGATCAAACCCAGGACCTTGAGCTTGCTGGTGAGCACTTTAACTGCAGAGCTGTTCTTCTAGCCCTCACAATACGTGGAAATCTTTTTTTTTTTTTTTTGAGCTGCATGAGATGTCAGCCCACTGTGCCTATAAACTCAGTTCCAGCACACTACACCCTCCATGCAAAGTACCTGATAGAACGTTCAAGGCCTTAGACGAAATACGCAAGTATAGCTCCTGATTTTCCTGAGGCTCAAGAGCCACAGGGAGAAAAATTTCACATCCATCAATCGAGTCTCAAACAGAAACTGAACTGGTTGGAGGATGAAGAGATGATGTCAATTTGAAGGAATCAGGAATCACTCCTGGCTTAGGGTTTGGAACCACACTAGACTGGAAATTGAGAACCAGCCTGGATTGGAGTGTGAGTGACTTGTGGGCTGACCAATGAGTGAAGAGCACCCACCCGGATGTTGGGAGGGACAACTGGAACTGGAAGGGAGGATACCTGCATTCACAGGCCTGTAAGCAGCCCGCGCTACAGAGGAGACACTAGAGTTTCCAATAATCAAGTAAATGGTGCCTGGAATATCGGGTTTGAAAAACTATTATAAACATGAAGATCTGGGGTCTTTGTTGGAAGAAAGGCCATAAAAAGCCTAAGCTATTTTTAAAAGTCATTGAAAACTTGTTTCATATGATTTTTAATGTTATGATGAATGTAAAAGGATGAAATAGCTAGTCAAAAAGAATTTCATTTCCACCTATCGTAGCTTCAAGAAATTATCTGAGCAAATTTGGCATCACTTTTAACTAGGTAGAGTGCTGAAAAGACAGTGTCACAGCTAGAGAAACGGGTTTTTGTCAAGAGAGTATGAACCAATGGCCTATAGTAAAAATTTTTGGTAAATATGCCACACCCTGCTGTTGGGGTCTTCAGGGTCCCTGGCAGCCATTGACCACCACCCATCAGGAATCAGCCAAGTCTGGGTGAGCAGCTTCTGCAGTAGCTGTGAGTAGGAGTGGCTGTGAGTTTGACAAAGGAACCCTCCAGGAGACTGAATCAGTGTTAACAGCTCCATTGTTGCTCACAGGAGCCAGGCTTATAAGCACTTGGAGGGAGGAGGGTAAGCTAGGGTGATGGTGCAAGAGTCCTTCTCTGATTGGAGGAACTTTGGGGTCTGAAAGTCACCTAATTTGCATGGAGGGTCTCTGGAAACCTGATCACATAATTTCTAGTACGGGACTTGAGGCATCAGAAAATTGGGAATTGGAGTAGAGTGAAACCTGAGCTGTGGGCCATACTGGGCCTGGGACAGGAGGAAGTGGCTCCACTCCTGCTGGTCTCCAGATTATGGAGATGATCTGGGTTTGGGCCACCTTCTCCCTTCCCTTGTCCCTCAGTCTAGTCAGGGTCCCACACAATGCTATCTTGATGTTAATCTTCCCATCTCTTTATGTGATTGAACAGCAAGCATGTGCCATTGGGTGATCTGTTCCTGTCTTTTAAGCATAAACTGTAACCACGAGCCTAATTGTGACACATATATTGAAAACATCTGGAAAACAAGAATCAACATCTAAGAAATAACCATCCCCAATTCATCTCTTCCTTCCCCACCGTGCTCTCCAGTCCCGCCTAAAGTCCATGTGACGCCCTCGAAGAAGGGGGCCCTGCAGCAGCACGACCTGCTCGTCTGCCACGTGACAGATTTCTACCCAGGCAACATTCAAGTCCGGTGGTACCTCAACGGACACGAGGAAACCACAGGGATCGTGTCCACCAACCTGATCCGTAATGGCGACTGGACCTTCCAGATCCTGGTCATGCTGGAAATGACCCCTCAGCAGGGAGATGTCTACACCTGCCACGTGGAGCACCCGAGCCTGGACAGTCCAGTCACTGTGGAGTGGAGTGAGTTTCCCTCAGTCACCCTTCTATAAGCCACACTTTGAAAAGCAGGGAACAAACTGGTTTCAAAATTCATTCCTCTTCTCTTACATTTCTACACAATTTGTCCATATTTACCCCCTAGTGCTTCCTGAGCAAGGCCCTGAAGGGAGTTCTGAGATGGCGGCAATGGAGACGGGCCTATATTCAAGGTCTAGAGGTTCCTGTAACTTAGGATCTCACTAATGTCAGAAAATCTAAGGAATCAAATATTTTCCAGAATTGCCCTCAAGCATGAGAACTATTTCTTCAGCTTTATGGCTAATCATGCATTCTTTTGAGAGGCAGCTCGAAGAACCAACAATTGTGCCCTATGTGTGGCTGCCAGCCATGTCCAGAACATGGGAGCTATTTCTAAATTCTCCTCTTTGGGGAGACAGGAAGGTAGAGAGGGATAGGAGAAGTGAAAGTGACCAAAAGCTGATACGTACATGCACCAGTTCCCAAGCTGACTGCAATCATTGTGTATCCCGAGCATACTGACAAAAATAGTAATTATGGGGAAAACCATGCTTGTTTCCTACTGGCTACCTGCCCGTCCTTATGCCTATGTTCCACGTCCAGAACCAGGATCTCCGACAGGACATGAAGAAGACGTGGTTGGGGGTGGTGGAGTTAAGCCTGGATTTTGTTCTTCCCAGAGGCTCAGACTGAATCTGCCCGGAACAAGAAGTTGACTGGAGTCGGGGGCTTCATCCTGGGGCTCATCTTCCTCGCCGTGGGCACCTTCATGCACATAAGGAGCAAGAAAGGTAAAAAGGGCAGCGGGAGCCTGAGGCCGGCCTCCGCCCTGACTTGCCATCTCCAGACTGAGAGACTCAGAAAGATCATGCTGGGGAGTCCCAGAGGCCACAGAAATCATGTGGTCAGGGCAGAGAAGGTCTGTAGGAAGAGAAGAGTTGTCATACAGGGACCTCAAATCAACAGACACAGGAAATCTCCATGTGCTCAGGCTCCGTGTTTTGATGGGCAGGGGATGGCGAGGAGGAAGAGTTTTGGTCATTATCTAAGGTGATTTTAATGGCTGAATGCATTCTTTTTTCTCTTTCCTTTTTAGCTCGAGGATCTTGATACACAGGTAATTTTCTTGCTGTGTTTCTCATGGATGGATGCAGAAGGATGTAAGAGCTTTCTTTTCATTGTGACTATTGACTATAGTGAACAATCTCAGGTTCTAAGTTCTCTTTCACCCTCAACCTTTGGATTAACATGGGAAGAAAACATTACTTTACTCCAGGGGTGGGGAACATGTAATCCCTGGGCCTATATTGTCTAGATGGACAAGTCAAATATCACATTAGGGTGAGTTAATTTAATATTTTACCAAGTGTAGAAGACTGGTCTTTCAGCTGATAATTTTGAGGATCTATTTCTCATTTTCAACTGTGACTGATGTCATATATTTCCAAATGGCCCTTGGTAGGAAAAAAGGTTTCCCACCTCTGCTTTACTGCATTCAGGAGAAAAGCCAGGATAAACAATTTTTATCAGGGCAAGACTCCTAATTTTACTTCCTGGGATGCAGAGGAAGAGGGGTCAGTAATTTGGGATGATTTTTTTCTTTACCCACACAGGTTTTTGGTCTGACATGAAAAATTCTATGTGCCTTGGGACAAGGATTTTTCTGTTTCTTTGGTCCTGCAGGCTGAGGCTGGTTCTGGGACAGACCACACACTGCCCATGAGGCTGTCGCTGCCATGTAATTTCTCTAAAACCAGATTCTACAGTTCTGTTCGTTGAATCCATGCACCATTCCCTTATGATGCCACCGAGTTTCCTTATTGTCAACTCCATAAATAATCGAAATCCAACATCATTGTCTGTCTGTCTTATTTCAAAAAATATTCCCCAAGTCATCTCTGCCATGCTCTCAATGGAAGGTTTTAGTAATCTGTCAGATTTGCTGATGAAGTTCATTGTGGTTTATACATAAGCACGAAGAAAAACTTAACACAGGGACACCCTGACTCTTGGATGCGAGCCTCTGCTGGAAGCACTGTGCTTCATTAAGCTGCTCAGCCATCACGTCTGTACCCAACACTCATGTAGATCTGGGGCCTTCACTGTTATCCAATCATGAACACACTGGGAGTCTGGGATCTTGTAACTAACTTAACATGTAACTTTTTAAGAGCATGTCTTTTCATTCTCATTGAAAATATAATGACAATCACAACTAAAAATTATAAACATAATTTAATAAACTTTCAACATGTTCTCTGCATGAATACTCCTTAATGCAGCATGGCTTAGACTTTTAATGTATCAAGTAGAAGACACTGACTTCTCCCAGTCTCTGTCCATCTGCTCACCCAGACCTTCTGTCCTAATAACTCATACAGTGGGAAATACTTCATTTGTCAAAAGCACTTTCTCACATACAGGTCTTTTTTTAAAAATGCTAGTGTTTATGGATTTTATGTTTTGTATTAAGTTATCTTTAAGCCAAGATATAGGACATATTTAAACTGTTCTTTTTCTGGATGGAATTGGGTTTTTTTTAACCTCCAGTGCATATACCTAGCCCTCACCAGCTCCTGATACCCAAAGCTCGTGACCTCTCTCTCCCTGGCTTCTTAGAAGACATTTCTGGGCCCATATGCCATTTGGGCACCTGTCCAAGGTCAGATCCCACAGAGCTAGATCTCTATTAAATTCCCAGACATAAATTCCACCCTCAGAGCCCTTAAGCACTAAAAATTACAGTATTCAGAGTCTTCCCCCAGACATTGTTGCCCATCGAACTCCATGCTATAAGCTGTGATGTCCTTGGGAAAGAAGGAACATTCTATGGGTTCACCTCCTAAGAAGATGAGAAGTTATGGTTTCTATACTCACATTATAAATTTATGACATGCATACCTAGGGAATTGAGACTGTAAGAGACCAGAAAGAGCACTGAAGTTCAGAAAGGGCATCAGAAATGTCTAGCTCTGACATAACCAGCTACTTATACATCTCTGGGATCTCTTAGGGAAGGATGCAGCTTTTGATAAATTCCCCTAAGTTTTTGGATTTTGGATACTGAGTCACACCAACAATAAAGTAGCTAAAGAGAAAATAAAGGCCTAAAAATCTGGCAGCTGCTGGTGCAAGTCCCAGAGTCAGAAAGCTGAAGATTTTGGAGTTCTGATATCAAAGGGCAGAATTGAGTCCTGGGCTCTAGAAAAGATAGTGAATTTGCCTTTTTTGTTGTTTCTAGACTTCTGATTGCATGGTGTTCACTAGCACTGGGTGAAAACAGGCCTTTCAGTCCACAGAATCAACTGCCACTCCCTTCTGGAGACACCTGCATAGGTGGCTCTGGTTTATATAAATGTCCCTCAAAGTTCTGTGTGCTAAAGCCATGGTACAGTTGCAAGATAGTGGAATCTTTTAAGAGGTGGAGCTTAGTGTGAGGTCTCTGTGTCACTGAAAGAATGCCGCTGAAGGAGACTGAGGGACTTTGGTCCCTCCTTTCTCATTTTCTTCCTAGCCATGAGGCAAGCATCTCTGTTCTGCCACATGCTGCCACCAGCAACACTACCTTTTCAAAGGCCTAAGAGCAACAGGGCCAGCCCATCGACAACTGAACTTCCAAAACCATAAGCCAAAATAAACACTTCCTAGGTTGATTCCTCAGATATTTGTTATAGTAATGAAAAGTAGACTAGCACACAAACATGCTCAGAAAGAGAGCTTTTCTAGCTACCTGGATATCCCTTAATTTTTTCAGTTGACACCTAAAGAAAAGCACTGTAAGGCTGATTGTGTATCCACCTTTGCCCTAGCACATGGGAAAATTTCAGATTGCCAGAAGGAAAGTAGGAGGTTAGCATAAACCATATTGTTTGTGTAAACAGTTTAGACACAGTGAGATATTCCCGTCAGTTCTGAGAATGGTGGGGATTCCAATCTCCAAGTGTGATGGTAACATAAAACCCAAACTAATATATACTTAAGTGACCTCATTTTGTTGTTAAGACTGTGTGACCAAGCTGCCTTCTGTGAATTGCTTGAACTACTAAACGCCTTATTTCTGCCCCGATATCTGCTTGCTTAGCAGGATGTGCCTGGGGTCATATGATAAAGCTCCCAGAACTTATGCCCTCCGTCACTCCTGATCTAAGTATTTGTAACAAGCCTGCCAAGAATAATGATGTAGCAGCTCATCAAAAACAGTAACTACGTGTCAAGCTATGATTGGTTGCTATGGAATGATGTAAAATCACACCACCTGTGCCCCACAAGAACCTATAAAAACCCTGTTAAGCTTGCTAGGGGCTGCTTTCTGAATACTCATCCGGAGTCCAGAGGCAGCCTGGCTGTAATAAAGAAACCTTACCTTGCTTCTTGCTTCAAATTGCCATTTGGTAGTCCCTTAATTTCAGTCCATAACTTTTGGAGGTTCCACCGAGATCTCTACTCTTTAGAGACAGCATCTCCCAAAGTCCAGTGGAGGTTGGAACTGCCTGGGGAAGGCCTCTGAGAGACAAAGTCATCCGTCAACCCAGCCTTCCTCCCTCAGTCCCGGTTACCAGCAACAAGCAAGCCTGTTTCTGTCTCTAACCAGAAGGCAGTGTAGACCAGACAGTGAGGGCTCTCTCATTTTCCTTTTTGAATTCAGAACCAACAAATGAGAAATCTATGCAGCATAAAATTAAAATTCTTATAATTTAACCACTCAGATATGAAAAGGTTTCATAAAAACTCTGGAAAGACTTAAAATCTAGAACATTCTCAACTCCCCTAAACACAGAACACAGGAATGGCACCCTCCACCTCACTGAGCTCTGAAAGTTACAAACAATATTCAGCCAGAGCCTTCCCAACAAACCTTGACTGATTCAAATCATGCTATAGGCTGGGAATATTCTCTGAACTCATCTTTTGAAAGAATCAGACACTCTGTTTCAAGTTGTGTGCCTCTAGAAAACTGAAGGTATAGGCGATAGAGAATGGCCCCAAAATTGGAAACAAAATGGCATCAACCAGCTCTAATATAATCAGGTATTTAGTGGCCTTTGGAATCTCTTAGGAAGAATACAATGTAGGAAAAAGTTCAAGAAGAGCCTGGAGGATGGAGACAACCCACTGTGGAGAGTGCGTTGTTACTAGACTTTAAATACCATACATTCAACATTTGTTGAGCGCTTTGTCTATGCCAGGCCCTTTGCTGGGTGTATTTGTATGACTAAGACCAAGCAGGAATTTGAGAAGTTGTGGGTACAACAATATGATGACTGAGTTGGGCAGTAAAGAGAATCTAGGGAAGGCAGGGACAGGAGCTTGAGAGCAGACTGGAGAAGGTGACTCTCTCCTGTCCTCTTCTATCACAGAAAGATCTTCACCTGCAGTAGGGCAAACAACGTGGGGTTAGGAATTCCAACTTAGTGATGATTCCATATCTCCATATACTTGACCCCTTTGTTTTCTGTCCCTTCTAGATTCCTAAGGACAAGGTGATCCCCAACATATATTGCTGCTCCCCAATCAATGAGTCAAGAGACTCCTTAAGGAGACATCATTTCCCCCTCTGCAGCTCCCACCTGCCCACATGCTCTTTAGCTTCCAGAAACACAGAGATCCAATCACAGGAAGTTGTAGGTGAAGGATGCAGGAGTTGGGCACAGTGTATGAAGCTGCTCATTAAAGGGGTTTATACATTTTTATTTATTTTTCCCTTTTGCATATATACATGGATATATATGTATGTGTGATACACAATATTTTAAATGAACTTGAGTATTTGTGCACATATATATCACATCAACATTATGATCCCTTCCAATGTTTGGCCCTCCCATACTCTCCCTATCCTCCCCCCCAACTCCCACTATCACATTGGGTTCCATAGAACGCCTGTATTCTGGGTTCCCTAAATTAGAGAAACCATATAATATTTAACATATTTAATCTTCTGCGTTTCACTCATGTCACCACTCAAATCACCACACTTGAGCTCAGCTTCCCACCGCTAGAATGAGCTGCATTGGCCAGATCTTCATACCTCTTCTCTGAGTCCAACAGAGCCCTTTATGGGATGATTTGCCAAAAGTTCTTTACATATATATATATATATATATATATATATATATATATATATATATATATAAATTTCAAATTCCTTAGATAAATACTGAAATGTAAATCATTGTACATTCAAAAGACATTCGGGCTATCATTACATCAATCAGTTCTCTTAGAATAAACTTGCAACAAAGACCAAATAAATGAATTGCTACAATAAATGAACTTAAGTCTATATCACAAAAGTATATTACACATAAAGCAATAGGTATAACAGCACACTTAGTAATTTTAGAATATTTTAACTTTCATAAATTATTTACTCACATTTCACTAATTGCTAACCTTTTGCCAGGTTTGGTTTATCATTTTATCTACCTATCCATCTATAAATTCATGTATACATATTTTTAAAGATTTTATACCAGTTCCCCATGTTGAATATAAATATTATATTTTACAAACTAATATACTATTAAAAATATTAATTATGGGAAAGTTTCACAGATTTTATGAGAAAGCTGGTACTATTTTAGTAGGATACCAGTCAAATTATTCAAACACCAATCTATTTTTTTGTTACACTTTCTCTTTAGATGTTCTCTTTCCTCCATGTTCTTTGGTGCTGCCTGTGTCTCTATTACTCTCAAAGACTCCCTCAAGTATTTTTTGCAATTCTGGGCTAGTGGTTGCAAATTTCATTAGGAATTCTTGATCATGAAAAATGTTTACTTTTCCTTCAATTTTCAGTGATAATTTTGCAGATACAACAACCTGGGTTGACACTTGCTCTCTTTTAAAGCTTGAAAGATTTTGCTTCAGGATCTCCTGGCCTTTAAAGTTTCCATTGAGAAATCTGTAGTAATTTCAATGGGTTTGCCTTGGTAGAATAATGTCTGTTTTTCTCTTGCTGCTTTTAATATCCTCTCTTTATGTTGTATTTCTGAGGTTTTGATTTTAATATGTTGTGATGGAGTCTCATTGCTGGTTGAGGTTATCTAGTGTTCTATAACCTTGTACATGAAAACTTATTTTTTTCCTAGATTTAGGAAATTTTCTGGTATGATTTCAATGAAAAACATCTTTATATTTTCAGTGCTATCTTCTGCTCTTTCTCCCACACCCACAATTCTGAGGTTGGTTCTCTTTGAATCATCCATCAGCTGTTGCATTCAGCTGCTTTGCTCACTTCTAATTTTGGTGTTGTGCCTAATTATAGCATCTGTTTCTTCAAGGTTTGAAATTCTGTCCCCACAATACTCAAGTCAATTTCCCTAGCTTTCAAATGTATTTTTCATATCCTGAATTACAGCTAGGTTTTTTCAAACTCCACTTCTCTATCAAAATGGTCCTTCATACCTTGCATTTTCTTATTTACCTCAGCCAACTTTTTATTTTTGGCTTCTATATGCTCAGTAAATTTTGTATCGATGAGGACTGCCATTTGTTTAGTAAGCTCCTCTTTAAGCCCACTGATCAATGCTTGCATTTCTTTGAGGTACCTTGTTTCAATTAGCTGTTCAACTCATTTCTTTGCTTTTTTGACATTTTTTATGAGTTCCACTATTTCATGGCCCATGACATTAATTTCTGGTTCCTCAGGAATTTCTCTGTGTGTCCTATTGCCTTGTCTTCTTCCCATATTTCTGTTTTTGAGGGATTTCACTTTAAAAGCCTAGCCAAAATGTTTCTTTGAATGACTATGAGGATGTGGGGTCTGGAGCAGAAATTCCTCTGAGTTCTATGCTAGCAGTAGGCAGTAAGGGAGGACCTAACAGTCTGATAGCCTCTGAGGTGTCTTGCTCACATCCAGTCCCCACAGTAAAGCTCCCCAATAGTCCTAGTTCCCTCCCGTGATGGCGGGGCTCTGCACCCTCAGAGGTGCTCCCAATACCACCCAAAATGCTCTGGGAGTCAGTGGCCTTTCTCTCCTCTCCACAACTCTCTTTTGTGCTGATTTTTCATAGACACTGTTCAAGACTGACCCCAAAAGCCCTGCTGCACTCTACTGAGCTTTCTTTTACTCTAAACAGCTCAGTCTTAGGCTCTTTTTATAAAAAACGGCTCCTGCTTTCATCACTGCCTGTTACGGCTGCTGCACACTGCTTCTGCTCTAAGCTCTGGGACGCCTTTTGTGGAGGAAGCTCATGTTGCTTTTGTAGTATGCACTATCTGGAAGCTAGTTTTCTGGAAGCTGGGCTGCCAGCTGCTGTCAACTCTCACTTTTCCTTAACCCACACTTACTTCAATTTGAGTTTCCGGGATCCATGTGGACTTTCCTCCATCTGTGATACTGGGAGCTCAGGGATGTGCTCAGTCAGTCTGGGGCTGTTTCCTGGGCTGCTGTTTTCCTCCATTTTCAGTCTATCTTTGGGATTTCTGACTTTCCCATGGCCTCCTTTTAGTTGTTGGAGTGCTCCTTCCTCTCTTATCTCAGTCAGAGATTCTAGGATTCTGAGCTTTCCTCCATCAGCAGTTGCTGGAGGCTCCCAATTGTTCACAGTTGGCCTGGGGCAGCTTTCCGGGTTACTGTTTACAACCACTTCTGATACGTTCTGGGGGTTTCCAGCCTTCTCGCAATTGTTTGTGTGCCCCTTCCTGCACTAGCTTTATTGATCATGCAGGTTTTTCACTATATTCTTAAGTTGGTCCAAGAGGAGACATTGAGCAGCTCTGTCTCTCGGCTGCCATCTTGACCAGAAGTCAAGCCCCTTATTTTTTAAGATTCAGTGGATACTTGCCTCAGTTGACATCTATTAGGACCTTTCACTATTAATTATTACTCTTGAAAAACATGTTCCCTTAGTGTCTATGATGAAGCATTAGTCTAATTTCTGTTCTTTGCTTGTTTAAAGTCTCTTTGTACATACCTATGCTTACGTGTTTTGTAGCATATCCGCAGGGTGAGCTGTGCCAAAGTAACGAATACTACAAATGCCTCATGTCAGTTTCTGGACCCGATGGCACTCCCGTCTGGTCTCTTTCTCAGGCTCATTCAACAAGTTTAGACAGTTAAATAAAACTTACTGCTCTACTTAGCTTGGAGAGAACCAAGAACAGAAATGAGGCCATAGGAAATCTAGAAACTTCAAGGAAGCAACAGAGGCTGAAGAACATGCTAACCTGGGAATACACCCTAGGCCTCCTGGGTAGGATCCTAAGCCGCAGTGAGCAGCCAGCAATTGCAGACGCAAAATAAACCTGGAGAGTAGGAGCCATGGAAGTAAGTAGCATCTAGGCAGTTCTGGCCTCCAACAGGAGCAAATCTGCAAGTGCACTGTGAGCTTCTCCCTTGAGGCCTCTGTGCGGTTCGGAGACTAGCTTAGGAGAAGCAGTTCTTTGCGTACTAGGAAGTAACACAGTCAGGAGCCGTTTGGAAAAGAGCCTGAGTCCAAACTGTTTTGAGTACAAGAAGCCACAGATCAGTCACGCATCAGGAGACTTTGGGGACACCCTTAACAATTGGCTAGGAACGAATCTGCACAAGAGACAGCTGCAGAGAAGGGTCAACAGCCTGCCAACCTGCTGAATGGTTCAGATCATGGCAAGAACAGACCATGGGAAGCTGAGAACCCAGTTCACCGGGGAAAGAAGCCAGAACAGATAGATTTAGCCAAGGAACTGGGTGTAGCCCAGACATATTGGAGGCCATAGGATTATTAGTTCCCCTTCTCTGCCTACTCCCAGAACCCAGTGGGCCTTAAACTCCTCCACCCACCTTCATAAGTATTCATATTTAATGGCTTAGCTATTAAAATAAAGTCCCTCAATCAAGACACCTGTGGGGATTCAGGCATAGCAAGGATGGCGGCAGATCTCATCAATGAACATGCAGTAAAGGCTGATAGGGAGCCACAGTTGGCCAGTCAACTACTACTCTCCCCTCTTCCATATCTGGTGAATACTTGCCATACCAGAGGAGAGAGAAAGAAACTATCTGTCTAAATAACTCAACGGAGTGAAAGATTTTTCATTCATCTCAATTGTTGCTTTTCCTCCTTTTTATTAATATATATATATATATATATATATATATATATATATATATATGCAATTCACAGTAGTTGCATTGATCTTGAAAATTTTGTGCACAAATATATCAAATTCACATTCCCTCTCCCTTTTTTACCCTCCACCCCCTCCCTCATCCTCCCTAACTCCCAACATCTTGCCAATTTGACTGTATCATTTATTGTTATTCTGGGTATTTTTTTTTTTTAGAAAAACTTTGCAAGATTTAACCTTATGACTCTGACTCACTTCACCACGCATTGGTCTCAAATTTTGAAGAGAGATTTTTTTCACCTTAATTTATCTATAATCCTTAACTACTCAATCATAAGAAAACAAGACAGTAGGACACTTTCAGAAATGCCTGAATCCCCAGGCTCTTAAATAAGGGAACTAAAAATAATGGAAATAATGAAAATTTTAAAAAACTAAATGGGCCATGCAAACAGTCAGTTCAAACAAGATGCACTTAAACAAATGCAAGAAATGAGTAGCAACCTTAAAGAGAAATTTATTTAGCAACTGATGTTCTGTGCAAGTGCTTTAACCACTGAGCCACTCCTCCAGCCCCAGTAGGCTGCTGAATCTGGCATCCTGCAACCTCCAAAAAGGGACATTACAGCTGAATCCGGCCTTGACACAGGTTCACGTCTCACCTATTACTCACCCACTTTCTCTTCCTCCACAGTAGAGAGTGTCCTGTCCTGGGAAGCACAAATCACCTAGATCCTACATTATTTTCTGCCTTTCTTCTTGAGAAAAAGATGGTCATGCTGCCTTGTTTCCTTTTGGAGGATATGGTGACTATTGGGTCCAGTGAAGAGCCTGGGGAAGGTCGATGCATGGAGAAGCAGCGCCTGGAGGGGATCGGTCTTTATGGACCTGGAGAACAATTGAAAGAGGGCTACCTACGACTCATTGTGTCTCATTGTGGACACCCAGGTTTACACCATGCCCTCCCCAGCACGGAGTGAGACTTTCAGTGACCCCACACAGCATAAGCCCTGAGCCTGGGTTTTGTGACTGAAGGTTTGTAGGGGTCTCCATCCCACGGGGACGCCCAGAAGAGCTGAGGAGGGTTTAAACAATGGAGAATCACTCTGGAGACTCGCTTTGGTGAGTGCGGTACAATTTATTTAGGAAGTATGGGGCTTAGATAGACCACAACAATACAGAAGTCATCTTGGGCCAAACAGTGAGGCCTTAACCTGCAGGGTCACCCAGAAGGAGGGAGGGAGTGGAGGAAGGAGCATGGGGCCACCAATCAGCAGTTTGTCACTAGACCAGGGGGCATGAGGCCCGCCTCAGACGCCATCTCTGCAGTGAAACCTGTTTCTACCACAGTGTCCTGGACGTGTGCTCGATAGGCTTGGACCCAACCTGAATCCCCCAAAGGTTGTACAGGACTGAACAGAGCATGTCAGCTAATGAGAATATATTTCCCAATGTGAAAATCAACATAAGATTCCAAATTTAAATGACAAGTATAAGAACGTAACACATTGTAGTTTTTCTCTTTTTTTCTATTTTTTTTACATCAAGTCATGGAGTTGAACTTTCCTAATAAATGTGTTCGCTAGGTCCCCCAACACTCTCTCCCTTGCGAGTCCTACAGAGTGAAGTATGTCCCCAATCTCAAGTCAGACAGAGGTCCCTCAGATTTTAGATATCAGCCTATTGCTTTAGTTTAATCTGAAATGTTCCCCATGGGCCTACTGCTTTAGTTTGGATCTGATATATTGGCTTTTATATGAAAGATTTGGTCCTCAGCTTGGTGCAATTGGAAGGTGGTGGAAACCAAAGTGTGGGGCTGAGGGAGAGATTTGAGGTCATTGTGGACATGCTCTCAAGGAGGATTGTGGAGCACCCATATCTGCTTTGCTTCCTGACTACCATGAGGGGAGCAGCTTGCCCCACCACACAGTTCCACCATGACACGCTGTCTTGCCACAGGCCCAAAAGCAATGGAGACAATAGACCATGGTCCAAAACCTGCAGAGCTGTAAGCCAAAGTAAACCTTTCCTCTTTTGAAGGTGCTTGTCACGGGTATTTTCTTGCAGTAACAGAAAGATGACTAACACACCTGTCTCTAGACTGCAGATGCTCCTCAACTTACAACAAAGTCACATAAATTAAAAATATACGGGCTGAGGAATGTAGCTCAGTGGTTAACATACTGCCAATCAAAAGGCCCTGAGTTTGATTCCCCGGCATCACCTAAGCTAAGCATGATGGCACATGCCTATAATACTAGCATTTAGTAGGCTGAGGCAGGAGGACTACCATGTGTTTGAGGGTCAGTTTGGGCTACATAGTGAGCTCAAGACCAGCCTGGACTAAAGAGATCCTGTCTCAAAAAAAAAAATGTACACACACACACACATACACATAATTAAGTCAAAACGCATTTAGTACTTCTAATTTCATAACTTCACTCAACTTGCTTTCAATGTGCTCAGGTCACATTAGCCTAGCTTGGCAAACTCTTCTAACTCCAGGACTATTTTAGAATAATAAAGTGTTGACAATCTCATGTAGCCCATGAAACCCCCTGAGGAAGCCAGTGGTGTCCTTGTGATTGTGTGGCTGCCTGGGAGCAGCAGCCACCACAATAACTGCTGGGCACCATGGGTATCACACTCAAATTTCTATTTCAAAAAAAGAAAAGAAAAAAACTCAAAGAATGGTTTCTCCCGAATGCATATCTTTCTTGCACCATTCTAATTATGAAAATTTGTAAGTCAAACTGTCTTAAGCTGGAAAATGTGAAGGTAGCTTATGGACATTTTTTTTTTTTTGAGACACAGTCTCTCTGTAGCCCAGGCTGGTCCTGAACTCACTATGGAGCCCAGGCTGGCCTCAAATTCACAGCAATCTTCCTGCTTCATCCTCCCCAAGTGTGGGGATTACAGGCGTGTGCCACCCGACCCAGCTGATGTGGTGCTGAGGAATCGAACTTAGGGCCTTCAGCTTGCTAGACAAGTGCTTTAACATCTGAGCTATTCCTGCATCCCTGACAGCTTACTGATTTTTATAAATCATTTTAGTTGGTGTTTTAGACCAAGATGGAAGGCACGCTTGCACCAGTCATTTCATGGTGTGTCATGCTGCCCAAGTCCAAATCTTGTATAATAGTGATCAAAGAAAACTTTTGATTGCCATGATATGAATCGATTAACATCAGTTCTCACGAACAGCAGAGCTCTCGTCAGTCCTAAATGACCTTCTGAGATGTAACAACAAGAAATAATTTTGATAAAATGTTCAAGCCCTGGTGATCATATGTAATACCACACAAGGGGAGGTGTTGACCATCCCCAAGACCACCACAAGTTAGAAGGTCCACTGAGAAGACTCTGGGGTCTCACCATGCAGTGTCACTCACAGCTGTGATTTGTTACAGCAGAAGGACACAAATAAAAACTCACAAAGAGGAAATGGACATGGGTGTAGCCCAGGAAGAGCCACCTGCAGCTTCCAGGGATCCTCCTCACTGAAGTCACGCAAGACGCGATGCCTCCAGTGACACGTTGCGACAGTGTGTAAAACACAGTCCATCGGGGAAACTCATGAGAAACATAGCACTGGGGGGATTTACTGAGATGTGTGAGGGTTCTCCAGAGAAATGAAACCAAGTAGGAGATAGATGATAGTTTGATAGATGATAAACTGATTAATTGATAGATAGTTGATAAGTAGGTATAGATACATAGATAATCAGGTAGAAAGAGAGGTGAAGGATAGAGATGATGGATGATTATTAAGGGGATTTGCTCCCTTGATCATGGAGGCTGATGTGTCCACCTTATGTCCCCTGCTAGCTGCTGAGCCAGAGAAGTGGAGCCCAGTCCAGTCCTTAAAGCCTGAGCACCAGAGGAGCTGACGGAATGATTCTGAGCCAAAGGCTGAAGGCCTGCGATCTAGCAAGTCTGGAGTCAGAGGCTGGAGAGCCTGGACTTCTGATGTCCATGGGCAGGAGGAGAAGTTTGTCCCTGGGCCCCACCAGGGAGGGTAAATTTGCCTTTCCCTGCCTCTTTGCTCATCCCAGGCTCCAGCTGGTTGCATGGTGCCCACCTACGCTGGGGAAAGGCAGCTCTTTCATACTCAGCCCACAGATTTGAATGCATCTGTTCTGGAAGCACCCACATAAGCAGGTGTGGGACAGATAACCACAGGTGGCCCTCAAAAGTCTATGTGTTAGACACTTGGTCCCCAGCCTGTGGAGAGGCAATACGACCTTCAAGAGATGGGGCCCAGCAGAGTGTCTCTAGGTTGCTAGCAACAGACCTTGAAAGAAATTGTCAATCTCTTGTCCATTTCTTTCTCATTTGGGTCTTGGCCATGAGAAAAGCAGCTTAGTTCTTCCTCATGCTGCCACCATGACGCCCTGCCTCTCCACAGCCCTCAAAGCAACCGTCCAGCCGGTTATGGTCCGCAACAGCCAAAGCAGAGCCAAAATAAACCTTTTCTCTTTGTAAGCTGATTATCTCGGGCGTTTGTTACAAGTAATGGAAACAAACATTCCCAAAAAGAACACTTTGCCACCATTAATCCAGCCAATCTACACCTAAAATTAGACATCAAAGCACTGGTCCCATATCCACTTTTACCCCCCGGAAATGCAAAACTTCCAGACTGCCAGAAGGGAAGCAGAGGCTCAGTATAAGCCAGGGTATTTGTATAAGCAGTCGAGACACAGGGAGCCATTCTCTTTGGTTCTGAGAATGACATGAACCCTCTGAACTCCAGGTTCCCAGATGCCACCTAGGGCCACCACCGCCAGCCAGCTCTCAGAGCACAAGTTAGGGCTAATGTGCCGACATCCCTCTTTCTACCTGGGAGCAAGCCATCCATTTTGTTGGAAGTTTGCAAAATAACACAAACATCTATTTTTAGTAGAAAGAAATAGATAGATAGATAGATAGATAGATAGATAGATAGATAGATAGAAATAGAAGATTCCCTTTAGTCCTGCTTTCCTAAAGCCTTTGTTTATCATAAGATGGCATAAATTCATATATTTTTAAACTCTGAAATTACTGTTACAAATGTTTCATCACTCAAGAAGGCCTCAAAAAGATGTCCTGCGCCATGAAATTTTTCAGTTTTGCTCCACTCCTTGAGGGAATTACGCAGCGCTCGCCTCTGTGACATTTCTCAGCCCTCAGTCCCCAAATGAGAAAGGGAAGTAACTTGTCCCTGTCATTCATCTTGGTAAGAAAGCAGCCCACTGTGGGGCTTGGGGAAGAATCACACAAACACGCAAATCTCATCCTCAGAGGGCTGAGGACCCAGTGTTCATACTGTCTGGCAATTAACAGTATCTTGATTAATAATAAATTTATATTTTAATTTTAAATGAATTTAAAAACTGTTTGACAAGTGTTTGCCTCCTAGAGTTCTGTATGTTTCACCCTCTGCTTTAGGAAAAGAATCACTAGATTAATTTTGAGTTTGACAATAAGAAAGTAGCCATTGATTTTTCTGTTTGATCAAGAATCCCTTGGCCTGGAGGAATGGCTCAGCAGCTAAAGCGCTTGCCTAGCAAGTGCTAAGTCTAGAGCTAAGTAGCAGAGTTCGATTCCCCAGCACCACATAAGCCAGGTGCGGTGGTGCACGCCCGTCATCCCAGCACTCGGGAGGCTGAGACAGGAGGATTACAGTGAGTCCAAGGCCAGCCTGGGCTCCATAGTAAGTTCAGGACCAGCCTGGGCTGCAGAGTGAGACCCTGTCTCAAACAAAACAAAGAATTTCTCCCAATTCTTTTGAGGGGGACCAATCACAGGGCTGTGAGTCACCTAGAGTTTTCAGTCCCAAGTTGGACTGTGAAGTTTGCCCTTTGTGGGGTGGAGGATTGTCCCGTGCTAGGTAACCTGGTTTCGGGCTTCTTTTTCTTCACCTTTTGTTGTACAATTGTACGAATTAAAATTGAAGGATGTTTTGGGTTCTTGTAAGAAATGTTTTAAAATATTTTGAGGAAAATGCCAGATGGGCCATTGCAAAGAATCTGAATTTACAATGGTGAAAACTGGGGAATATTAAATAGGCTCTTATCTCCCCCTAGTGGCCAATGGTGGACTCTAACCTTGGAAGAAATAGGTGATTTGTCAATTTGGAAGTATTTCAGCGTTCTTTGAGAGAGAGAGAGAGAGAGAGAGACAGAGAGACAGAGACAGAGACAGAGAGAGAGAGAGAGAGAGAGAGAGAGAGAGAGAGAGAGAGAGAGAAGGAGGGAGGGAGGAAGGGAGGAAGGGAGGGAGAGAGAGAGTCATATACAAAACAACATTAGGGTTTTTTTTTATTTTTAAGGACCAAATAGGCTTTGGCAGCCCCAAAGCTTCCGTGGCCTGCCTATGCCTTTAATGGAAACTGCAAAAAGAAGCTAACCATGCCGTGCGGCCTAGTTTAACAAGCCTAATTAAATTGCTAAAAAAAGTAGAAGGATGTATTAAAAATCAACATTGAAAGACACAAACAGGAGTAGTTAAACGGGAGAAATAAGTTCAAGACACCTATTTTACACGTGCACCATAATTAATAGCAATATATTGTGTATTTGAATGTGGCCAAGCGACTTGAAGTGTTCTCGCCGTACATAAGTATGAAAGAACATGGGTGCGTTCACCAGCTTTATCCGGCCATTAACCAATGTGTGTATAAATCAAAACATCATATTGTGCACCAAAGATACATAATATAATTTTCATCTATCCATTTAAATGTAAACATTTTTAAAGTGCTTCATAACTATACTTACTTTCTGGAGAGTCATGTGAAAAGGTAATCAATAAAGGACTTTAATTTTTTTAAAAACATATCAACAGGAACTGAAGGTGTAGCTCACTAGTAGCGTGCCTCCCTAGCACATGCAAAGTCCCGGTTCAATCTCCAGCAGAACTAACAAAAGAGGAGGAGGAGGAAGAAGGGGTGGTGGTGGAAACATACCAACAGAAGTCCGGGCTTCGATATGAACTTTGGAAAGAAGGAATTGCAGGTAAGATTCCTGGTCTCCATAAAGGGTGCTGGAAAACACCATGGGCACACTGTCCAACAGAATGTTCTACCATGGAAACGTCCTTATGTCTGGCTGGCCAACAGGGTGGCCTTTGGCTTTAGGTAACTCTTGAACCCTTACTAAGCTTCTGGGCCTCATGACTAAGGGCCTGAAGCTTTTGTTTAGTTCTATTTTAAAGTATTTAAATGGTTTGAACCGCATACAACCAGAGGCGGCCGTATTATATAGACAGAGATTACAATCTCTTTTTTAAAATGTAGGCCTTCTCTGAGTAGCTTCTAATGAAAGTTGGACTGTCTGCAAGAGAAAGTACTGGAGAGTCACAAAAAAGAGTTGAAAAGAATTTAATAAGCCAAGATAGATGGAAATAGATTGTCTGGTCACGGGTCACTAATCTTGAGGATATCAGAATCTCAAAAGCAAATGGGCTTCGTAGCAAATTGTAAGATTACAAAAAGTTGAGACAATCATCAGAGACTGGTCAGTCTGGTAGTCACATAAGTCACGCCACAGAAATTATCTCAGTGATCTTTCAGATACTAAAGGTTAAAAGTCCCAGAAGGGCAGCCCCAGACAAAGAGCATATAAAATTAAGAACATACTTCTCTCAGTAGACACAAGAAAAGAGGGCTGGGGTGTAGCTCAGAGGTTAAAGTACTTGTTTAACAAGCACAAGGACCTGAGTTCGAGTCCTCGTTTCCTCAGTACCACATAAATCAGGCATGGTGGTGTAATACCAGTCTGTAATCCTGTAACCCCAGCACTCAGGAGCCTGAAGGAGGAGGATTGCTGTGTTCAAAAGCTGACCTGGACTACATAGTGACCCTGACCCAAAAAGGGGGGTGGGGGATCAGCATCTCTTTTGATTTATCCTTTGAGTTCAAAAAGCTTTGTACTAAAGCCAGTCCTCCCATAGGACAGGACAATAGCCCCAGTGTCCTTCCTTCTAGATCTGTTACAACCTTGGTGTCTGGAGACACTCTCTACACTGTAGCTAAAACATTTTGAACAAAGGATGATATTTAAGAATTTCAGAAACCTTGGGATAGAGTATCAATGGCAGCTTGTAACCAGAAAAGTCAATCTAATAGAAGGGCATTTTGAATATCGGCGTATGTGGACCAGAAAGCATCTAGGTGGTAGGCCGAGATTGCACTGGGGGAGGAGGGCTGGAGGAATGGCTCAGCGTGCTTAGCAAGAGCTAAGTCAAGGCTAAGTGCCAGAGTTCAATTCCCCAGCACCACGTAAGCCGAGTATGCTAGCACACACCAGCAATACCAGCACTCTGAAGGCTGAGACAGGAGGATTACTGTGAGTCCAAGGCCAGCCTGGGCTTCACGGTGACTTCAGGACCTGCCTGGGCTACAGAGTGAGACCCTGTCTCAAGAAAAAAAAGCACTGGTGGAGGGGACAGAGAACAAGGAAATTTGTATGTGATTTCTCCTGATCCTGAATATGTTATTTGAATTTATCATGGAAATATTGGGAACTAGAAAAGTTCCTACTTGAATGAATTTCTGGAATTCTACTCCACTCCATTCTCCCCCCCCCCCTGAAAAAATAAATATGGAACAGTGTCAAATCTCCAGGACAGGATGTTAAATGAGAATCATAGTAAAATTAACTGGGGAAATTTAATATTGTCTCTCCCATAGACACAACTTTTCAGAAACTCATTCTGGCTATAGTCAAACAATAGACAGATATTGGGAATTAGTGCAAATTACAACAACATGAAGAAAAATAGAACTGGGGCATAGCTCAGTGATTAGAACGCCTGCCTAGGAAGTGTGAGGCCCAGGTTTGATTCCCCTAGCACTTACTAAAAGGAATGGTGGCACATGCCTATAATCCCAGCACTCTGGAGGCTGAGGCAGGAGGAATGCTGTGAGTTCTAGGCCAGCCTGGCCTACATAGGGAGTTCAGGACCTGCCTGGACTGCAGAGGGAGACCCTGTCTCAAAAAAGAAAAAGAAAAAAGCTAAATGTGACATAGTACTCACTAAATACCAGGGAGAATTCTAAGAACTTTACAGATATGTAACTCATTAAATTATAAAAATAAGCAAATAAAGCATGGTTAGCACTGCACCTGATACAATTTCAGGTAGATTTTCAGTAGAAAAATCTCATTAAATTAATCCTCAGTTACCACAAATACATTCCTCAGACTGGTGTGTCCTCTCCAACTGCAACAAAGCTCTGCTGACCGCCTCACACCACAGCCCCGGCAGTACCCTTAATGTGACATCACAGGAAATTCCCCACCCTACGGCATAACCCAATAGACAGAAAGTAAACGGATGGCATCAACCGAAGTGCCAAAGGTGTTATCATATTTAATGACAGGTTAACCAGATGGTACCTAAGAAAAACTGCCTATGAGGGAAGTTTTGGGGGCTAATGTCCTTTATCCTGATTATAGCAGTGGCCACGTGATGAGTATTTGCCAGAATTCACAGCTGTACAACTAAGAAAGATATATTTTACCATATGTAAATTGTACCTCAGTGAGCCTGATTTTTTTTAAAGCAATAGAACTCCAACATCTATCTTCTCATTGATTTTAAAAGTAAAACAGAACAGGCCATAAACAGCATACATTTTGGTAAACTACTTTTTTTTGAGACAGGGTCTCGCTCTATAGTCCAAGCTGGTCCTGTACTTACTATGGAGCCCAGGCTGGCCTCAAACACACAGCAATCCTCCTGCCTCAACCTTCAGAGTGCTGGGATAACAGGTGTGTGTCACCACACCTGGCATATGCAATGCTGGGGAAATTAACCCAGGGCTTTGCACTTGCTGGGCAAGCACTGATTCCTCCAGCCCTTCAGTAAACATTTGACAAGAAAAATTCTGCTCAAGACCGGAAACGCCCCACCTGAGAAAGAACAGAAATCAATTGACATGTTTGAATCCCACGTGTGTGTTAAACTTGGTCTCTCAAGTTCCTAAAAATGAATTTAAATGCATGTGAATTTAAGCAGCCAGATGTCTCAGAGCTGTGCTGTTTAGTATGTGCGCCACTAGCTACATGTGGCTATTGAAATTAATTAAAATTAAATAAAAATTAAGTTCCTCTGGGGCACTAGCCACAGTTCAGTCCTCAATCACCACATGTGGCTAATGGCCACCATATTGGATCCCACAGATGTTAAATCACGCGCCTCCGTCATTGTGGCAAGTTCTAGTGGACAGCTGCCCCTCCGAGGCTCCGCAGCGGAAGCTGTGCTCTGCTTCCTGACGGGAATCCACTCGGAGCACCGCGTACTCAGCTTCTCGCTGTTGTGGGGAACACCGTGGGCTTACACACAGCGAGAGGCTACATCGCCAGCCAGCGTAAGCTAACCCCATGATTCCTTCACAGAGCTTCCTGTTTCGATTGGACATACGGAATTCTAGAATAAGTACTAACTTCCCACCCTCCTTTCTCGTTGTGTAAGCAGAACCAGTGTGCACATCAGGGAGCTGGTCCCACTTCCCCTTCCTCTTTCCTGCTGTCTGGAATGACACAAAAAAGCCAGAACTCAAGCAGTCATGTTGCACCTGAGAGAGAAGAGCTTTATCCAGGCTGGTGAGAAAGTCAGAGGCAGCCTAGCCCGGCGTGGTGGTAGACTGCACAGAAGGCCGAGGCGGGAGAATTACGAGTTTCAGGCCAGCTTGGGCAACTTAGCGAGATCCTGTCTCCAAATGAAAATTCAAAGGGGCTGGGAAGCAGCTCAGTGGTCGAGCATTCCTGGGCTCAATCCCCAATTCTAAGGGGGCAACAAATCCCTGACACTACTAAATGCTAGGCCAGCCTCGTGGCTCCACGTGAGGGGAAATAAATTTCTAAATCAATCAAGACACTGTTGTTTTCAGAGTTTTCTGTTTCTCATGGCTGAATCTACTGCCAATCAAAACCGATCACAATTTGTTCCCTGGTCTCAGAACCAAAAAATAACAGATCACAAGGAGCTGGAGGAATGGCCTAGTGGTTAAAGCACCCGCTTAGCAAGCACTAAATACCTGAGTTCGATTACCCAGCACCACATAAACCAAGCATGGTAGTGCACACCTGTAATCCCAGCACTCAGAAGGCTGAGACAGGAGGATTGGTGTGGGTCCAAGGCCAGCCTGGGCTACATAATGAGTTCAGGACCAGCCCGGGCTACAGAATGAGACTCTGTTGAGAGAGAGAGAGAGAGAGAGAGAGAGAGAGAGAGAGAGAGAGAGATCGCAAGTAGATTCAAAAATCTAAAATGGAGCTTGAAGTGTGTATGTTGTCCCAAGCTACAGGTATAATGAGATCATGGGGTGGCTTCCTAGAGGCAGGTAGGGTGTGCAGAACCCTCACCAGCACCTTCTCAGTGACCACATCACCCATGGTGCCTTTTACAACATCACACACTTCCACTGTGTGCTCCTTAGTGAGGAGCCAGCGTGATTCCCTCTGTGTACATAACCAAGGAGCCACAAATCCAGGACCACAAGATGGAGATGGGTAATTTAGCAACTTAGTGAGTCCCTGTGTCAAAATAAAAATTAAAAATGGGCTGGGGTTGTACCTCAGTATGAAGGCTCCAGGATCTCCAGTATTGAAAAAACAAACAGTACAGCAAAGTACCGAGGGGCATTTCTGCAGCTAACTAGCATGGGAGATGGTGACACTTTGATCTGAGCCATAGAAAAGTGGCTCTCAGGGACACAGACGACCCATGATAGGCCAACCAGCCTGTTCTCCAGGAACCTACAGTGTGCATCCACAGACACAAAGGTTGAGACCATCTCCGACAAGTGGCACTCAAGACTACATTACAGGCACAAAGTCCATGAACCCCTGAGGTCCCCAGAACTATCCTTGTTCTGCCCTACTGAGTCAACGCTTCCATCAGATCCTAAGAACCCCAAATGTTTGCCATAAATGTCCTTTGAGGCTTCAGCCATTCTGAATCAGACTTTACTATTTGTAAACAAAAAAATTATAAAGTCAATAAATGGGAGTCATTTGTAGGAAAATGGAGGCATCTTGAAATAAGCGAAATAAATCAGACACAGAAAACTATCACGTGATTTCTCTAACATGAGAAACCAAAATATAAATAACTTAGAAAACAAAAGAAACCAGGGATGATGGGAAACAGGGAGGCAGACTTCGTGGAGATGGGAAGAAAAGGAAAGGGGGAGTCTGGGGGCGGTGAGGAAAGGGAAGGATTAATCTTAATCTTCAATGATTAAGATGTGATATGTATATGCACCAATCCCCAACTTACATGTAATTTTTTTTGAGACAGGGTCTCACCCTGTAGTAGCCCAGGCTGGTCCTGATTCACTATGGAGCCCAGGCTGACCTTGGACTCATGGCAATCCTCCTGCCGCAGCCTCCTGAGTGCTGGGATTACAGGCCTGCGCTATCATACCCTGCTTATGTGGTGCTGGGGAATCGAACTCAGGGCCTTGCACCTGCTAGGCAAGCACTCTAACCTCTGTGCTAATTCTCCAACCCCAAATGTAATTATTATGTATTGCCAGCACCTACTAATAAAAAGAATAATTTGAGGGGGGATATTATGAACTATAAAGTGTGGCTGCATTAAGATCAAAAATGCAAAGTGACAGCAGTGTGACCCAGCTGTGAGTGTGTCAGCCAAAGCCCAAGTGTGGAGCCTGCCAGGTTCCAATCCAGGCAAATGCTACCACTAAAAAAAGAAATTATTCTCTTACAGAACAAGTATCATCCCACTCTGCAGATGAGAAAACTGATGCTCGAGTTACATGTTCGATCCTCTTGTCAGAAGCAAGATGCCCTTGGCAAATCAAGAGAAGGGAAAGCCCTTGGTAGAATTAAACAAGGTCCTCTGCCGGCTCATGTCAGTGCCACTCTTGGCCCAGTGTGCACAGCCCTACCAAACCTAGACCCCTGTCATTGGAGGGCCTTTCTGTGTGCGTAAGCCCTTCTGTCCCAGTTTCCAATAAAGCACGGTGCCATCTCCCATCTCCTCCCTAAGCCCAATACCTCTGGGATGTGTTTATTAGTTTTAAAGATTGTTTGTTTCTGTGGATTTTTCAGTTCGCAAAGGTAAGAAAAATCATGAGAAATGGCACAGTGCTTAAATCACTTGCCTTGCAAGCACAAGGCCCTGAGTTCGATTCCCCAGCACCACAAAAAGCTGGGCATGGTGGCGCACCCATATAACCCCAGAACCCGGAAGGCTGAGGCAGGAGGATGGACGTGAGTTCAAGGCCTGCCTGGACTACATAGTGATGTTAATAAAATACAGATGTTAATAAATTTGCTACAGATATTAATAAAATTGGCTAAGACTGGAACTTGACTGAGCTGCGCCCCAACCAGGGGGAGGCGGGGTCATGCTGTCTCTCATTGAGGCTGCGAACTGCACAAATTCCCTCTTGGCAGGGCGCTGAAGAGGCAGTGGTCAGTACCGCCCACTGGCCTGCAGATGTCCCTGCTAGTCACTAAAGGATGAGTGGGACTGGTGTTCCCTACTGAGATGCTAGTGCAAGTTCCCACGAAACCACACTGAAGATAACAAAGAAAGCCAGCCAATCCCGAGCACCCAAAAGTGACTTCTCACTACAGCAGGCTCGGGGCTCTCTAAACACCTTAAAACTGGCCAAGAAGTTTCCGTGTGGCTCTGACAGCAACTGCCTGCTCTCAGAGGCTGCGAACCACAACCTTGTGGTCTCCACCTGACCACACAAGAACTTTTTCCTGAGACAGCTGACGCCTTGTTTTGACCCTCCCATGTCCTGGTCCATTGGAAACTACAAATCCCAGCATGCCATTGAGCCAAGGCGGGGGGGGGGAACAGCTCTGTAGCCCAGGAATGGCCTTCTGGGATATGTAGTACTCCCAGGGACGGTGGCCTGAAGAGTCGATATTTACAAGGTACTTCTTTGTAAATGCCCAAAATAGCAACCCATCATTCCGCTGAGTCGGGCTCCAGCTTTCCGGATGGACCGCGCGGGGAAAGCCAGCTGCCAGGAGAAGCCTGTGATCCCCGCGTCCTCCGCCGCTAGTGGGCAGAGTCGCCCATATTAACTGCTGGACGGGGCTGGTTGGCACACGAGCCAAATAAGCTTCGTGGGTTGGGGGGGACCGAACTGCCGAATATAAAAGTTACTCGGGTGACAGTATGGCATTGTTTCCATGGAGAAACGCCACCCACATTCAGAGCCTCTGACCAAAAGTGACCTTTGTGCCCTGGAAGCGACCTCTGTGGTTTGGCACCCACTGCAAAGACAGCGCCGGAGAAGCCGCAGCTCCGGCCCCGCCCTGCTGGGCACGACGCGGGCGAGGCGGCGGGCGCGTCTGCTCTGGTCGGTCCTCGCCTTGCTCCGAGGCGGGAGGGCAGCAGGGGGCTGCGTGCGTCAGGACCGCGACTGATGGCGTTGCTACCTCGGCCCGGATTGCCACCTGCGCTGAGTTGCCACCTGCACCCGGGTTTACTGCGCATTGGCCTGTGTGAGGCTGGGCTTCTAGATGCTCCCAGAAAGACTTCCTGAGAGCTAAAATCGTGGGTTGCCATGGCCCAAGGTTTTGCCCTTGGTGACAGGGATAGCCAGGGCGGTGGTGTGGGGATACTCAGAAGTACCAGGAGTCATGAGGGTGCTGCCTACCGGGACTCAAGATCCGGGTGCAGGGCAGCATCGCCAGGTCCGCCCTGGCAATTGCGGACACTGGCGCGCATGCGTGTAGCATTACAGGCGCTTCCTCCCCCCTCCCCGCCCCTGCAGCCACGCTCCCTGTAGTACAGCGCGTTGCGCTCGGGATGAGGCCCCGGAGCAAGCTCCACCTGCCCCCAGGACCGGCAGGGGCGAGGCAACGCTGCCCAGAACGGAAAGCCTGGGCCGCCCTGGACAGAGGACGGGGACACCTGACCCGGAGAGACTGAAGGACAGGCCAGAGAGGGGCAGCTCAGAAAGAGCTGAGGGCAGTGGAAGAAGCTAGAACCATGAGTCCCGAAACCAACAGCGCTCAAAGGCTATGGACAGAACACCCTCCAGTAGGGAGGAACTGGTAGCCTTGGCTTTTCGTCTTGACAAGCCCGAGGGACAGGGATAAGTAAACCTGGTGTTGGAGGCGGGCCTGTCTCCGCATTTGCAAGCACAGCTTAGATCATCATCCTTCTATCCCTGAGGCCCCTCAAGATCTTGCAGGAGGGGCTGTATTTGAGGTATTATAAGAGAGACACACACCAGGAACCATCCTCCACTGGAGTGAGGTCCTAGCTGCTGTCACCAGGGCATTACTTTGTGATTCTGTACTTTCCACCCAGCTTTATAAGCTCTAGGCTGATCAAAGAACAGGGTTAAGCCATCAGGTCTGATAACAGCTCAGCGGGGAAGGGCCTGCGTGGGCGTGGGAGGGATTAAAACAACACCACAAGTACCAATGCGTACACCTGAAGGAGACAATCACATTATTTAACCATCAGTCAGAATGGACACTGGGTTTAGGGCTACACAGGGTCCTGGGAAGGAGTCCTTTCCAGCCACAGGCCAGACATTAAGTCTTTAATTGCAGGATCAAAGAAGGTGACCCAGAAGAGGGACTGGAGTGGCCAGGATGACCATAAGATACTCAAGGGGCTCAGGACCATAGTGACTTGCCAGCCAATATGGAAGAAGTTCTGTATTCCAACATGTGCGAATACAGGCCCCTCACTTTTCCATTTCTTCTCTGGGAGCATGGCAGGGTCCTCAAGTAGCAGGCAGTGCCTGCCAGACCCGGCCAAATGCAAGAGGACCACAGGTGGGGCAGGGAGCCAACAGCTGCAGGTAGACACGAGGGAGCCCCACCCTGGGGAGAGAGTCAGAGCCCTGAGGCAAAGGAGACCATAGAGTCCTGCGTTCACAGTGGATGAAGCCGGGATGTCAGGGAGGCGGCATTCCCCCAGACGCCCCCACACACCATCACCAAGGACAGCCCTGCGACAAGGATGGGGGCCGCGTCCACCCTTGGAGAGCCCGCCTCCGACATCCGCTGGCTTCTGTCGGCATTTCTCTCTTTATCTCTTTTGTTATATCGTTTTCCACTCTTTAAATAATTAATATAATTATTTTTAAATACAAAATACACAGTGTCCTTTCTCTTCCACTTGTTTGGGGTGATTGGCAGGTAAGTTTTAAATAAGGGTCTCGGGTCTCTAATGGGTCCAGGCTCCAGGTGGGAGGACTGACTGAGAGCCCCAGATGCCACCCCTCCCCTGGGGTCTCCCGGCACCCAGATGGACCCCTCTCCTGACTGCCCCTGACTGGGGGCTCTTGGGGCCCTGGCCCAAGGCCCTAGATGGCGAAGAGCCTGCTGGGAGGTGACTCTGAGCTGAGACTGTGTGACTCCAGGAGGTCCTGGTTGTGACAGACAGGTCAGACAGGGGAAGTCCTAGCCCATAAAGCAGACAGGTCCAAGTAGCACCCCTCCCCGTCTGGGAGGAGCCCCCAGGTCTGAGAAGGAGGCATCTACCACCGGCAGCTGCTCCAGCACAGGTGTGCGCACCTCCAGCACCATCCGGCCGTGCTGTGTCTTGAAAGGGAGACAGAAGGGAAGCGGGTGAGGTAGAAGCACCCCTCACCCCTCAGGGGACCCCCACCCCGCTCAGTCCCAGGCTTCACTCTCTTCTGTGCATCTTGACCCCATCCAGGTGACTTAGGATGTACAGACTGAGATTTTGGTTCTCTGTGTGTGTGTGTGTGTGTGCGTGCGTGTACCCACCATGTGCCTCTGTTGGGCACCTGTGTGTCCATATGAATCCAGATTGATTCACACGGTATGACGCTGGTGCATGCACACAGGTGAGCCCCACCAATGTGCACACGAGGCTGGTGCCCACCCTGCTGGCCTCCTGTTAGAGATCCCTCAGGCATTTGGGGCTCCCAGAAGCCGGGAACCCCTCCCCCGCCGAAGAGTCTCCCCTCCTCCCTCCTGCTGTCTGAGGCTAGGATTCCCCCTGCCTCCCAGCTCTCCAGGTTCCCACCTCACAGCCGTCTCTGAATTCCTTGACATAAGGGCTGCTCTCTGGGCTCAGCTCATCCTCGTTGGCACCCCGGAGTTTCAGGGGACCATCCTTGGATACTCCAGAGCAGGGGTAGGAGACGTCCTGGTGGGCTGAGACGCTGAGCAACCGCAGGAAGGTGAGCTGGACCACACCCACCGGGGAGCCCTCTGAGTCTACGTAAGAGAACTGAAGAGAGAGGATGTTAGGGGACACAGACACCCTGGGGTGCTAAGGCAGGGTCGTGAGCAAGGCTTGAGAGGGAGAAAAGGCTCAGCAGAGGAGTAGGGGGCCAGAGTGGGACCCAGTGGGTGGGGGAAAAACCAAAGACAAACTTCTTTGTGTGTGTGTGCGTGTGCGTGTGTGTGTAGTTCTGGGGATCGAGCCCAGGGCCTTCACACTGAACTACAACCCCAATTTCAAAACAGGGCTTCTCTGAGTTGCTAAGAAGCCCAGGCTGGGCTCACACTTGCAATCCTCCTGCCTCAGCCTCCCAAACTGGGAAAGGGCTGATTTCTGTCCTGTGTTTTCAAGGGAAGAAGGCAAAGAGGGGGTGTGAGAAGAAAAGAAGGGTTCTGTGGGGGTGACGTCAGAAGCCAGAACACATAAACCCAGACACCACCAGCCCTAGGGGCAAGGGAGGAGCAGCTAGGGGCCAGGTTCACCTGTGTGACGTCATCCCTGGGTGTCACGCACGTCTCCCCTCCTGCTGTAAAGTTGCAGAAAACTCGGAAGGCGTCCCGAGCACAGCCCTGGTTAGGGTCCACCCAGTACTCTCCTGTCGCATAAGAGACCACGGAGGTCAGGGCCACTGAAGTCCTGTGCTCCAAGATGCTCTTTGTCCCATGTCCCTCCCTGCCTCTCTCTGTCTTAGTAGCCACAGCCCTCCTCCAGTGCCTGTCCCACCCCGAGCCACATCCTACCACCCATTCCTGCCTCGGTTTCCCTCTTCACATGCTACACCACCCTGATGGCTGACACCCCATCCCCCAGTGGTAACACCGAGATCCTGAGTGTGGCCCCTCACCCCAGGTATCATGTGTGACACAGGTTCTCAGGGCACCCACACTAGTGACTGCAGGTATATCTGCACACACGTATGTTTACTCCTGTGCACACTGCTGCAGGGAGCTGGTACACACTGCAAGATTCCATCAGAAGCTAAAATACTAACATGCTTCCATCGTGGATGGTTAAGAGCCCCTGTTCTACTTCCTTGACCCTCATCCTCCACCCCAGCACCTTCCCCAAGGCTCCCCAATGTCCATTCCACTTGCTCAGTGCCCTGCCCTGAGGCTGGCACTGACCATCGGGCAGCTCTGGATGGCACAGCTTCAGGTCCTGGCAGGTGCGAGCTGGGCTGTCCTGGGTCCCCGTGGGTCGCCTCATCTGCTCAATCTCCTCCCGCAAGGAGTCGAGTGAGCCAAAGATCTCCTCCAGTCCCCCCGGACTACCCGGGGCACCCCTCGTTGGTGTGGCCTCGTCTTCCTGCATCAGGCGGCTTCCATCCACTGAGCGGCGAGTCTTCTTGGGCATCTGGATGGGCAGTGGCTGGATCACTTCGCCTGGAGGGCCCTGGGTGGAGGGGGACAGAAGAAGGAGGTGAAAGAGTTTGGCATGAAGGTAAGGTAGAAACACAGTGACAGAGGACAAGACCAGAGAAGTGGGCCCTGCCTCAGAACTCACCGGGTGTCCTGGAGGGCCCTGGACACCCTTCTCTCCTTTGGGTCCGGCAGGGCCCTGACAAAAGAGTTAATGAGGTCAAGGAGGGGCCAAGAGGTCTCGCATCATGAGATCAGAGTCACAGAAGGGTCAAATCACTCTCCTGGCTGGCAATGAGGGGTTTCAGGGGGGGTGGAGAGTATAGTGGTCCTGGAGAGGCAGTGTCAAGTCCAGCTGGGGAGGTCAAAGGTCAGGACTGACAAGGGTCACTCACCGTGGCTCCTTTGGCTCCTTTGGGGCCAGCAGGTCCCTGTGAAATAAGGAACAGGAAGAGTGACCACAGAGGAAGAACAAGACACAGAGGAATAGACAAGCAAGGTCATGTGTCCCCAGAGCTCTGGATTAGGAGGGGCTGCCATGAGGAATGTGGGGACATTCATGAGACCCTGAATGTACCAGGAGAAGGGAACACTAGGGGGACGTGGAGAGTCTGCTAGGCTAGCCGCTGCCAGTGGCAGTCACAGGGCAGAAGGGTTTTTAGAAGAGGACCAGGTAGGATACTCACAGGGAGGCCGGGAGGCCCTCCAGGCCCAATGGGGCCAGCTACTCCGGGGATGCCCTAGGATGGAGAAGAGCCTGATTCAACTGGGTGTTCCTCCCCACCCCTCTGAAGCATCTCTTCACAGCAGCACCCACAACCCCATCCCCCACCCAACCACAAATCGTCCCCTGACCCCTCAGACCTCCCAGGACCACACCGTTGACCTACCGTTTCTCCCTTCAATCCGGGGGAGCCCTGAGGACCAGGAAGGCCCCGATCGCCCTTCTGTCCTTGCTCTCCAGGTGGCCCAATCAGTCCAATAAGACCTGGATGACCCTGGAGACGGGGAAAGGCAGTCATCGGGACGCAGAGAGAAGTCGCATGGATGGGGAAAAGGCCCATGAGGCTGCAGGGTCTAGGGAAGGAGCGGTGGCTGGGAATGCTCCCGGCCACAGAAGAGCCCCCAGGGACCGGTGCTGGGGGTCTAAAGCAGAGCAGTGGACACTCGGCACCCCCACAGGTAGCGGGGGTGATGAGAGAGACCCCGGCCACACACCTGCCTGTCACTCACCTTCTCTCCTTTGGCTCCAGCATCACCCCGGAGGCCGGGAAGCCCTGGGGGTCCCTGTGAGGAGACAGGAAGTCGCTCTTTTCAGGGAGAGGCAAGACCGAGTTCTCCCCACGGCCTTGACCTCCTCCATGGCTTCAGCTTGATCCCCACAGCTCCAAGTCACTGACCCAGCCCAGTCCCCGGCACTCACCACAGGACCTGGGGGCCCAGCCTGGCCTGTAGCTCCAGGACGGCCTTGCTGACCCTACAGATTGGAAAGAATCCTAGGGGTAAGAAGGGACGTCTCCACACCGCACCCCTCCCATTGCCTTTCACCCTGCCCTATCCCCTGCTCCTCTGAACTCCATAACTCACCACTGCGCCAGGGAGACCCCTCAGCCCATCAGGGCCAGGTTTGCCCGCTGGGCCTGCAGGACCCACAGGGCCTGTCTTTCCCGGGGCACCCACAGCACCAGGATCCCCCTGAAACACACAAGGAATGTGTCCTAAAAGGCAAGATGTGGGGGCAGGGTAACGGGGGGTCTGAGACGACAGGAAGGAGGAGGCTGAAGTTCAGGAGCCCCTGGGCAGGGACAGGTATGGCACCCTGCCCTCAATAAGGGCTGACATGGGAGAGGCAGACGGGGAGCAAGGGACAAAGGGTTCTGAGGAAAGAAGGTTCCAGCGCCTCAGCAGCCTCTTCCTTACCTTGGCTCCTTTCTCTCCTTGCCGCCCCTCAGGACCAGGTGTGCCAGCAGGACCCTGTGGACAGGGGCAGGAAGGGGGTGCTGAGGCGGGCAGTCAGGCCGAGCTCCCCCCATCCTGTCATCTTGCGCACACATATGTACGCACACAGTCACAAACACAGAGGGCCACTTCACAGACAGTAAGAACAGCCACGGCTGTGCCAGCTGCTTCAGTACTGAGCCAGTCTGTGCATGTGGTGGAGAGACACTAGCCACATCCCACTTAGCGGCCAACGTCCTATCCAGAAATTAAAGAGCTTTAACGCTGGCCCAGCAGGGGCTTCTAGAAAATCCAGCCCCTCCTCCAGCATCCATCCTGATTGGTCAGTAAGCACCACCACCCCTGGTGAGAACAGAAAGACCAAACCCTTGGAGCAAATATACCCAGGGTGCCAAGCCTGGTGCCACAGGCCTGTAATCTCAGCACGCTAGAGGCCGAGGCAGGAGCATCAACAAGTGTAAGCCCAGCCTGGGAGGTCTAGCAACTTAGCAAGACCCTGTTTCAAAATTTAAATTTTTTTAAAATGGGCTAGCTCAGTGCAAGGGCTCTGGGATTTCGTCTCCAGTATCGCACACACATACATACACATACACAAAGTAGCTGAGGTACCCGGCACAATGATAAACAACTGCTCTTGCACACACATACACACCCTACCTAAGGACAACCCAGACACCAATGACCTCCCTCCCCATCACCTGCCATTGTCTCAACCTTCACGCACAGTGCCCAAGGACTGCTTCCCCAAAACTGTCACCCAAGGCATCCATCTTACCCGCTTTCCCAGTGGTCCTGGGGGTCCATTCTCCCCGGTGGGACCAGGAGACCCCTGAGAGGGAGAAATTGGGGTGAATGAGTGGCCTCAAGCCAAAGGATCCCTTCTGGGATGACCAAGAAAGGGTATGGGTCTCAGGGCTCAGGCTCATTGGGGGTGCAGGTCACTGGTCACTCACAGGCTGTCCTGGCTCACCATCCTCTCCTTGATCACCCTTAGCACCATCTTGACCCTGCAAAGATAAAGGAAGGTCAGGGGGTACTCCCAACCTAGCTGGCATCACCCCCAAACTGCCAATCTTCCCATCCTCCACCTAACCAGCAGAACCCACAACCGTCAGCTGCACTGAGGACCCAATCACTCTTCCTCTTCCCTTCCCTTCTCTTCCCTCCCCTTCCCTTCCCTGTGTAACACTCACCCGAGGGCCAATTTCACCAGGGGGGCCAGGGTCACCAGGAAAACCAACAGGACCCTAAGTCAGGGAGAGAACAAGGGTCAGAGTCACAACACTCTAGGCCACCCACAGCCAACACACACCCGCATGGGCACATGTCACACTCTCCCTCTCTACAGCCCATATCCACGGGTATTTCCTTCATAAGAGAGTCTCCTGTGCCTCTCCTGCCCACCTGTTGCCCCACACGCCTTCCCACACTTTCACGGTACTGTCTAGTGGGCATTTCTCCCATTCTGTGTGTGTTCTAGACTGTATACTCCCCTCCCAGGAGACCTCATTCCCACAGCCTCCCTCCAAGGCACCCCCCCTTGGGGTCCGCACACACATTCCCAGGTCTCCCACTCACAGGATCCTCCTCTCACACTCCCCCCTCTAGTCCCCCACAACAACAAAAAAGAACTCACAGGGTTGCCTTTGGGGCCATCATCGCCTGTGGGGCCTTTAGGCCCTGGTGGTCCTGCCTCTCCTGGCTGTCCCGACTCGCCTTTCTCTCCTCGCTCCCCACGTGGACCCTGGAGAATGAGATGAGGTTAGAGATGGTCCCAAGGGCCTCCTGGAGATCCTGGGTGTAGCCCTCGCTTCCTGCTGTCAGCCTCCCCTGCCCTCCTTGGTGACAAGGGGAACACCCTCAGGAGATCGGGCCCTGTTCCCTTCATGGAAAGATGGAAGAGCTCACTCAAGCCCAGGGATCAGGCTGCAGCAGAGATGCCTGAGCTGTGGATGGTTGAGTTCCCACTCAAGGGGATCCCAAGGGCTTGATGGGTAAAGAGGATTAAGGAGCCAGGGCACAGAGCTGTCACTCACCTTGACACCTGGCTCGCCCTGGACCCCTGGAGATCCTGGTTCTCCTGGTTCCCCCTACAAAGAAAGACACTGGGGCCAAAAATCCCCTTTTCCCCCTCAAATCCCCATACTTCCAACATCTCACTCTCCTCTGTACCCCTAAACAAAATGGGCAGAAATCCAACCCTCATTCCACACCCCCAGGACTGATGGCTCACCCCTTCCCAGTTACCTTCTCTCCAGAGGGCCCGAGGTTGCCAACACCCCCTGGGGGACCTTGTGGACCCTGGACGAGGAATAGAAAGAGAAGTTATTGCCCAGAAGAAGCAGAGACCTGGATGAGAGTCTAAGGTCACAGGAGCAAGGAAGCAGGACCCCTTCCCACGGACAAGAGGCTTGTCTCAGCATCTGAGATGGAGTTTGAGTTCATGGCCTGGGGAAGGGGAGGTAGAGGAAGAGCCACTTTGACCTGAAAGGCAAGGGCCAGGAAGACTCACATCAGCACCGTTGGGTCCCGCTGGGCCTCGAGGTCCTGGGGGGCCAGGTGGACCCTGGAGGAAAAAGACACAGCAGACATGCAGAGAGGAAGCGAAAGAAAGAGCTCTCAGGATGAGCGTGGACAGTGGGTGTGGGGTGAGCAGAGGTCCTAGGGCAAGAGAAGGGGCAGGAAGGAGGTCAGGGCCTGGGTCCCAGCCTTGGAGTGCTGGGCTGGGAGCTGGATGAATGGGGGTGACAGGAGGTGGGGCTGGGGTCAGTACTCACCAAGGGACCCACATCTCCTGTTTCTCCCTTCTCCCCAGGAGGGCCTGGCATGCCCTGCACAGGTACAAAAAGCACAGGCCCACGTAACCAACCCACCCAATGCGTGGCCCTAGGCAGACAGGTCCTCACAGTCCCTTCCCTCTGATCCCACAGGCCTCCCCAGTGCTCCTCCCCATCAGCAAGCTGCAGGGTGGAGTATCAAGCAAACATCAGCCCCTACTCAGCCCTTGTCCCTACCGCCCAGCACACCTGCAGGCCAATGGGTCCCGGTGGCCCATTGAATCCTCTTGTTCCTTCATCACCTTTGGCTCCAAAGTGCCCCTGAGGCCCCCGGGCTCCAGGTTCCCCATCCGATCCCTAGAGGGAAAACAAGGGAATGCACACAGAGGTGGGTCATGCATCAGAGTCCCTAGCCCCAAACACAAGGCAGAGGGCACTGAAGACTAGAGACAGGTGACGACTCGGGTGGGGACAGAGGGATACTCACCGCTGCTCCAGGCTGGCCCACAGGACCAATGGGCCCAGGAGGTCCAGGAGGGCCCTGGGGGAGAAAGGAGAGTCAGAGACTCCAAGACAGGACGAGAAACCAGAAGAGGGTGAGATTAAAAGCCAGAGGAAGCCAGGCAGGTGGCCTGCAATCCCAGCACTCTGCAAAACTGAGACCAGCCCGGGCAACCTAGAAGCCTGTCTCAAAATGAAACTGAACAGAGTAGAGGATGTAGCTCAGTGCGAAGGTCCCAGGCTCTATCCCCAGTACAACACACACACACACACACACACACACACACACACACACACACAAAGCCAAGAGGTCAAAAGTCAGTACCACGCGCTAGGAAGGTGGTCCAGGGGTACAGCATTTGCAATGGTATGTGCAAGGCCCCGGGTTAGATCCCCAGCACAGGAAGAAAAAAAAAAGGTCAAGGTCACAGCCACTTACATGTTCCCCCTTGTTGCCCTTGGTGCCCTTCTGTCCGGGGTCTCCCACCTCACCCTGGGTGAGAAGGCAGAGATGTCAGGAAAGAGAGGTAGACAGGGACAAATGACAGGTAGGGTCAGGAAGTCACAACCCCGGCAGCCACTTCATCTAAGAGACGTCTGGCCAAGTCTGTGGACCCCCTCACCTTGTCACCGTCTTCTCCAGCCACACCGGGGGGTCCAGCGGGACCTGGAAGTCCTACAGGACCCTGCACCCCATCACGGCCAGTGGGACCAGTGGGGCCCTTCTCACCCTGTGTGGAAAAAGGAAAGGAGTCCCAGCCTGGAGGAGACCCTCACCCTCCATCACCCCCAAAGAAAACCTCGATACTATCACGTCTCAGCACACAAACCAGTCTCCAGGGTCCGCCCCACCCCCACTCACCGGAACGCCTTTCTCGCCTGCTGCTCCAGGGGGACCCTGTGGACCTGGGCGCCCTGGGGGGCCAATGGGTCCCCCTGATCCTGCTGCACCTCGCTCCCCAGGGGAGCCCTGAAGGAGAAGATGGAGTCAAGACCCCCAGGGAAAAAAAGACCCTAGCTCACTCAAATCCTGACCACGATTCCCAGAAAAACCACATGCCTTCTGGGTACTAGGTCCTATGGCCCCTGCCAGATACTGGTCCTCATTCTGCCTCACCAAGTCCCTTCCCAGTTTCTTCCCACAGTACCCCCCCCCCGCCAAGGACCCCAGACTCACTGCAGGGCCAGGGGGGCCCGCCGGACCTTCATTCCCCTTCAAGCCAGGTCCACCCTATGAAGCACAGACTTATGAATAATAGGTACAACAGAAAAAAGTGAGATGGGAAGGCGAGACTTCATAAAATGAGCTCCAGGAAGCATGCAGGGGAGGGTGGGGACCAGGGAGGGACCAGCTCAGAGGGATGGAAGTGAGGATGACTTAGAGGGTTCAGGCTGTAAGGTGACTTGTTAGGGGCTGTTGGCTTAGACTACACTCACAGCAGTGCCTGGGAGGCCTCTCTCTCCTGGGAAGCCCCTCAAACCAGCAGGTCCATCCTTCCCTGGGGCCCCGGGGGGACCAGGGTCACCCTAAAAGGAAAGGAGAGGTGATGAGCCACAGCCATGATCCTAAATCGGGCAGAGCAATCTATGATCCCCACAAATCTCATTACCGGTTCCGTCCAGCTCCCCAGCCCCCAGTTCCCAAGTTCCCCTCAGCTGGCCTCATCGCTGACCTTTGTTCCTTCTTTTCCAGCTGTGCCAGGGAGTCCTTGCTCCCCAGGAGGGCCTGGAGGGCCTGGGTGACCTCGCTCTCCCATGGGGCCACTTTCTCCTGCTGATCCCTAGAAAAAAGACAAAGTCCTCATGCTCAGCCCCTCTGTTCACCCAAAGAACTCCCCCTCAGCATGGTAAATTACCCCCTCTGGAGCCCCTTAATCCCTGTCCCAAGGCTCCTGGGAAATTCCTAGGACTCTACTCCTCCAGGATTTTGCCTTCCCCAGAATGCAATAACTGCATAGCCTCATGTCCCCACTGCAGAACTGCGTCTTTCCCAAGAGGAGGTGAGCTCAGCCCAGAAAAGACCCCAGCCCCGAATCCCAGCCTACGGAGTCTGAGCAGACAAACCAGAGCCAGGGGTGTGTGAAGGGAGGAAGAAGGGGACAGACCGGCTGACTCGGGCCTGGGCTCCATCCTCCAGACTTACCTGAGGTCCCACCACTCCAGGGGGACCAGGGGGGCCAGTCTTCCCTTGGAAACCCTGAGAGAGGCAAAGAAGAGAGAAAATCAGAGGAGATGGGGACTGTGGGGCAGGTCCAAGGCTCCCAGAGGGTCATGCTGAGCCCTAAGCTGGGTTTGAGCAGCACCAGGACCTGCTCACTCGGAAAGAAGCAGCCCCTGTGGGCTTCCAGACAGCCCTGGGATCTGAGGGCCGGAGGGGTCCCCTTGAGACTGGTGACCAGGGGCAGCACTCACCACTTCTCCTCTCTGGCCTGGGTGTCCCGGCAGCCCGTCCTTTCCTGAGGGGCCCTGGAAGGGGTTCACGTGTCAGGTGGCCTCTAGGCAGATGGGGAAGAACTCAGAGACTAAGGGGAACCCAAGGTCAGCAGAGAACTCACCGGGGGGCCTTTGGGGCCAGGAAATCCATTGGGGCCCTGAGGTCCAGGGAGGCCCTAGAGACAGAGATGGACTAAGCGGGGGGAACCAAGGAGTGTGTTGGGCAGAGAAACACAGCTCCCTGCCTTGAGAGCAGTGGGCCATGGCACCCCAGGGCCACACTCACCCTCTCTCCAGGGGGTCCATGAGGGCCATCACCACCAGATGTTCCCTGTGGGAGGAACAGTCAGCAGTCATCCTTCCCTGCCATACCCAGAGAAGGACAGCAGGTCCTCCATGGGCAGAGGACAACTGGGGGTCCTGCAGAGACCACTAACCTTAGCTCCAGACTTCCCAGTGGCACCTCGGGGTCCCCGCTGCCCCCGTGGGCCCTGGGGAGAGAACAGAAATGTCATCAGCAACACCAGAATGAGCCCCTTTTGGATCTTGAGCCCGGTTTCTCTCCCCAGTGCACTCACCGTGGGGCCCCGTTCTCCCCGAGGTCCTGATTTCCCCGACAGACCCTGGTGGGAATGAAGGAGAGAACATTGCACAGATGTGACCCCCACGGACCCCCCTCCAATGCCCTCCGACCTTTCCCACACAACTTCCTTCTCCCAGCTTACCCGGGCTCCTTTCTCCCCACTGGCTCCAGGAAAACCAGGAAATCCCAGCGACCCCTGGTGAGGATGAAGAGGGGAACTGAGAAGTCATGAAATAGAAGGGGGCTCATAAGGGCCCAAAGGGTGTCAAGAGAGACCATGCTGGCATCAGTGGGCAAAGCCTGGGCCCACCAACAACTAGGCGGCCTCAGACCAACCCTGCTACTCATGGGCCTCTATTTGCACATCTGTAGAGAGAAGCCAGCTAAGTTCTCCCTAGGAACCCTAGGAACAGCAGAGAGTATCCCTAGGGTACTCTGCTAGGTTGTGCTTCCCGGAATCAGAGACAGGGCGAGGAAAGGGGGGGCACATCTGGGGCATCATATCACCTTGGGACCCTGGCGTCCAGGATAGCCAGGCAGACCAGGAACACCCAGCTTGCCCTGTGGAAGGACAGGTGGCAATTAGAAGGGAGAGAAGCCACAGATACCACTCCTCCCTGGAGACCCCAATCCTCAAAAATGAGAGCCAGATCCCAGTGACAACGCTCACCACCAAACCCCCGGCCTCCCTGACACCTCATCTCTTACCCCAAGGGCGGCCTGACTCTTTTTTTGAGACAAGGTCTTGCTCTTTAGCCCAGGCTGGCCCTGAACTCACTGTGTAGCCCAGGCTGGCCTTGGACTCGGCAATCCTCCTGCCTCAGCCTCCTGAGTGTTGATATTACAGGTGTGTGCCGCCACGCCTGATTTACGTGGTGCTGGGGAATTGAACTCAGGGTGTTGGGCTCGCTAGGCGAGTGCTTTAATCGCTGTGCCATTCCTCCAGCCCCTGCCTGACTTTTGTGGCCTCATCCTGACAGCAGATGTTCCCCAAATGTACTGCCTTCCTGATGTCTCCAGACTCAAGTTCTTCAGGGTAGCTGTGATCTAGCAAGTGGCCCCACCCCCGTCAACCTCAGCTCCATCTTTTCCAGGGCTCACTGCTGCTCCACCAGGACCGTGCCTCTCACAAGCCCCCCATTTTTGCTCAGGCAGTACCCCCATGCAGCCTCGTGCTCTTGCTCTGGGTTCCTCCTGCCCAGGTGGCTGCAGGGTGGTGGGTCGGGGCAGATGTTCTATACCCAGCCTGCCTAGGCGCAAGGTCCAGTTCAGCCCTTCAGTGGGGTGATGAAGGAGCACCTCAAGGTCCTGCACCTCTACAAAACCTCATCTAAAAAATGGGACTACCTCACAGGACCAAGCGTCTGGCCCAGGAGGCCCAGGTCTTACTTTCTTTTATTCTTTTCTTGAAATGCTACTGCTCTGGGTCTGGACACATGTTTTTTTAAGACAGGGTCTCACTAGGTAGTCAAGTCTGGTTCTGAACTCACTATGGAGCCCAGGCTGGCCTTGAACCCACAGCAATCCTCCTGCCTCAGCCTCCTGAGTGCTGGGGTGACAGGCATGTGCCACCACGCCCAGCTTTAGACACATTTGCACTCTGCCTCACACCTACAGGTCCTCCCTCTGCTTTATCCCCACCAAACTCGTCACAACGAGGACTTTCCCTAGCTTTCATGTGTATCCCTCCTCAACCAGTCAGTGACCAGAGGTGCCGTACACACACAGAGTCTAACTGTTGCATAGCCACGTCAGATGGGCTCCTTGACTTCTACTGCTGCTATCCCCACACCCACCATGTAACACGCCCAGGCCACGCCCTTCCACACCCCAGAAGCCCCAGTCCAAGTCCTCCATTCGCATCACCTTCTCGCCCATAAGTCCAGGAGGCCCAGGATCTCCGGTGGGTCCAGTACGTCCCTTCGGCCCCTCGGGGCCATCTTCTCCCCTGGAACCAGGAACTCCAACCTCACCCTGAAAGGGTTGGAGAAGTGAATGTTGGGAACTGGAGGTGGGTCAGGGCCCCCAGAAGGGTGAGCACCAAATAAACTGAATGGGAATGGCACGCATCCCCAAAGCTACTGTGAGACAGGGAGCCCCATAGGGCAGGGAGAATGTGCCTGGGGGGCCAGTGCGGCACAGACGCTGGGGTGTCATCCCACTTGGATGGGCTCTAAGGAGGCCGTATCTCCAGAATTGGGAGTTCAGGGTCTTAAGGAAATAGGCTATTGGGAGCTCTAAAGTGGAGGACCATCAGGATATGAAGTTAGGGACCAGCGTGGGGCTTTTTCTCACCCTGTCGCCTTTCACACCTATGTCACCTTTCAACCCAGGAAAGCCATCTTCACCCTGAGATAGATGGAGGGAAGAGGACACCACAAATGGTGGGGATTTGGGAGGGAAAAAATGGGGCTTACAGAGAACACAGATGGAAGAGTGGGGTTCAGATACCGAAAGGCAGCACAGGGCAGGCCAAGGGGAGGTGAGCAGGGTGAGGGTGTCAGAAAGCTGGGAAAACACTCACTTTTTCACCTTTATGACCCTTCAGACCCCGAATTCCATCCACACCCTATAAGGCAGGGAAACCAGAGATAGCGCCATCAGAAGACGGAGGCGGGGTGGAAGGATCGAGTTCCTATGACCCCAGCTTGCTCCTCAATGGTCAGTTACCTTGACACCTCGAGGTCCTGGATATCCTAGGGGACCCTGAGGCCCAGATGGACCCTGGAAGAAGAAAGAGAGGCACTCATAAAGGGTCCTCACGGTGTTACTGACCCCAGGGAGTGGAAGGAACAGAAATATGCAGTGATCCTGGAGTTGGGATAGGGTCACAAGACATGGAAATTGGGAGCACTTCGGAGCCACGTGAAGGACTTTCTGGCCCCACAGTCCAGGTGGAGGGAGATTCCTTGTGGGGTGACGGGGGTGGAAGATCTCACCTGGTTTCCTTTAGTTCCAGGAGGACCTTCCTTCCCCGGGTGACCCTGAGAGTAGAAGATAGAAAACACGACCGCTGGCCTCTGTCAGTTTCCCTTGTACCCCTCCCTCCCTCTATTTCTTCCAACCCAAATTCTCCTGTGACTGACCAAGAGCAGGCACCACCAGTGACCTGCCAGTGCAAGGGACCGTCTTGCGATGGTCACCAAGGCAGCTTGGAGCTGAAGGACCAAGGGGAATTTGGGTTAAGAGGTGGGGCCCACTCACCGGGAGTCCATCTGAGCCAGGCATGCCAGGGAGACCGGGTTTCCCTCGAGGACCCTGAAAGAAGGCAAGATTTAGAGTCACCTAACTAAACACGGCTCAAGATCCAGGAGATATTTCAAACCCTCCCAACATACACCCTCAAAACTCCCTGCCCCCTAGGTCACCCTGTGTCTCACCTTCTCTCCATGAGGGCCAATGGCACCCTGAGGTCCAGGAAGACCCTACACACAGAAGAAGGAAGTCACGGGGGTCCCTGGGTGGGGGGGGGCGGGAAGGGGGACCACAAGCTCAAGGCAGCCTCAGCATTCCCATTGAGAGCATGAGCAATAAGGTGTGAGACAATCGCCTATGCTCATCTGGAAGCCCAGGGGGAGTCACTAAAGATGAGGAAAGGGTGGGCAGCATTGCTCACCTGGGTCCCAGGAGTGCCCTGTTGTCCAGGAGGTCCTGGCTCTCCCTGGGGTCCCTAGAAACAGGGGACCAGGGAGGGGTCAGAAGGACATGGTAACGGAACAAAGACTGCAAAAAGCAGCAGGGACAGCGACAAGGACAGGACCAGAAGCAAGCAGGACTGTGGTGCGGACCGCAGGGGTCAGGGGCCACGTCTCCTTGCCTATAACTCACCAAGCTCCCTTTGGCGCCTTGAGGTCCATCCATGCCTCGGACTCCCTGAAACACAAGACGGGTGTGAGCAGGCAGGAACGCGGGGCTGGGCTGGGTTGGATCTGTGGTTTCTGAGAGGCCCAGCCATTCCAGAGGGTGGACAGGGGGCAGACGAACAGCAGCCAGACCGCCAAGTCACCCAAACCTCAGGATGCACAGCTGGCCCAGATGTGGGCCTGTGGGTTTGAGAGTTTCTGCTTTGTTTCCCCTGAGGGTTTTGGTTTTGTTTTGGCCATGCTCAGAGCCCATGGTGCAGTGTACCATGTGGGTCCCCCAAGTGCTGCCCAGGGCAATGGTGGAGCAGAGACAGGTGGGGCCAGAAAGTGGGTGAGAGGAAGCAGGTGAAGAAGAGGCTGAGAGGAAAGGAGTTCATTAGAAAGGATGGAGACTTGGAGAGGTCAAGGAAGTCAGATAGTCACTTACCGGGGGCCCAGGAATACCAGGTGGGCCTTTGGGACCAAGGAGTCCTCGAGGTCCCTACATTCAAGGTCAGGAAAGGAGACGGCGTGAATGGATAAGAGAAAATGTATCCCTTTTGTGCCCATGTTTCTCCCCTGGCTTCCCTTGGGCCCCCCTAACCCACCCAACCTGACCCCTGGATACGCACCGACTCTCCGGGCAGCCCCCGCGGACCAATCTCACCGTCGTCTCCCTGAAGGAGGAGGACACAGTGAAGCAGCCCTGCCTTCTGGACCTCAGCCCCATCCTGCCACAACACTTACCCTCTCGCCATCCTCACCAGGGGGCCCAGGCAGGCCCTGGGCACCAGTGTCACCCTAGAAAATGAGGGAACAGCTAAGAGGAGCCAGCATCAGCACACATGGACTTCGCTCAATCAGCCAGCTGATTATACTCACGGAGCTTCTGCTGAGCCCCCAGCCCTGCCTCCCAGCCTTACCCTGAGATCCCCACCTCCCCTCCACAGAAGATCTATCCATCACCACAGCCCGCTCCAGACAAACTCACCCTATGTCCCTTCTCCCCAGGTAGTCCTGGGAGGCCATCAAAACCTCGGTCACCCTAGGAGAAAGGGGCAGTCAGAATGAGGGCCCAGCCCATTTTCCAGCCTACCCCTCCATAGTACTAATTGAGTGGGGATAGACTGAGCCCTGGGGGGACCTGGGGAACCCATGAGCTCCGGCGAGGCTGGAAGCTACAGGCATCAGAGGGGACCCGAGTCTGTTTGTTACCTTCACTCCTGGTTCCCCAGGCATCCCGCGGGCTCCATCAGCACCTGCTCGGCCCTAGAAATGCATGGAGGCATCAGAACGAACAGGGGCACAGCCCTCCACTCTCCAAGCCTTGACTATCGCCAACACCTATCCCACCACTAGGGTACTCACCCTTCGCCCAGCCTTGCCAGGAGGGCCTGCGAGGCCCTGAGGTCCTCTGGGGCCCTAGTAAGGAGAGAGGAAAGGATGGGTTTAATGGGCATCAAAAGGCAGGGGCAGGCTTTGGGCTGAACGGCAGATGCAGGAGTGGTGAACCAGCCTGGTGGCACAGGCCCACAATCTCAGCACTCTGGGAGGCTGAGGCAGGAGGACTGCAGGTTCAAGCCCAGACTGAACAACTTAGCAACTTAACAAGACACTATCTTGAAATCAAAAGTAAAAATTGGAGGCTGGAGGAATGGCTCAGTGGTTAAAGCGCTCACTAGCAAACACGAAATCAAGCACTAAGTACCCAAGTTCAGTTCCCCAGCACCACATAAACCGGGTGTGGTGGCACAGGTCCGTAATCCCAGCACTCGGGAGGTTGAGGCTGGAGGACTGCTGTGAGTCCAAGGCCAGACTGGACTCCATAGTGAATTCAGGACCAGCCTGGGCTGCAGACTGAGACCCTGTCTCAAACATAAAAAGTAAAAATGGGCTGGGGACATAGCTCAGTGTGAAGACCCTGGGCTTGAACCTAGTACCACAAGAAGGAAAAAAAAAAAATATGGAAGTTGTCACCTGAGGTCCTAGGTCCCCAGATTCTCCTTTCAGGCCAGGGCTCCCAGGCTGCCCCTGCGAGAGAGAGAAGAGACAATGGTCATTTTGAAGGACATATACAACAGTGACTTAAAAGCCTTTCCCTCCAAATGTAAAGCAACTTTCAACTTTTCCAGAACTATCCTTACCCCAACACACAAATAAAGGGATCTCTATAACACCCCCACTCACTCACCAACGGTCCAGGGCGGCCTGTGTATCCCATGGGGCCAGGGGGTCCGCGGAGTGCCAGCTAAGGGATCAGGGAAGACAAAGTGCTGAGCAGGAGGCTGCTGGAGAACATCAACCCATCCCCAAACCCACCCTGCCACTCCAAATCCTCACTCTACATCTTACCTCCCCAAATTCCCTCTGTTCAAATCAATCCAGACTTTCCCTGCCCTCTTTTCACTCCCACCTGGTCTCCAGTCCTCTCCTGGCATCTTTCTTCCCCCACCACACCCTTCCCTCCACTAGGATTTCCTCCAACTCTACTCACCCGTGCCTGCTGCAGAATCGCTTGGGCCTGAGCCTCCTGGGCAGCCACTACAGGACCCTTGTCACCCCCACTGCTGCCAAACCGGAACTGAGGAACAAGGAGAGAGGGCCCAGGTTCTCCTCCAGGACACCCACATGGCCCTCCCATCCAGCATTTCTGACCCATCCCCCAGGTTCTGGGACACTCCTGTGCCTTCCTTTCACATCTTCCGTGGGTTCTTAGAGGTTTCCAGAAACTTAGATGTTTTCAGAATCCCAGCTCCTCTCCTCCTCCCACTCTTTAGCCTCTTCCTCCCAAAAGATTCTTCTTTGGTGCTAGACCCTCTGAAATACAGGACTTCTGTCTAGTTCTAAGATGATCCAGCTGGGTTTAGAAGGCCATCTCTAGTTCTAGGTCACCTAATGAACCCAAACTCTCCCCCACTCAAAAGATCATTCCCTTTGTGCTGATGGTCTTTAGAAATCCTGCCATAGCTTTTGTGACCTTTTGGTTCTTGGGGACACATCAGCCCATTCCAAGCCCAGAAGACAACTCACTGGGAGCATGAGGGATGTGCCAGGGGGACCAGGGGCCCCATCTGATCCAGGAAGCCCTGCTCGGCCAGGGGGGCCCTGCAGGAGGAAAAAACAAGAACATAGGGGTGATTTTATTTAGAAAAGAAGATGTTAGGACCCTAGCATCATGCTGAAACCCTCCTCAAAGAAATAAATATAGGACTAGAGGAATAGCCCAGTAGCTGGAACACTTGCCTAGCAAGCACAAGGCCCTGAGTTCAATTCCCCAGCACCACATAAGCCAAGTGTGGTGGTACACAGAGAGGCTAAGGCAGAAGGACTGCCATGAATTCAGGACCAGCCTGGACTACAGAGTGAGGCCCAGTCTCCCTAAAAAATATATAAATAAATAAATGTAAGCGTCCCCAGATCTTTCCTGAGTCCTCCATCCTGTGGAGATAAAGGTGGGTGAGATATCATGTTACTCTACTCTCCAACCAATGTATACTGTCTTCACAGGGTGTCCAGAGAGCACAACCACCCCTTCAATCAGCCAGCTGGTAGGAAATTATTAAACAGGGGCTTCCAGGTCAAGATGGTGGCCGAGTAACAGAGCTGCACAATGTCTCCTCAAGGACCCACTTTTAAAAAGTTGAGAATTTAGCCAAAAACCACCTTTTCAATGTAGCTAGGACAGGGAGAAGCACCCCAACAATTGAAAAGATGCCACGGGAAGGTCAGAAATCCTGAAGACACATTGGAATTGGTGAAAAACAGCAGCCGACTGGCCACGGTCCTGAGCTGCCAGCATCCACAGACCACAGATGGAAGAAAACCCAGAGTCCAGAACCTCAGACTGAGGTAAGCACAGACCTGGGAGAAGTGGGAATGTCAGCAGCTGGCAGCCCCAGCCTCCAAAAAAACAAACCTGCAGGTAGTGCGTACTAGAAACACAATGTGAGCCCCGCCCCCTAGAAAAGGCCTCCTGGAGCCCAGATCAGAAGCAGTGCGCTACGGCCATAAAGGCAATGAAGTAAGCAGGAGCCATTTAAAGGAAGAAAAAGAAGAAGAGCCCAAGACTGAACTGATTAGAGTAAAAGAAAGCTCAGAAGAGCACATTAGAGCTTTTGGGGGTCACTCTTAAACAGTGCCCAGGAAGAAACTGACCCAAGAGACAGTTGCAGAGCAGAGGCCATTGACCTCCTGAACAGGTAGTGGGTGCACCTCTGAGGGTGGAGAGCCCTACCCTGCAGGAGAGAAGCCAGGACAGGCAGAAGAGTTTTGCTGAAGGGGCTGAGGATAAACAAGACACCTCAAAGGCCATCGTACTATTAGGTCACCCTCACCGCCCACTCCCAGCACAGAACTCAGAGGAATTCCAGCTCTCCTGACACACCCTAATACTCATTCAAAGAAATCTCTCAGCTAGGCCTTTAAAGTAAAATCCCTCAACAACAGAAACATGGGAAGAAGATAAGGAAACAGGACATACACAGAGATGCCTGAGACCTCAGAAACTAATGTCATGGGCCCTAAAATGGTGGAACTCATAGGGAAGAAAGTCAAAAAGCAAATGAATGAGTCAAACAACCAGCTTAAACAAGATATTCTCAAAGAAATGTAAGCATCGATCAACAGGCTTAAAGAGGAACTTAGCGATCATACAGTGGTCCTAGTGGAGACAAAGCTCACTGAGCATATTGAAGCCACAAATAAGTTGGCTGAGGTAAATAAGGAAATGCAAAATATGAAGGAACATTTTAATAGGGAAGTGGAAAACCTGAAAAGAAATCTAGATGAAATTCAAGATATAAAAAATACACGAGACAGCAAGGAAAGATGACTCACACATTGTGAGGATAGAATTTCAGACCTTAAAAACAAGGCCAAGGAAACAAATGCTATAATTAGGCACAACTCCAAAATTAACAATGAGAAAAGTAGCTGGATACAACAGATGATGGATGATTCAAAGAGAACCAATCTCAGAATTATAGCTGTGGGAGAAAGAGTAGAAGACAGCACCAAAGGAATAAAGAATTTATTCACAGAAATAGTGCAAGAAAAGTTCCCTAATCTAGAAGAAGAAATTAGTTTTCAGGTACAAGGAGCTTGTACCAAATAACCAAATAACTCCAACCATCAATGAGACTTGCCACAACATATCATAGTCAAAACCTCAAAAATACAACATAAAGGAAGGATATTAAAAGCAGCAAGAGAAAAACAGACATTATTCTACCAAGGAAAACCCATTCAAATTACTGCAAATTTCTCAATGCAAACTTTAAAGGCCAGGAGAGCCTAGAGCAAGATCCTTCAAGCTTTAAAAGACAGCAAATATCAACCCAGGTTGTTGTATTCAGCAAAATTATGGCTAAAAATTGAAGGGGAAGTAAAAATATTTCATGACCAAGAGTCTCTAAAGAAATTTATGACCACTAGCCAGCATTGCAGAAAATACTCAAAGGAATCTTTGATAGAAGCAGAGAGACAAGCAGCACCAAAAAAATATGGAGGAAAGGAAATACCTGAAGAGAAATGTAACAAAGAAAAAAAATAGATTGATATTTGAATCATTTGACTGGTATCCTTCTAAAACAGTACCAGCTTTCTCATAAAATTTGTGAATCTTCCCCCATAATTATTATTTTTAATAATATGTAAGTTTGCAAAATACAATAATTATGTTCAACATAGGGAATTGGTATAAAATCTTTTTTTTTTTCTTTTGAGGCAGTTTCACTCTGTAGCCCAGGCTGGTCCTGAACTCACTAAGGAGCCCAGGCTGGCCTTGGATTCATGGCAATCCTCCTGCCTCAGCCTCCTGAGTGCTGGGATTACAGGCGTACACCACCACAGCCAGCTTATGTGGTGCTGGGGAATAAAACTCAGGTACTTAGTGCTTGACTTAGTGCTTTAACCACCGAGCCATTCCTCCGGCCCGGTATAAAATCTTTAAAAATACGTATGCATGAGGTTAGGGATGGATAGATAGGTAAAATGATAAACCAAATCTGGCAAAATGTTAGTAATTATGAAATGTAGGTAAATGATTTATGAAAGCTAACAAAATCCAAAATACCTACTCATGCCACTCTATCTTTGCTATAAGTGTAGTATACTTATGTGACATAGATTTAAGTTCAGTTAATGTAGCAATTTGATATAGACTTAAACTCATCTAATGTAGCATGCTTTTTGAATGTACAAACATTTACCTTCCAGTATTCAGCTAAGGAATATGAAATTTAACTTCTTTTTCTTTCTTACATTTTCTAGCCTTAAGACTTTCATTATTATAGTTCTCTTTTCATGTGGACTGGTGGGCGAAGCCACATTAAAGAATCTCAACAAAGATATAGTAAGATACAGAAAAAATGAACTTTTGGTGAATCATCCCAATAAAGGGCTCTGCTGGACCCAGAGAAGAGGCATCAAGGTGTGGCCACTGCAGCCCATTCTAGGGGTGGGAAGCTGAGCTAATAAGTGGTGATTTCAGTAGTGAGGTGAGTCAAATGCAGAAGATTCAATATGTTAAATATCACATGGTTTCTCTGATTTGGGAAACCCAGAGCTCAGTCATTCTATAGAACCACATGGGTGTGATAGTGGGAGTTACAGGGGGATGGGGAGGGTGTGGGAGGGCCAAAAATGGAAAGGGGAAAAAATCGTAATATTGATGTGACGTACAGGTGCACAAAATACTCAAGTTCATCGTAAACATTATATATTACATATATATATTAATAAAATAGAAAAAATTATTAAACATGGTACCCTATTGGGCAGAAAGGACTCCTTTACCATAGCCCAGCTTCTACCCCTCCCCCCCACCCCACTGAACACTCCCTTACCCTCTCGCCAGGGTCTCCAACTGGGCCTGGGTTCCCCTGGATGCCAGGAGGACCAGCCAATCCCTGAGGAACAAAAAAAGAGGAGTCAGGAGTGGACACCACACAGAACAGGGCCGTGTGGCTGAGGAATGGAAATTCTACAGAAGAGATATGGGAATCGGAAAGCTTTGATCGGAAGAACTCGCTGGGGAGCTTTCTGAGAGAAGAGCCTGGGAATACTCAGGACAGAAGATCCTTAAGAAATGTCTCTGAGCAAAGAATCAAGGCTAAAGTCACAGCCATACTCACCGCAGGGCCTTCTGGGCCAGGGGGACCCTCCACAAGCATACCCTGAGGAGTCAAAAGTTAACAGTCAGAAGCTACAGGGCCAACACCCCAACCCCTGTTTCCTTCTATTTTTTTTCTTCCACCCCCACCGCTCAGTGACAGGTGTAACTCACAGGTTCCAGCACTGCAGGCTCTCCTTTCTCTCCCTTCAGCCCCCGGGGTCCATGGACAACCTGAGGTAGACACACATGTAACCCCCAGTGGGGCCCATGAGCAGCCAGGACACAAGACACTGCCTCATCCCAACTCTAACCTTCACCTTCAGAGCTTTTAGAGACATCCCTAACCCCATCTCCAAGTCTTCCAACTCTTCCCAATAATTCCTGTTCACAGACCTCCTGAGCCTGCCAGGAAGACCTCAGGAATCTGCACCTAATTTCCTCAGGTCCTAGCCCCACCTCAGTAAATACAACCTCTTCATCTCAGAGTTTCTTTCCCTTTCTGAGATTTCAAGCCCCAACCTTCCTAAACTCCCTTCAGGAAATCTCACCCTGTCTCAAAAACTCCCTCTGATCCCAGAAATCCTTAGAACCCTAAGAAATCATCCACATTCTCATCAATTAAGAATCTCTCCGAGATTGTGGACAGATTTTTATTTAGGAATGAGAATCTGATAAAAAGCTATGAGTCTATCTCTAGAAAATAAAAAGTGTACAACCTAACACAGATAATTGTATTTAGAATTCCACAGGGTTCACAAGTTTTAAAACTCCAGACTGAACATCCAAACTTTAAGGAGATCTGGAAAGAAATTCCACTGAAGCCTCATAACTGGCTTTTGGGAAAATAACAGCTCTTAGATTCAGTTACCTAAGTCTCAGAGCAGACCTTTACATTTCTTTCTCAGAAAGACACTAGGCCCTTCCTCAGGACCCTCCTCATATTCCAAGACCACCAGTTCCCTCCCTTCCATACTTTCACTCATAGGTCTACTTCAAACTCTGGGGCCAGAACCAAGATGAGGACAGGGAGAATGGAAGACATTTGCCACCTCCTCCAACTGTCCCAACAAAGATCTTAAGTATGCCCTGCTCTGCCTCCACCCTGACCAAATGCAATGATCACTCCCCAACTCTCCCAAATCCCAGAGCAACACTAAATACCCTGACAGCAGCAAAAGGGAGGGGCAGCAGAGGGCCAAGAGCAGTATTAGAGAAGAGAGGTAGACTGAGGCAGCAGGGTAAGAGAGGCAGCCGGTACTTCAGGGGAAGACATGCAAAAAACAGAGTAGACACGAAATACTCCCAACTGACAGGGACTGTTTAAAGACATGGGAAACCACTAAGGGAGACAAAACAAAGGAACAAACACTTGGAAGCAAGAATGATGCCAGGGCCAAGAAAAATTAAGCGTAGCCAAGATGGCTGGGGAAAAGAGCTGGACAGACAGGAAGCAGCCAAGAAAAGAGGACTCAGGAAGTGGACCTTCAACAACAACATGGCTACCATAATCAAGAGAGAAAAGAGATTCACAAAACAGACTGAAAGTGACTTCTGCAAACAAAGTTATGACAATGATAGGTAATTCTTCCAGGAAAAAAAATATACCAAGGCTAGGACAGATAGGAAATAGCCATGAAAGTATCTAAGTCCACACCGGAGACTTTATGATTCGGATAACCTGAGACACACAGAGCATGCCTTATTGTCAAGGAAATCATCAGAGAACAGTATGACAAATTGGAGTCAGAACACAAATAATAAATCTCTTTGAGCCAACCTGACATAATTACCAAGATGGTGCCATGGCTAGAAAAGGCAGACAGGGACACATAGGGAGAGGTCTGTAAGTTGAAAAACATGACATATGCAATTAGGTCACTGGGCAGCAACATGGACAAGACGTGATGAAGACAGAATGAAAATGGTTTAAAAAAAAAAAAGACAGAAAATGGCCATAGAATTAAACAACAACAAAACTCAAGTGAAATGAGCAGAAGGGTCCACAAGAAGTCATAGGGTAAGACATCTGGCAAGGGAAGACAGGAAGTAATCTTTTCAAGCAACGTAGACACCTGTGTCGACAGAAAACAGCAAACCACAGCTCACAGCCAACAGACAGTGGTCAAAACAACAGGAAGCAACTCTTGCAGCTCCAACTGGCGGACGAGAATGGAAGAGGAGCTCCCTTGACTTACGGCTCCTGAGCGGGCGGTCTCCGCAGAGAGGGCAGGGCCAAGCTCCGTCTCCTCACGATAATCATCCCCATAGCCATAGGTATAATCGTAGAGCCCTGCTGGGGAGTCCGTGCCACCCTCCCCATATTCCTCTGCCAGGAACCTGTCGGCTGTGGGGGGGACCTGGAGATCTGTCTGTTCCTTCCCGGGGATGGGGAGGGAGAAGGGGGAGATGGGGCATTAGGAGCTAACAGATTTTTCTCGAACCCCCAACATTTGACAACTTCTAGCCCGAAGAATCCTGAGGATAACTGGGGCTGGAATTTTTTCCCCAAGAAGAGCAAGGGGAGTCATTGTGTAGGAAGAGGGTGGGCATCAAAGGCTGAAACTGAGAGGGATGTTCAGAAAATGGAGCTGGTGGGGAAAATGGTGGGTGCTGAGCATGGCCGGAGGGCGGGACGCAAAGTAGACAGTTCCTGGACATAATGCCAGACAAAGAGTCTAGACAATACCAGGGAGGAAGACTGGGAAGAGAAAAAAAAGTGACAGTTCTGGTCAGAAAAGCGATCCCAAGAACAAATCGTTGTGTACAAAATCGGCCCACTGGACACCAACACTGAGAAGGGGACACTCTGAAATCAAAGAATTGTGAAAGGAAATACGGACACCAAAGTAAACAGTGGTGCTTAGACATGCAAACCCCCAGGTTCAGTGTGACCGGAAGACAGAAAGCCATAAACGGACACGACAAAGAGCCCTCCGGCCAGAGGAAGGACAGCTCCATCAAGACAACAAGGGTCAGGGGGGTCTTAGAGGCCCACTGTTCCGGGCTGGGATGAGGGTGCGGGCGGAGTTACCTCCTCAGGGAGTGGCAGGGGGCTTGACTCCAAGATGCCTTCCTCTTCACCTGGGGTAGGGTACTAACCCCATGGAAAGGCCGAGAAGGGGAGCGGTGGGGGAAGAAGTCGAGAGAGGCACGTTAGCAGAGAGAAGGCAAAGCAGCACCTGTCCCACCTGACCCCGGTAGCCTGTCTGTCTGTGCTGGGGGGATGGGGGAAATCTCAGATCTTGCGGCCCCTTTGGAGCAGGCACAGGTTACGGAGAGTGAGTCTCCGGTCTAGAGTTTGGGGGCAGAGATCTGGATGCCCCAGCTCTACCTGCCGGTAACCGCTGCCTCTGGTCCTGGGGGGTGCCCGGGCAGCTTGGGGGGCTGCCTGCTGGGCTGGGCGTCGGGAGAGGGGAGGCTGGCCATGTGCTGAGCCAGAGCCTCCAGCTCCAGAGGACCTCCGGCCTGGTGAGGGGGGCACCTGTCGGGCCGCCGACCTCTTGGCAGGTGGGTTAGGTTTTCGGGGAGGGGTCCGACGCCCCCTGGGGGAAGAGGGAGCCTTGTGGTTGGGGCTCTGAGGCCGCTGCAGCAGAGAGACAGGGGAGGGGCAGTGAGTGAGTAATGTCTCATAATCTAAAAATACGGTGACTCTCCCCAGAAACTGGGGAAGGAGGAAGACGGCGCAGGAGATGGGGCGGCGGCAGGAAGGGGAGGGATAGTGGAGTCCCTCAGGTTTACCTGATAGTCCTGGGTCGTCCCAGTCCCGGTAGGCATCTCGGTGTAATAGGGGGGGTCGTAGTCATAGTAGAGAGACTCAATGGACTGGGACGCGGGACGAGGAAGGGGGCAGAGTGGGCGGGAAGGGGTGGGGAATTGGACGGCGAAGGTGGGGAGAGAGACCAGTGGGACGCGGGGTGGGAAACAGGGAAGGCATGGAGTTTGGAAATAAAGGGTTGAGGGCAAACGAAGAGGGTGGGAGTTCAGGAGAGGAAGGGAAAGAGGCAGGAAAGAAGGAGTGGGTCCCGCGTGTAGGACAGAAGCAAACATGATTAAGAGATTGACCCCTCAGACTCCAGACCCCTCACCCCAGGTCATATCTATCACCCTAACCACCCAGATCCCGTCCAACCCAATCTCCCTCTCCTTCCCCATCCCATCCCCCTCATCCTGCACCTCCATATTTTCTGGCAAGGAGGGCCAGAGCCTGCGGCTCCCCCACCCCCACATTTTCACAGCCTGCCCTGCATCCCGGCTCCTGCCCGTTTCCCCTCTTGGTAGCACATCTAGGCTCCTTTCTCTCGGTCCTGTCTCCTACCCTGCTCTCCCACCTCCCTCCCTCCCCCAATCTCTTAATTCAAGAAAGGGTTGGGACGCAGCTCCAGGAAGACTGGCAGAGGGTGAGACACCAGTAGGGAACACAGCTCCCAGCCATGAATTCTTCATAGCAACTTTTTATTTTTAAATGAAAATAAAAAGAATGAATGAGGACTGGGAGGAGAGGGTAAAGGGAACGGGGAGATATGGTTGGGGAGGGGGAACTAAGGAGAAGAGAACAGGAGCCCAGTGGGATGAGGAGTTCTGGAACGCTGGGGGAGGTCCCTGGGGACAGGCCAGGTATCTGCCCTCCCTGAAGCGCACTACACTTGCCAGTTTGCCCAACTCCTCACCTGTCGCTGGGGTTCCTGGTTTTGTGGCTTGTGAAGTCTTGATGGTTGCTGCTTTGCAGACCTCTGGGCTCTGTGAGGCTGTGGTTTCTGAGGCCTCTCCCTCTGACCACCCTCACATTCCAGATCCTTCTGTTCGCAGGACTCATAGGCAGCTTGGACTCCAGGAACAATGACAAGCTCCTGAACTTCACCCTGCAAAGGTGCGAAGAACACCAATGAAGGCAAGCATGGAGAGCCTTAGAGCCAGAGGGAACAGTCTGGACAAAGGTAGGAGCCAGGTAAAGCTGCACAGTGGGGGGCATTCTTAGCCCTCCCATGCGCACAGCCCTTTCCACAGGACCTTCACAATGACTGGAAAAGTCAGTAGGATCAGGATCTTTATACCCACTTTTCAGACGTGTGCCATTCTGACCTGCCCTAAAAGAAAATGACTAGCTCAGAGTCATTCACAGTGGCAGAATCAAGACCAGGACTCAGGCTTTCTGATCTCCAGTTCCATATATTTTGCCTATTCCCTGGCCCTGTGGTGGTACACAAGCCTTTTCAACGTGGCTTCTGGAGACAGAGGCCCAGTCCTAGTTCCCTTGGTCTTACAAAAGCAGTGAAACAGAGAATTCTTGGGGCCACTGGAAATGAATTTCAGTGACATTTACTTGTGTTCTCACTTGATGCTTAGACACTTGGCCTTACACTGTAGTTTAGAGATGTTTCATCTCCAAAGCCACACGAGGAGCTCCCTGGGTTGGTGGGGACTTTATATTACTCCTCTGTGTCTCCCTTGATCATCAGGTATCTGGGAAGTGTTGACTGGATAAGTAGGTAAATGGATGGGGGGGAGAGGTAAGTAGGTAAATGAACAGGGACCAAAGCATATGAGTGAGTGGGATTGTGGGTGCATGGTGACCAAAGGAATGTATCAGTGGACTGGTGAGTAAATTAATGGAAATGGACATGGATGCAGACTGGTGAGTAGGTAGATGGATGGAATTCTAATATGTGCATAAAATAAATGGCTAGAGCTAGGCCTGGCACAGGCCTGTAATTCTAGCACTTTGGGAGGCTGAGGCAAGAGGATTGCAAGTTCAAGTCCAGCCTGGATAACTTAGCCACTTAGCAAGGCTCTGTCTCAAATAAACAATAAAAAGGGCTGTGGGGCTGGGCTAGAAGACTAGTACAGCAGTTAGAACACTTGCCTAGCAAGCCAAGGCCCTGACTTCGATTCCCCAGCACCACTTAAACCAAGCGTAGTGGCACACACCTGTGATCCCAGCACTTGGGAGGCTGAGCCAGGAGATTGCTGTGAGTTCAAGACGAGCCTGGACTACATAGTGAGTTCAGGACCAGTCTGGACTGCAAAATGAGACCCTGTCTCAGAAAGGCATTGGGTGGGACTGGGAATGTAGCTCAGAGCAAAGGCCCTGTGTTTAATTCCCAATACCAGAAAAACAACAACAGCAAAATGGCTGTTTGTGGAGTGGGTGGATGAGGAGAGAGATGGGTGAGTGCCCAGGAGCAAAGAGGGGTTGAGCTGGTCCAAGCGTAGGTTGTTAGATGGGCAGGCAAATGCATGCATGCACAGGTGCGTGGACCCTCATATGCACACGCAGGGGATGCATGGATGGACCAGTGAGTGGGTGGATGAGAAGCAGATGCACAGATGGGTTGAAGAGGATGTAGGTGGGCGGTATGAAGGAGGGTAGCTGAGCAGGGAGTGGGTGGGCAAACGTATAGGTAGGTGTGTGGATGGACAGGTGGGTAAATGATTGGGTGGGTGGGTGGTCAGTGCACGTACATGTGCATAGATGGGCTGCTTGGTGATTGGTAGGCAGGTGAGTAGTGAGATTGGTTAAAGGGATGAGCAGATGACGACTGACAGAATAATTAGATGTGGACAAATCATTCATTTAGTTAATATCTAGTTCTTCAACAGAAAAGATTAAACCCGAAGATGAAAATGAAAATAAAAACCTCGGGAATAGGAAGATGGAGCCAGAAGGGGAAGGGACACATGAGAGAAAGTCAGAGACCATTCCTTTATTAGGTGCTCTTCTTACCTCAAAGACTTCTTCATCCAGGATCCGGGCACCAAAGATCACCACTCCACGGGTGTCCAACACCGGACGAGCACTTCGGGGAAGGGGCCGGGTGACTCGCTTCTTGCAGTCAACAATGAGTGTGACAGACTGGCCCTTCACAGCCACAGCCACACGGTGCCACCTGGTTGTAGGGGTGGGATTCAAGTGCATGACTGAAAGGGGAAGTCAAGGGGGTTGGGAGCAGCTGATGGAAGTCAATAATGACAAGCATAACCACAGCCGCTGCCCTGCCTCTCAAGCTTACAATACCCAGACCCCACCCAAGCTTAATTGTCATGATTCTATCTAATATTTTTGTTTTACAGACCTAGAAAGTAAAGCTCAAAAAAGTTAAGTAACTTGCCCAGGGTAGAAGCTAGTGCTAGGTGCAGAGTGAGAATACAGACTCTAAATTCCAATCTCTGGCCTGGCAGTGACTGGCATTTGGGCAAGGGATATAGGGGCTGTGTGGTCAAATGGTCCAGTTTAGGGTGCAGGGGTCTTGGAGCATTTTCTCCTAAAAGTCTGAGCCAGGTAGGACAGAGAGGCCAACTGACTTACTTGCCATCAGCGAGACTGAGGCCTCGGAATACCGGCTGAGCCGGAGGCTGAGGCCGTCCAGTCTGGTCCTCATACAGGAAGCGGACAGGTCGGCCAAGCTCTAACCCCAGCTGCTGGACACCCTGGGCACTGTAGAGAGTCAGGAGAGGCGCCTGGAGGCCAGGGCGAGTCCGGACAACAGTCAGCAGAGAGAAATCTTTGGGAAAGCCTCCTGGTGCCCAAGAGAGACACGCACAGGCAAAGTGAGACACAAGAGAGACGCAACCCCTTTCCTCCGACGTCTGATCCCAGACTCCCCCGTATCACCTCCCCACCTTGTCACTTATACCTGGGAAGAGCTGGCGGGTGGGGGCGCTGAGCTGAGCAGGTCGGGACACTCGGTAGGCCTCATCAGCTGGACAGATGCCTCTTGCCCTCCGGATGCCATCAGGGAGGGAGGGAAATCGCAGGACCCGGAGGACGTCCACAGGAGGAGCACCTAAGACAGGCCATGAGGGTCAGGGGAATAAACACATCCTCAGGAAGGGGACCCTGGATCTAGAACTCAGCTCCCTAGGGCTCAAATTCCTTGGAAGACAAAAATCACCTCTCCCTCACTTTCTCCTGAATGAGGCCTGACCAGACAGGAAGCACAGCTCCATCCACATCCTGCCCGCTCCTCTGCAGCGGCTGCGCTGCTCTCTCTGTCCCCGTTCCTCAGACCATGACTCTGTGAATGTCTCTTAATATCTCTCTCAACTCTCCATCTCCCGTTTCTCACGCTGAGTCCCTTTCACTTTGTCTCTGCACCTGTTGGCTTCTGTTTCCCTGTGTCTTCTGTCTTTCTCCATTTTCCTCATATGCTGTCCATCCTTTTCTTTCCCTGCTTCTCTCTCTCTCTCCCTCTCATTCCCGTTCCCTATCTCCCCGTCTCTGGCTTTCTGGCATCTGTCCCGTCTCTAGCACAAACAACATCTGGGCAATCCATCATCCTGGGCACAGGAGGGGCAGGGGGGCCACCAGGGAGAGAGTGGAGAGGCAGCTTCACGAGCAGGGGCTTCAAGCTGCAAAAGATTTGAAGGTTCGGGGTGGGGACAGCTCTGCCCATGTTGAGGAAGGAGACATCAGAGCTGTCCCAGAAGACCCCGGGTGGGAGATAGGCTTGGGGAGGCGGGTGGCTGAAGCTGCCACGCAGAGCAGGAGCAGGTCCAGGGCCCCGAGCCACACATCTGCAGATGCCATCAGAGCAACTGCCCAAAACCCAGGCAAGCTCCCCACACCTGGAACCTCACCCCTCCCTGCCACCCCCACCACCTGAAATCCAAAGATGCAAGACACAACCTACCAGCCTGCTCCCTCCAGACCTCAGCTGCCCAGGGCCCAAACTCCCTGAAACACAAAGGTCACCCTCCCTGGCCTGCTCCCTGAGACGCACACGTCTCACATCATCAGCTCCAGACTGGAAAACTCCCAAGTGAGTTCCAGCAAAACCTTCATAGTAGCGTGGGGCAGGGTAGAGGCCAGAGCCATCAGGAGAGCAGAGCAGGGTGGGGTGGGTGAGGTGGGAAGGGCAGCAGAGAAAAGGCCCTTTGAGTCCAGGAGCCGGGAAACCACGGCCTCTGCCGCCACCACCGCCACCACCCCGCCCCCGCCTGATCCTGGCCCCTGCGTGTGGGAGCTCTGCAAACACCACCACACAAGGGCCGCTTTGAGAGACCAAGGTGAGTGAGACAGAGACTCACAGAGACCCCAGGCCAAGGAGACCTCAGAGGGCCCCACCCTCCACCAAGGCCCAGGGGAGGACAGTTCCATCCTATGCCCCACCGCCCACCTTCCTGCCACCTCAAGCCCCATACTGGCCTCATCTGCCCCACAGCTCTTCACTGGCACCCGTCACCCTCCACCACTCAGCCTCTAAGCCTGCAAATGCCCCCTCCGATCTCACCACAGCTGCCCGTCCGTCCCACTGATCCCACCACCTCCACCAGCTCAGCCCCAAAACAATGGGGCCGGGAGGGGGGGGGCGCTCTTTTCCCCTAAGAAAGGCTCCTGATCCATAAACACCATACACTTTAATTCCCTGAGCCCAGCCTCGCGCTGCTCAGAACATGAGATTTATTTCCATCATCTAATCTAAATACCTCATGCTGTTGTTCTAATGTCTCTCCAAACGAGAGAAGAACTAAATAACGGAGTGATACACAAATCAGCCCCCAGTGCTTCCCAGAGTTGGGAGGCCTACTTGACCCTGCCTAGGACCCCAGTGCTCCCAGCCTTCTGCTCTGACATCAAATCTCCTTTCCTAAGAGCCAGGACTTCTGGGTCCTGGGAAGAAGGGGGCGGAAAATGGAAAAGATCGGGGCTGTGGACACCAGGGTCCCCGCGGAGTCCGGCTGGCCAGAGGGGGAGGGGTGGGGCAGGAATGCGGAGAGCTGGCTCCAGCCTCGGACACCTGATCCTGGCCTGTCCAGAGGCCGTCCTGTTGGCAACTGGCCCCGGTGCTCCCTAGAGCCAGCTGCGTGGCAGCATCCAGGGCACTGGAAGGGGTGGGGGACCCTGTCGTGGCAGCCGGTGGAACAGTTCGGCTTCTAGGCTCTGCCCCACGCACGTCCTCCCCTCATCCCTCATCCACAGTGGTTTCTAGCTCCCCAGCTTCAGCTCAGCCTGGACCGGACCCGTCCTGGCCATCTTCGGGTCGTCCTGAGGACCCAGGACAAGCCCCACGCGGGGGTCTCTGTGGCAGTCGTCCTCCCACCTTACCCTCCCTCTTCCAGTCTCTTCGAGGAAGGAGAGATCCCAACCCCGGCTCCAAGGAACCCAGGTGTCTTGCCCACCACCCCTAAATTCTGGATGCTCCAGATCCCCTTCTTGGACACAGAACCTCCCGCCTCCGGCACCGGGGATCCCCTCCTGGGAATCCCTAGGCGCTCTGGTTGCCTTGCACCACCGGGCGTCGGGGCCCCTCTCACCTGCCCAGCCCGGGGCAGCGCTCAGCTCCAGCACCAGAGGCAGGAGCAGGAGCAGGCGATGGCAGCGGCTGCACCGCTCCATGGCCAGGCCACGAGAACACCGGGTCCCCGAGACCCAGGGGCGCCCGGAGGCTCACAGGACGCGGCGTTGGGCTGGGTTTCTCGGGACCCTGCGTCCGGGAGAGCTCAGGTGCCGTCCCGCCGTGGCAGCTCTCAGCAGACCAGCTCCATGCAGAGAGGCGCCGCGGGGCGCTGCGCTGCTCCCTCTTCGGTGGCCGCAGCTCCTGAGTGTGTCCCCGGCCACCCCGCGCCCCAGAGCGCCCACCCCGCCCCCGCCCCCAGGTCCAGCCCCCGCCTCCAGCCGCCCGCCCACCGCCACGGAGGGAAACCCCACCCTCGATCTCCACCTGGGCTGGGGGGGTGGGGGGAGCCCTCTCCCTTGCTGACCCTTGCGCTGCGCCCCCCACCCGGCTCCTCGCAGGAACCTGTACCCAGAGATTCTCTTTCCTGGACATAACCTATCTTCACTAGTCCCTTCTTTTTCTAGGACCCAAACGTCCAGTCACCCCCAAGTTCCCTCCCCTTTGGGGGCCCACAGCCCCCTTTCCACAGAGTCCTGGGCGGGACTTAGGAAGCAGAGGGCGGGGAAAGGGTCAGGCCCCACGCCTACTAGTGATCAGGTCTCTGTAATTACCCCCAGTCGTCCCGCCCCGTGTAATTACAGCGTGGCCTAGGGAGGGGTATTTATAGACAGCACTATAGATAGCACGCTGGGGGCGAGGCCGCAAGAGCTCATCAGGTCCAAGATGTAATTGGGGTTGGGGGGCTTCGTAAGGGAGTCCAGGTGGAGAGAGATCTCAAGGGACGGGTAAGGGCGGCGTCGGTTCAGCCACAAGGGTCCGGAGAAGTGGGGTCACCTGGGGACGTGGGCCGGCTGCAGGCAGGATCCGCCCAGGGCGCCCCCACGAACGGGCTCGGCGGGCGCCGGGTCTGCCAGGAGCCCGCGGCGTGGCCGGAGAGAAGGCCGGAGCGAGCGAGGCGCCGCCGCCCGCTGGCGCTGGCAGGGCACTAGCGAACAAGGCGCCTTTGAGAACCGGCGGCCCCGCCTCCTGCCTGGCACACCCTCTCCCCCCCCTCCCGACAAAGCTCGCCTTGTGTCCCCCACCCTTTGCCAGCCTCTCGGGCCCCCAGGGAATCTCAGCAGCCTCTGCGTCAAGGGAGCACGTCCAGAGCTCCCAACCGGATACCCCCACAACAGGCTGGTGCCACGCTTCCCACCCCCATATAGTAACCTCAGACCAGAAAACACCAATTTTTAATTTTGAAAGCGATTTTATGTGCGAGAGGGAAAAAGACCCCAAAGAGAAGGGATGCAGGGCAAAGTCATGCGGCCCCCAGCACCCTGTCTCTAAGGCTGGCCATGCCCCCTCAACTTTCCAGCCAGGATCCCATGTGCCTAGCCTACACTGTCAGTCCACGGCAGGAGGACAGCATGAGAAGGGCCTTGGGGAGACACCCATGGGACCAGCCAGCAGGCCCTGTCATCACAGCCCTGGCCCTTCCCCAAGCCAGACTAGAGGAAGGGCGAGAAGGGGAGAGCTGGCAAGGCCAGTGCTCGGCCAGCCAGAGGCCAGACCACCTCGCAGTCCGCCTTGCCCAAATACCCACCTCCACCACTGGCATGTCTCGGTCACCTGGGAAAGTACAGTACTTCTTTGAGTCTAACTGCAAGTTTCTATCCTCAAAGGAAATTAAAAATAGCAAGCAGGTTCTCGTGTCTCCACCAGCCCTTAACCACCACCACTTTTTTCAGTCTGACTGCAGAAGGAGGTGTGAGTGTGAGAGGTCCCTGCACAGGCGACGGTGGTCCCCATCTGCTGGATGTGTCAGACCCCGACTCCCAAGTCCATCATTTTGGGGGGCCTGCCCCCCAACTTCCACCCATAGGGGAGTCTATATTTCACTCCTCAGATGGGAAGCAAGATGAGAAAGAAGCAGGATCCTGGCAGCAGGGCCAGTGCTTTGAGCCGAGGGATGGGGGTGAGACATCACCCCAAACCACGGGCGATCCCAACAGATTCAGAGCCTCAAGGCCACTGAAGGGAGATGTCCAGTCCTCACAGGAATCTGAAGCCCCCTCAGACTTGAGATACCAAGGAAACCCTTTGGATGGCTGACAGATCCCACTGGTGGTCTTGGTTCTGCTCTGTGCTCCTTGCCCCAAGGTTCAGTGTGGGATCACGGGCCCCCCAAACCCTGCACAGGCTTGTGTCCTCCTGAATGGTACTCCTTGTAAGGAACACACATATGGGTGCGGGCTCAAGCCAGCTGGTGGGGAGCCTCAAGCATCTCCATGAGGAAGGTATCGATGGGGGTGTCACCAATGAGCTTAAAGAAAAACAGATGCTCTAGACATTTAAGGCCGATGGACCTGAGGGCAGGAAGACGTAGCAGCAGCTTGGCAAACCTGAGTCGGAGAAGGGAGAAAGGAGTGAGAGGGGGAGGCCCATGGGCCAGAGCACGCCCCGTCACACTCCCCAGCCCTATGGGTCCCTCAACCCCGAAGCCCCCTCTCACCGTCCCTGCTGCTCAGGGTACTTCTGTTTGCAGTAGGTCTCCAGTGATGCATACACTTTCTCCCGCAGGACCTCCACCTCACTGGGGTTGGAGAGGCCCTTGGCATCTGGGATGGCAGGGGAGAGAGAATGAAGAGGAAGGGAGGCATATCAAACCGGGACAGACACGCAGGGTAGCCACGGGGTGCTCCTGCAGGGCCCCTGCTACTTGCCCTTTGCCTGATGCCTGGCAAGGAAAGCAGGTCCCCAGGGTATGTGAGATGGAATCAGAAAGGGGATATATCGGAGGAAGTGGCTTTTTCTTCAGTCAGCTGGGAGATTTCTAGGTTGAGGGTGTTACTGAGGAGGGTAGCTGGGTAACTCTGGAGTCTCTGGAGAAGAGGAAACTCCAGGGCAGCCTTGGTCTTGAGAGGCAGGAACCATCTTCCTCTTACCTGGATTAAACAGAATGATTGCCCGCAGGCAGCCAAGCTCTGTCTTGTCCATCCTCATGTCCCGCATTTTGGACACTAGCTCTGTCAGCACCCTGGAGAGGGACCTGCAGGTCACTCAAAGGTCACAGCTCAGCCAGCCTTGGACTCGGACCAGCCTGTAGCCCCACCCCCTCTACATCCAGGCCAGGCCAGCCCGGCTGAAGGCCACTGACCGGTCAAAGATGGCTCCTACGCCAGCAGAATGGGCTGAGTTCCTGTGCACGTGAAGACCCGTGGCAAGGAGGATGCCGTCCCGGACATCGATGGACCGGTGGGAAAAGGAGGCAATGAGGAGCTCGTTCCAGCCTAGGTGGGGGCAGCAGAGAGCAGCAGCCAGAAGTCAGGCCGTGGGGATCACAGCACATCACGGGAGGAGAGGAGAGGAGGTGGCAGGTCCAAGAAACCTGGCTCCCTGGACATGTGAGTTAAGGCCACTGGGGCCACTCAAGGTCAGAAGGCCAAAAAGGGTCAAATGTGAAGAGAACAAGGGGATTCAAGGTCACTGACCTGCCCGCAACAATATGACCTGGTCATCCAGAGGCAAGGAGGAAAAGTGTGGGATCCTCTTCGCCCACTCGACAAGTGTGAAGAGCTGCTTGTCAGCTGCCTGGCAGATGTTAGTCACAGGGTCATTTGGCTGCAGGGCACAGGAGGGTAAGATGTACGGAGGGTCTGGAGGTGCGCTGGAAGCCCTCCTTTTAAAGGTTTTTGGCATCTTCTCCTTAGACAGGATCTTCCTTCAAGCCCCATTTACACCAAACTTTATTCAGGTTTCCCTTGTGGCATTAATATAAACAAGCATTGTGGGGGGCCTTGCCTGTGATTCTGCCAGTGGAAGTGGGAGGGGGTGGAGGGAGCCACCACACCCACCTCAATGCTTGAGAGGCCTTTCCAGGCGCCACTTCCTGTCCTGGGCAGTGTGAGGAGCAAGGTGAAGCGAAGGGAAGGAGGGGCATGGGACAGAACAGAACTCTACTCTCTCCCCTCCACCCCTGTCATCAGGGAGAAGGAGTTGACCCCATCACTCACACTGCTGCCGCTACCCCCGGTTCCCCCGGGACTCTCAACGCCCTGGTCACTCTTCTGCTCCACAGCAAGCTCTGCCTCCAGGATCCTGTCCACGGGCATCTCCTCTGAGGCTCCCCCAGCCCCATCCCCGTCCCCATCCTTGTCCTTGCCCCGCTGCCGCTCCTCCTGCACCGCTGTAAGGAGTGGGGGTAGGGGGTAGGAGAAAAAAATGGAAAGTCAACAGCCAGCCCTGAGGGGACTCTGAAACAACCCTGGGGCCTTACTAGGGTCTCATGTCCCTCTGGGGAGATAGCTAGCAACCGGAGAATTTGCTAGAAAAGGTAGACTGGGGCAGCCTGGAAACAGACGTTATAAAAGGGAAACTAACCAGGTCACAAATGGAAGAGGATAAAGAACTAGGGAGGAAGCCAGTACTTAAACAGAGGGCCTGGCTATGTAGCAGAAGACAGGCCAGGGGTGGTTTTATGTTTGTGTTTTTGAAACAGGGTCTCACTCTGCAGTGCAGGCTGAACCCACTATATAGCCCAGCCTGGCCTCCAACACCTGGCAATCCTGTGTCAGCCTCCCCAGTTCTGGGATCATGGGAATGTGCTATCACCCCTGGCTTATTTAGTGCTGGGGAACCAAACTCAGGGCCTTGTGCTTGATTAAGCAAGCGCTCTAACCTAAGGTACGCTCCCAGCTCCCAAGAATATTTTTTTTCAAGAATATTTTAATATCCACTCAAATATCTAAAAGAACATGGGGGCTCCTAATCCCACACTCATTCATTCATTCATTCTTGCAATACTTCACACAGAGCTATATCCTCAACCCTGTTATTTCTTTTGGACAGGGTCTTGCTCTGTAGTCCAGGCTGCTCCTGAACTCATTCTGTAGGCCAGACTGGCCTCAAACTCACCGCAATCTTTCTGCCTCAGCCTCCCAACTGCTGGGATTACAGGAGTATGCCAACATGTCTCGTTTATGGTGGTACTAAGGAATCGAACCAAGGACCCTGGACTTGCTAGACAAGAGCTCTAACCACTCTGCTATTCTTCTACCCCCCCCTTTCCCCCCCCCCCCCCGCCCCGCACACGCACATTTATTTTTGATCTTGAGACAGGGTCTCAAGTTGCCCAGGCTGGGCATGAATTTGCAGTCCTCATGCCTCAGCCTCTCAGAGTGCTACGATTCCAGGCCTGCACCACTGGGCTCAGGCTTCTTTGAACTTTAAACATGAAAGACTTGAGGGCTCAAAAAAATTAAATAACTTGCCTAAGTCCACACAATACCCGGAGAGACATAATTTGAATCCAAATATGCCTGACAGTAAATCTAGTGCTCTTCTGACTCAATAAGTAGGCAGGAAAACGGGCCCTGGCCTGGGTCGTTCAGAGATGTACCTTTGACCCTGGCCTTGCCACCTGTGCTGTGTGACCCCGGAGAAGCCAGGCCTCCTGTTCACGTGGGGCGGACCAACCAAGCCCCCAAAAGGAGAAACACTCTACAGCGTTTCTCTCACAGTTTCTGGAAACAGACTGAAAAAGATAAGACGGAGATATAAATGATGGTCTCCAATGTTAGAAAGCAAAGTCCAGGGAACAAGGAGCCAAATCAAAGAAGGATCAGAGAGAGAAGGGAGCGCTTGGACTGGGAAAGAGGCAACAGACAAGTCCATCAGCCGCTGTGAGGTTATCCTACCCTGGCACCACCCTGGGCTAGGCAGGGGCACAGCCCAGGCCACAGAACCACTGAGGAAACTGAAGGCAGGAGCGGGTGGGTACCAAGGGAAAGCGCTCAGGAGAGAGATCAAATGCGCCCCCTGAAGGAGACAGGGCATCCTGCAATCCCTATGGTACAGGAGCAGTGGGTTCTCCTAGCTGGCGCTCTTCCTCCTCCCATGAATAGGAAGCCTGGCTGGGGCAGCCTTACCCTCCCTCTTCATGCCCGTGGCCAGGCACTTCTGATAGCGGCAGTACTGACAGCGGTTCCGCTGGCGCTTGTCCACCGTACAGTCTTTGTTGTCCCGGCACGAGTAGGTCAAGTCCTTCCGGATAGTGCGCTTGAAGAAGCCCTTGCAGCCCTCACAGCTGTAAACCCCATAGTGTTTGCCTACAAGGGCACAGAAAGAGCTGGAACAAAGCTGCAGAGAGATCTCCGCCCTCCCCAAACGTAGCCCACGTTCTCCTTGTGCTTGCCAAATACAGAGATAAGGAACCAGGGGAGAGTAAGCCGGTCCCACTCTAGTCACTGTCAAAAACAAACATAAAACCTGTGCTAGCCCCTCTTTCCCTCCGACCGCTCCCACTGCCAAGTCTCAGGTTCCCTCACTCCCACGGGCCTCCCAGCTCACTTGCTCCAACAAGCTCGGGAAATCCCACAGCTGATAAACAGCCCAAACTCTTCCCTTCCTCCTGTGCGCCTATCCTCCGAGCTCCATACCTGAGCTTCGGTCACCGCAGATTGCACATAGCCGTTTGCCAGCCCCTGGGCCACCTGGAGGGGGTGGACAGTGCAGGCCCCGGACCCCTAAGACTGGTGGCTTCACATCTTCAGGGGGGCCAGACCCACCCCCAGGGAGCGACACTGTTGAGTTAATCTGGGATGGGGAAATAGGGAAGTCACAGGGAGACTCATTGGGAAGGACAGGCAGTGGAACCATTCCCTACCACTAGGCAGGGCCCTGCACTGCACATTCCAGAAGGCATTAGTGACGCCACAGTCTACGTGAGGGGCCATCCCTGGAGACACTCCAAAAAGAAAAAAACAAACAAACAAAAAAAAAAAAAAAAACAGCTGTTCCCTGAAGTTATGCAAGACACTGCCCTTAACAGGGATTGTGTCTTGGAAAGGGAAGTGGAACCAAAAAGAAAAAGAAAAAAAAAATCACTGATTGCTGAGAAGGACGTCAAGAAAAAACTTTTTCCGGGGGAAGATAATCTTTTTTTTTTTTTTAAACAGGGAGAAACATGCATTAAAAGATTAGCCTCAGGAAAGGCAAGGGGGTCTCACAAGGTCCACTGGCCTGATAGGGTTAGAGAACTGCAAGGCCAAGAGGAAGTTAACAGAAGCTCTGGGGTTACACGGTAATGACAGTGGGGAGGGAGTTAAGTGGGTCACAACCTCTCACCTGGGGGCTGCTGACAGGCCCGGAGAATCCTGGGGGAGCTGGAGGGGGCAGACCAGGGGATCCCATGGAAGAACTGATGACTGGGAAGGGGGAGCCCAGAGGCGGGGGCGGCATTGGGGGTGCGGGGGGAGCCCCAGGGCCTCCAAGGGACGGAGCTGCTGAAGGAGGTAAAGGCGGCCCAGGAGGAGAAGGGGGCGGGACCCCCTGGGGAAGGGAGTTTGGAGAGGAGCTGTCTGGGCTGCGAGAGTCTGAGGGAGGGGTACAGACAGGCAGAGACACACAGAGAGACGGGAGAGAGAAAAAGAGAACGTGAGTCTCCGGCCACCCACATGGACACGTTCATTTTCTAACCCCGCCGCCACCGCGTCCCAACCCCACCCCACGCCCACCATCCCCAAGTCCAGATTATCGAGTGGACCAACAGGAGCTTAACTCCAAATTGTGGTGAGAGAGAGAAAAGGCACGTAAAGGAGAAGGCAGACAGTTCCGATCAGGAAAAATTCCAAGCAAAGTGTGGGCACGAATCCAGGTCACCTCGAGCCGACCTGCCCCGCGGGTGGGGCAGTCCACGGGGTGGATCCACCAATCCCTCTATCACCAGCTCCAAGCCAAGGAGCCAGTGTGCCGGGGAGAGAGGCGGAAGATACCCCTCCCCGGGACGCAGGATCGGCCTGCCAGAGTCCACAGTCCTCAGGCTCACGGGGACTCGTGTCCTTCCTGCGCCCGGAGCTCGGGTGCCGGGCCTCGAGCGGCCTCCGCCGGCAGGGCGGAAGCTCCCCGTCCCCGCCCCGCCCGGGAGGAGGGCGCTAAGGCCCTCGGGAGGGAAAAGCCGCGTGTTTACAAACAAGGGGGCGGGAGCGCCAGGGAGAGAGCGCCGGGGAGGACGGGGGAGGGGTGCGCGCAACGCGGTGCCCAGCTCCCCGGTCCGTCCGCTAGGACACTCACCCCGCCCGCTGTCGCCCATCCCGTCCCGTCCAGCCTCCCCCGGCTCCGGCTCCGGGGTTTCTCGTTCTCCGGCTGCCGCCGCCGCCGCCGCCGCCGCCGCCGCCGCCGCCGCCGCCGCCGCCACGGGATCCAGCCAGGGCCGCCGCCGCCGCCACCGGGACGCGACCCCACAATGCATTTCTTTTCGCACCCCCACCGGCCCACACTGCCCTGCGGCATGCCGCTGGGGGAGGAAGGGCGGGCGAGCGGACCAGGACATGAGTCCCCGCGGAGCGTAGGGATACCGGAGAGATGTCGGGGATGCCCAAGGATTGACCAGGGGACTTAGACGAGCACGGAGAAGGCCCACAGGGAAAGACTCAGGTCTGGATAGGGTCGAATTACGCTCGTCGCTCGACTCTGTACCAAAATGACAGCGCCGGTAGGGCAGCCATCTTTGTACAGACGGGAAGTCTCTTCGCTAGTTCCCGCCCCCTCGCCTGGTTGGAAACGGAGGAGGCGGTGTCTTTTGGGCCAGCTATCCCGCCTCGCCCACCCTCCCCTCGAATAACCTCACGCTTGCGCACGCGCGCTAGGATAGATTGGCTTACGCGCTACCGGAGTCGCGCTGCCATATTGGTAAAGGTATCGCAGCGGAGAGAGAACGGAACTTCCTATTCTCGCGAGAGCTAGGAGCGTGATTGCCACGTCCGAGCGTACCGGGAAAGGAGAGGACTCCAGAATTGGTGAGAATTCTCCGATTTTCCTTACTGCCCTTTTCAGTCCTTTTACCTATCTAGTGGGTCATAGAGACGAGGGCCCAGAGAGTCTGTAAAGTGGCCGATTAAAGGCTAGAGCTTTGACCAGCGGATGGGGGGCCTGCATCTGGGAGCCTGCATCTGGGAAAGGGTTCGGGATAAAGAGGCTTGAACAGTGTGGGTGGGAAAGAAAACGGAATAGGGGAATGGCCCGTCCATAAGAGGGGGACAGAGGGCACGAGCAGATTAAAGCAGAACTTGTGTAGGTAGAGTTGAGGGTTAAGTGGAATCATTGTCTCTGTCCCTCCGGTTAGCGTGATGGCCAGGAGCCTGCGGGCCCCCCACTGGGTGGCCCTGGGACTGCTGACCTGGGCAGCCTTGGGGCTGCTGGTGGCCGGACACGGGGCTCATGGTGACCCGCACAAGGACGTGGAAGAGGACTTCCATGGCCACAGCCACAAGCACTCACATGAGGATTTCCACCATGGACACAGCCATGCCCATGGCCATGGCCACACACATGAGAGCATCTGGCACGGGCATACCCACAGTCATGACCATGGGCATTCACATGAGGATTTGCACCATGGACACAGCCATGGCCACTCCCATGACAGCCTCCACCACAGAGGACATGGACCTGACCATCAGCACAGCCATGAACATAGCCATGGAGGCTATAGGGAACCTGGGGCTCCAGGCATCAGACACGATTTGGACACTGTCACTCTCTGGGCCTATGTGAGTCTCGATGGGATTGGGGAGAGAGGGGCTGGTTGTGGATTGTTGGACAGCTCTACAACACTTGATCCCTGACTCTCCTGCAGGCACTAGGAGCCACAGTACTGATCTCTGCAGCTCCGTTTCTGGTCCTCTTCCTCATCCCAGTAGAATCCAACTCCCCCAGGCATCGCTCTCTGCTCCAGATCTTGCTCAGTTTTGCTTCTGGGGGTCTCCTGGGAGATGCCTTCCTCCATCTTATTCCTCATGCCCTGGGTAAGTAACCTGTGAACTGTCCCTCAAAGCTTAAACTGTTTTATTCTTTGAGGATAAAAGGATTCTTTTTTCTTTGTGATTCCTCACTTTGCAGTATTCCCTAAATACACATCCCTTAGATCAGGTATTCCTTCATCTGGCTTTTTTCCCTCCCTCTTGCAGAACCTCATTCTCACCACACTCAGGAGCAGCCAGGACATGGACACTCTCACAGTGGTGAGTGAGTGGGTACCAGGACTGGGGTGCAAAGGTCTATCTTCTGTGCTTTTATCTCTGCAACTTGAGGAGGAAGAGTCTGGAATCCACATTCCCTCAGTGTCTTAATCAATGCCTCCATCCCCAGGCCAGGGCCCCATTCTGTCTGTGGGGCTGTGGGTTCTCAGTGGAATTGTTGCCTTCCTTGTGGTGGAGAAATTTGTGAGACATGTAAAAGGAGGACATGGACACAGTCATGGACATGGACACACACACGGAAATCAAGGACATGGAAGACAAGGTGAGCCCAGGAGCAACTTTGCGAAAAGCCACCTCACCTATCTCAGAATCCTTTCATGTAATGGCTATCAGGAGGAGCAAGCTTCCCTTTGAGGATATGTCAGGCTGTCTCTGTTCTCCATTCTGACCGCATCCTTTTCTTCCTCAGAGCATTCTTCAAAGGACAAGCCCAGATCAGAAGAAGAAGAAAAGGAAGCAGGGGGGTTACGGAAGAGGAAAGGAGGGAGCACAGGGCCCAAAGATGGACCAATGAAACCTCAGAACCCTGAAGAAGAGAAAACAGGTTCAGGTAAGGCCCATAAGTCTGGGCAATGAGTCATCATTGTGCCTTCATCCCATGGGATATGTGCTGTGGGGTAGTGGCATGTACCGAAAAACACTGGTGGGCTGTGTGTGAAGTTGTCTCTGAGGGCAGATTGTACAAATATGACAGATCAGGCCTGGGACTGGTGACAAGATATGCCTCTGACCATTTTGCCTTCCTCTGCCATATAAGATCTGCGTGTATCCGGGTACCTGAATTTGGCCGCTGACTTTGCACACAACTTCACTGATGGTCTGGCCATTGGCGCTTCCTTTCGAGGAGGCCGAGGGCTGGGAATCCTAACCACAATGACTGTCCTACTACATGAAGTGCCTCATGAGATCGGGGACTTTGCCATCTTGGTCCAGTCTGGCTGCAGCAAAAAGCAGGTTGGTAATAAGCACCAAACATGGTTGACTCAAACTCATTATCCATGCTTCCTCCCTCTAAACCCAAGACTACCTGTCATTAGTTCCAAGCACGTTGTACTGGGCTTTTTTGTTTGTTTGTTTTGCTTTGAGACAGGTTCTCACTTTGTAGTCAGGTTGGTCCAAAGCTCACTATGTAGCCCAGGCTGGCCTCGAACTCACAGAAGTCCTCATGCCTTTACCACCCAAGTGCTGGGATCACAGGCATGCCTCACCACTCACAGCTAAGCTTTTACATGGTGCTGGAGGACCAACCTAGGGCCTTGTGCGTGCTAAGCAACAACTTTAACCACTGAGCTATACCCCCCAGTCCAGGCTGTACTGTTATTGACAGCAAATCCTCTAGAAGTGAGGGAAGAGATTATCTTGTTCTATAATTTTTTTCATGATTCTGATTTTGGATTTTGTCTTGTGAACCCAAGGCCTTCACACCACCCCTACCTTGCCTTTTGTGTGTGTGTGGTTATCCTGGGGATTAAACTCAGGGCTTTCACACTGACCGTTATATATTGCCAGCCCTTTCTTTTTAAATTCTCAGTCAGTTTTACTAAGTTCCTCAGGCTGGACTTGAACTTAAGCACCTTCTACCTCAGTTTCCCTTAGTGCTGTGATTACAGGTGTGCACTCACGCTCAGTTTAGCTCTTTTTTTTGAGACTGGGTCTCGCTCTGTAGCCCAGGCTGGTCCTGAACTCACTATGGAGGCGAGGCTGGCCTTGGACTCACAGAAATCCTCCTGTGTCAACCTCCCAAATGCCAGGATTACAGGCATGCACCACCACACCTAGCTTATGTGGTGCTGGGGAACTTCACTTCACTTAGCACTTGCTGGGCAAGAGCTCTAACTGGCTGAGCCATTCCTCCAACCCTAGCTCAGTATTTCTTAGACTGTGTTCTGTACATTGAATGGTTCATGGGCAAGGTCTTGCGCATAAACATACCCCTACTGCATTGGAAGCTTTTTGGAAAGGAACCCTTTAACTTAAGATTTTTGAGGAAATACCTACTTAGAAACCCTCTCATTTTACTTAGCTTTTTAATTTCCAAATGCATATACTATACAGAAACCACATCAGAGCCAATAGTAATCTCTACCTCTCTGTCTGCCTTTCTGTCTTTTCTGCCCTCCAGGCAATGCGTCTACAACTACTGACTGCAGTTGGGGCACTGGCAGGCACAGCGTGTGCCCTTCTCACTGAAGGAGGGGTAGCAGGTGGTACAGGTCCTGGCTGGGTTCTGCCATTCACTGCAGGTGGTTTTATCTACGTAGCAACCGTGTCTGTGTTGCCTGAGCTGTTGAGGGAGGCATCACCCTTACAGTCACTTCTGGAGGTGCTGGGACTGCTCGGGGGAGTTGTCATGATGGTGCTGATTGCTCATCTTGAGTGAGAGGTGGGATAAGCTGCCCAGCCCTGCTTCAGATCTCTCCATCTAACTCCAAGTCAGGGTCTGTGGAGCTTGGAGCTCTAGCCAAGGACATCTGCCAGAGGAAGGAGTTGTAACCTAGAATGGTGACTTGGCAGAGAGGCCTTCAAGTTTGGTGGTTGTAGAGGGTCTGTGAAGATGAGAATGAGAGGCCAGGGGGACCAAAGTGTTGGGCACTGCATGACCATATTGTTGGGTTTGGAGGGAGAAATGGGGCCCAGAAAAACAATGGAGAAAAAAGCGATCGAGGACTACCCCGTGTCTCCTGCGCCGCTTTCTCTCCGGGGACCAAGCTGCCACTCACAGGGTTCCCCAAGGTTCGTCTGCATATCTCCTATCTTCCACCTATTGGTGGAGGCTTCAGGGAAGACCAGCGCTCCGGACAGAGTAGGTAACAGGAGAAGTCTCAAGGGGTAAATGTGATCGTGTGTCTGATTTGAGAGTGATCTGGGGTGGAGGGGAGACAGGGTTGGCAATTTAATGGCCTGATTTTCTTTTTTTTTTCCTTTTTTTTTTTTTTTTTAGTTTCTATTCATTTTTTTTATCAGTGTCCTAATTGAGGGAGTAGAGAGGTTACCGGAAATAAAGTTCTTGGATCTTCGTTCCTACTTGCGGTCTTTGTCTTTTTGGGGGTAATGGGCCCCCTTTCCTCCGCTACACCCAGTCTTTCTAGCAGCGGTGTGTGGCCACGCCTCCGCCGTGGGAGGTCGGCCCGCGCTGGTGGCCGCAGTTGACCGAGGGCTATGGGGATTTTCGATTGGTCCAGGTTTGGCCCTCGCCACTCCCCCTGCACGCTCGGATTGGCTCAGAGCTCGGGAGTCGGCCCGCCATGGCGTCTCAGCTCCGGCTTGGCTCAGCGCTGGCCCTGGTCACAGGTTGAGAGGGGTCTTTTTCTAGGGTGGGTCGGGTGCTGCAGGAACGTCAGGGGGGCGCGTCCTTAGGCTCTGTGGCCTCTGACCCCTTGTCCACATTTTACAAACTTGGCGCCCCGTGACCTCTGAGCCCCCTCTCCCCGCGTATTCTCACTTCAGGTGCAGGTAGCGGTATCGGCCGGGCGATCTGCACGCGCCTGGCCAGAGAGGGGGCTGCCGTGGCTGCCTGTGACCTGGACGAGGCAGCGGCACGGGAAACGGTGCGGCTACTGGGCGGGCTGGGAAGCGGAGAGCTGGCACCCCGCGGGAACCATGCTGCCTTTCAGGCTGACGTGTCTGAGGCCAGGGCCGCCAGGAGCCTGCTAGAGGAAGTGCAGGTGAACTCCAGGCGACCTTACACCGATAAAGTTCAAACTTTGCCCCACTGCCCCTGGGTCTTTTTGGTGTTTTGATGGATAACCTCCTCCACACACCCCCACAGGCCTGCTTTTCTCGCCCGCCATCTGTCGTTGTGTCCTGTGCGGGCATCACCCGGGATGAGTTCCTGCTCCACATGTCTGAGGATGACTGGGACAAAGTCATCGCTGTCAACCTCAAGGTGGTGACCGCTGAGCCTGTGACTCCTCCTCCCTCCCTGGCCCCCATACCCAGCCGTGAGCAGCCGTTGGGAAAGGGCTGGGACCCCGAATGATTAGCTCACCTGATCGTTCCTGTTACCCTCTTCTGCCAGGGCATCTTCCTAGTCACTCAGGCTGCAGCCCAGGCTTTGGTGTCCAGCGGTTGTCCTGGCTCCATCATCAATATCAGTAGCATCGTTGGAAAGGTCAGATTGATTTGGGGCGAGGTCACCCGTCCAAATGGGCACAGAGCAGACCTGCCTCCTTGAGACTCTGGACTCACCCCAGATCTCTGATGCACATGTAGGTAGGGAACTTGGGACAGACAAACTACGCTGCATCCAAGGCTGGAGTGATTGGGCTGACTCAGACTGCAGCCCGGGAACTTGGACGGTGGGTCAGGCACTGGGGACGTCATGGAAGCATGTAGGGGTTGGAGGGAGAGGTTCGTGTCCTCTCTAGACTCAGCAGCCTCTCTCCCTTCCACAGACATGGGATCCGCTGTAACTCTGTCCTCCCAGGGTTCATTGCAACACCTATGACTCAGAAAATGCCACAGAAAGTACAGGATAAGGTAGGAGGCTGTGAGTACAGGCAGAATGGGCCAGAGACCCACCCCTCTGGGCGTCAGAGAAAGTGCTGGGCACAGTGCCTGGCACACAGTAAATATTCCATAAATATATGAGGAGTGAAGATAACAAACAAAAAAGGGACAGACTCACTCTTAAAAATAATTCACAAGGGCTGGAGGAATGTTTCAGAGGCTAACACACTTGCCTAACTAAGCTCTAAGTACCCACTCAGGAGGCTGAGACAGGCAGATTATCCTGAGTCCAACGCCAGCCTGGGCTACAGAGCAAAACCCTGTCTCAAAAAAAAAAAAAAAAAAAAAATCCACCAAAGAAACTTTACACACATGTATTTCCTTACAGGTGACCAGAATGATCCCGATGGGACACATGGGAAACCCTGAGGGTGAGCACTGAGTAGGGAGGGGTCTGAATGAAGAAACCCCATGTTTTGAGGGTATATTTAAGAGCATCTCACCAGGATGACTGGTTGAGGGGGGCCTACGGAAATGAGCAGGATCTGGCCCTCTCCCCTCCTTCCGTAGATGTGGCTGATGTGGTTGCGTTCTTGGCATCCGGAGACAGTGGATACATCACAGGGGCCTCAGTGGAAGTCACTGGTATGAAGAGTGGGGTGGGGAGGCAGAGGACAGGGAAGTAGAACCCAGAGCGGATGGGAAAAAGAGTGTGGGGAGCCTGGAGCCACTGAGAAGGGCAGAGGGCTCCACGGCCAGGGACACAAGTGAGCAGCCCATCCCCCTATGTTCCCACTCACACATCTGTCCAAATGTTTCTGCCCGTCCCAGGAGGTCTTTTCATGTAACTGCCTCAAGGACCCTGAACTCCACGCCCCCACCGCTCTGCTGGGGCTCCTGCGGATGAGGACTCTGAGTTCCCAGGCCACAAAGGGGTGACGGTGTGAGGCTCAGGAATGCTGAATATGGGAGACAGGGGTGCTTGGGACCCTAATAAATTCCAAATCCTCTTCCCTGCCACCTCCGGTTCTTGTGTCCAAGCCTTCATACCCCTCCCCACCCCACCCCCCCTTTCCCTTTCCCGAAGGATTGTTCCCTTTCACTGCCTGGTCTCCCAGGGCAACCCCAGCCGCCGGGTGTGAGAGGAAGGAGTGTATGTCACTGTGTATGTGTGACATTTTGGATCTTTTTGGAGGGAGGGATTTCTACCGCACCCCTTTTCACAGGTTCTGCGAGCCAGTCCCCTCGCTCGCCCCAACTCCCTGGAGGCCCTTAAGGTCCCCAAGAGCAATCTGTTCTTGGCCCTCTCCTGGTGTCCAGTCTGGCCTTGGAAGGGGGTCTTGGAACAGGTGGCCCTCCCCCATCCCGCTCCTTTCTCTGTGTCCCCTCCCCTTTCTCTCCACCTTACAATAGCTGCAGCCGGCCTGGGGTCGGATGGGGGGATTAGAGGAGGGGGCCAGGATTAGGGGAATGGACCAGCGATGAAAGGGGCTGGAGGAGAGCAGAAGGGAGGGGGGTGGGAAGAGGAGGAGAAAGGGGAGGGGGTCCGCGCTAATCGACTCTGGCGCCCACATAAGGACTGGCCACGGACTGAAGGAGAGGACAGGGAAGTAGGGGGGAACTGGGGTGGCGGGCGAGGGGACCCACTGCTGACTTGTCCCAAAGACAGGCCACCCCCTGGCAACCTCAGCCCAAGTCCCGGAGCCCCAGCTCTGACTGGTGGGGACCCAGGCCCCGCCACGGTCTTTCCCCGGGACCACGCTCACTCCGGCCCTAAGCTGGGATCGTCCTGCGTCTTCGTCCTCTCCCTCCCGCTCCCCTTCCTGGAGAGTCCTGGCAGAGGCTTCTGCCCACTTCCCACTCGGGACCTTCCGCCCTGCGTCCCCCGCGCGGGCCCCAACGCGGGAGCGCGTGTGCGTGTGTGTCCCCGCTCCCGCGCGGCGTCCCCACCCCCGGCGCCCCCCTTGCCTCCCTCCCCCGCCCCGGGCCGCGGCTCCTGATTGTCCAAACGCAATTCTCGAGTCTCCGGCTCCGGCCGAGAGTTGGGTCTGGACGTCCCGAGCCGCCGTCCCCGAACCTCGGGCGGGAGGCGAGCGGGCCGGAGGGCCCCGAGGGGCCAGCGAGGGCCGGGCGCCAGTCCCCGGGGACGCGGGCAGGGCCGGGCGCGTCGGGATCTCGTGGCAGTCGCAGGACTTGAGCGCCAGACACTCCCTTGCAGGCTTGCCCCCGGGGTGCAGGCTTAGGGCGCCGCTGGCGGGGGTCCCGGGGCCCCGCGACCCCGGGCCCCGCCCTCCGGGGCCGAGGCCCCTCGCGGGGACCTGGGCGAGGGACCCGGGCTGGAGCTGCGGACCGCGCGACCGTGCCGGCGGGGGGCGGAGGCAGGGGTCCCCGCGGGGCCCGGGACCCCCGCGACGGCGGACGCGGCCCCTAAGCGGGGGAACCCCGGCGTCCACGTCGCGCTCCACCCGCGCCGCGAGCGGCGGGTGACGTCCCAGCCGGCGGGGGGGTGGAGAGGAGCGGCGGGCGGAAGTGACGTAGGGCCCCAGCGCCCGGGCCATGGCGGCGGCGGCGGCGGCGGCGGCGGGAGCGGCGGCGTGAGCGGCGGCCGCGGACGGAGCGAGCTCGGCCCCGGAGCGCGGCCTCGGTGGCGGACGCGGCCGCGGCGCGGACGCCGGAGCGGGTGAGGGGCCGCGCGGGCCGGGGCGCAGGGGCGCCGGAGGGGCGGGGTCTGCGCGGGGCGGCCCCTCACCCGCCTCCCTGTTCCCCTTCCCCCTCCCCAGCCTCGCGCCTTCCCGAGCCCCGGTGGGGGGGCCTGCGCCCCGTCACCATGACGACGCCGGCGAATGCCCAGAATGCCAGCAAAACGTGGGAACTGAGTCTGTATGAGCTGCACCGAACCCCGCAGGTGACAAAGATTCTCCCACGCCGGCCAGCCCCTGTCCCCAGACGCGACCGGGCAGCTGCCTTTCCTTCCTTTGCGTGTTCCGCCGTTCCTGCCCGGTTTTGCACACTCGGGCCCTCCCCTCGAATCCCCTCAGTCTTTTCAAAATACTTTTACGGTTGGGGCCGGAGGAATGGCACAGTGGCAAGGCCCCGAGTTCGATTCCCCAGCACCACATAAAGCTGGGTGTGGTGGTGCACACCTCTCCTCCCAGCACCCTGGAGGCTGAGACAGGCGCATTGTCCTGAGTCCGAGGCCAGCCTGGGCTACACCAGTGAGTTCAGGACCAGCCGGGGCTGCAGAACAAGACCTTGTCTCAAAAACAAAGAACACTTATTCGTTTATCTCATTTAATCCTCAAAACAGCCCTGCCAGAAAGGTAGAGCAAATATTACTATCTTCATTTAAAAGATAATAAACAGCCTGGCATGGTGGCACATGCCTGTCATCCCAGCACTCAGGAGGCTGAGGCAGCAGGATTGTGGTGAGTCCAAGGCCAGCCTTGGCTCCATAGTGAGTTCTGCATCAGCCTGGACTACAGAGCTACACCTTGTCGCAAAAAAAAAAAAAAGAACAAGAACAAGAACAAGAAAGGAAAGATAGTAAACAGACAACGAAATACCAAAATTACCTTCCTTATTTCTCAGTGTCGTGGGTCAGTGCATAGAAGACACACCTTGGAAGTTTATTTAAATGGAATTTCATAACAGTCCTTCCACACAAATATACAATATTCTTTTTTCTTTTACCACAACCTTCTGATTCACTGAGGATTTCACTGTCTACTACTATTCAATATCTACTAGGGATTGAACGCAGGGCCTTCTCTCTGAGCTACATTCTCAACACCTTTTTATTGTTTATTTGAGACAAGATTTCTCTAAGTTGCTGTGTTGCTCACATGGGGCTTGAACTTTTAGGCCTCCTGTCTCAGCCTCCAAAAATGCTGGAATTACTGACCTGCATTACTGGACCTGTAGTCCAGAATCTACGTTTTTAACAGTAACCTCAAAGATTCTTCTATACTTGGTGCTAGGGCCACACTTTTAAGAAGTATGGTTGCCAAACCCATCTGTGCACCCAGCTTATCCTGAGGCCTGTCACCAACCTAGATCCTCCTTTTGCAAAGCTGCTTGTCTCCATTCCCTCCAAGTCAGAATCCTCCCCCACCTGATTCCCTTTCTTAGGTGACCAACAGGGCTGCCCAGATTCTGCCATCTCACCACAATTCTCAAACCTCCTTCCTTCACATGGATTCTTGTTTCTGGGATCCTTTTTCTCCACTCACCTTTCTCCTCAATGGTCACCCCCAGGAAGCCATCATGGATGGCACAGAGATCGCAGTTTCGCCGCGATCGCTGCATTCAGAGCTCATGTGCCCCATCTGCCTGGACATGCTGAAGAACACGATGACCACCAAGGAGTGCCTGCACCGGTTCTGCTCTGACTGTATTGTCACAGCCCTACGGAGCGGGTAACAGGAGGGACATGTTAGAGATGGGGAGGCGAAGAGTCCTAGAGTTGGGCCCCCCCTCACTGGTCCAGTTCAGCCTGGACTCCAGAGTCCTGGGACTGACCACTCATGGCTTCCTTCTCCTATCCTAGGAATAAGGAGTGCCCCACATGCCGAAAAAAGCTGGTGTCTAAGCGATCCCTACGGCCAGACCCCAACTTTGACGCCCTGATCTCTAAAATCTATCCCAGCCGGGAGGAATATGAGGCCCATCAAGACCGAGTGCTCATCCGCCTCAGCCGCCTGCACAACCAGCAAGCTCTGAGCTCCAGCATCGAGGAAGGGCTGCGCATGCAGGCCATGCACAGGTGCGGGCCTCCAGAGGGTCGGGCTTGATGGCATGGGACTGTGGGTTGTGCTGCTAGAGCTGTCTTCGCTGCCTGCCTGCTTCCAGGGCTCCGCCTCCAAAGAGCTGACCACAATAGCCTGGTGGGTAGGTCTGGAAATCATGGCTGTAATTGTAGCTTCGTAGGTTTGAAAAAAAAAAGAAAAAGTCGTAGTTATTCTGAAGAAAACAGCTCACCATTTAACTTTTTAGAAGTTAAAACAGTAGAATGATTTTGAGCATAACCTTTGGATTCATATTGATGGGGTTTATATCACCTTTCAAGTCAAGATAATATATGTTTAAATAACCAGTGGCACTTGTTAAAAATGCATACTGATTCAGGATGTGTAGAGTAGTGTGTAAATCTGCTTTCCTCCTCCCCTCCCCCCCCCCCCCCCCACTACTGACAGTCAAACTCAAGGCTTTCAGACTCAGCTATACCACTGGCCCTTTTTTATTTTATATTTTGAGTCAGGGTATCACTAAGTTGCTAAATTGCCCAGTCTGAGCTCAGACTTACAATCCTCATGCCTCAGCCTCTCAGAGTGCTGGGATTCCCGGCCTGCACCACCAGGCCCGGCTGAGAGTCTTCATTAAGCAAGCTCTTTGGTGAGCTTGTACAACTGGGTCCCAGACCACAATCTGAAGGCAAGGATCTGTGGTCTCCAGCAAGTTTCTGAAATTCTCTAAGCCATAAAGTACAGTTAAACACTCAGGGTGCTCAGCACGTCACTAGGTGTCCTCATTTAGACTTACTTCAAGTTTGAAGTCTCCGCCTGTTGCCCCTGGCACCTTCTGACCGTCACCACTACTTCCACAGGGCCCAGCGAGTGAGGCGGCCGATGCCTGGGTCCGATCAGACCACGACGATGAGCGGGGGAGAAGGAGAGCCTGGGGAGGGAGAAGGGGATGGAGAGGACGTGAGCTCGGACTCCGCCCCTGACTCTGCCCCAGGACCGGCTCCCAAGCGGCCCCGTGGAGGGGGCGCAGGGGGCAGCAGTGTGGGGACTGGGGGAGGTGGTGCTGGTGGGGTGGGTGGGGGTGCTGGTTCTGAAGACTCTGGTGACCGGGGAGGCACTCTGGGAGGAGGAACCTTGGGACCCCCAAGCCCTCCTGGGGCTCCCAGCCCCCCAGAGCCAGGTGGAGAGATTGAGCTCGTGTTCCGGCCCCACCCCCTGCTCGTGGAGAAGGGAGAATACTGCCAGACTAGGTGAGGAGCCCTGTCCCAACCACTGAGAAATCAAAGCTCACAGTGGCCAACAGGAACCCAAGAAACCCTGACCCATGAGCCCTCCTAGAAAGTCCCCTCCTTTCCTCCCTTCCCCGTGTGGGAGGCCTTCTGTCCCCCCAGCTTGCCCTCTCGCCCTTCCCAGGTATGTGAAGACGACCGGAAACGCCACCGTGGACCATCTGTCCAAGTACCTGGCCCTGCGCATTGCCCTGGAGCGGAGGCAGCAGCAGGAGGCTGGCGAGCCAGGCGGGCCTGGAGGGGGCGCGTCTGACACTGGGGGACCTGAGGGCGGGGGCGGGGAGGGCGGCGGCGGCGCTGGAGGGGGTGCCGGTCCTGAGGAGCCAGCCTTGCCCAGCCTGGAGGGCGTCAGTGAAAAGCTGTACACCATCTACATCGCTCCTGGAGGCGGAGCGTTCACGGTGAGCACCTGTGGACTCGGTGTGAATGTAGCCTGGGTCCACACTGAGCCACCCTATGCCCTATGCCCTCTGCCCTCTGTCCTTCCCTCCCGTCAGGGCTCCACACACTCCTGCTGTGCCCTGTCCCTGTATTTCTTCTCCTTTCTTGGTCAGCTTTTTCATCTTTTCCATCTTCATCACTTACCCCCGCCTCTTCTGCTCCCTAGACACTGAATGGCTCGCTGACTCTGGAACTGGTGAATGAGAAGTTCTGGAAGGTGTCCCGGCCACTAGAGCTCTGCTACGCCCCCACAAAGGATCCAAAGTGACCCCGCACGGGCTCAGCCAGGGTTCAGGGACCACGGGATGCCCCCTGTCCTGGCCACCACTCCAGCTTCTTCACCTCCCAGTGCCCCCCAGCCAGCCTGCAAGAGGACACAAATGAGGACAAGTGGCTTTTATACAAAGTGTCTATATCAGATTCTTCTATATTGCACAGAGTGGGACACGCGCCCGCCCACTGCCTTTTCTATACCCCACTGCCCCCGTCTCTCCAGATGAGGTGGGATGGACCTCCCCCTTCACCCCTTCTACCAACAACAGAATGGCTTTTTTGCCTGTTTGAAACCTTAAGTTTTGTGCGCGTCTTTATCAAGGGTGTGCAATAAAAATGATAAGGGGGCTGGAAGGACAGCACAGTGGTTAAAGCACTTGCCTAGCATGTGCCAGGTCCTAGGTTCGATTCCCCAGCATCACATGAGAAGAGAAAGCCAGACACCTATAATGCCAGCACTTGGGAGGCTGAGGCAAGAGGATTGCCATGAGTCAGAGGCCGGCCTTAAGCTGCATAGTGAGGTTGGGATCAACCTGGACTAAAGAGCAAGATCTTGCCTGAAAAAAAGCGGCAGGGGGGGGGGGGGGGGGGGGAGACTGGAGTATAAGTGAGCAGTTAAAGCGTTTGCCTAGTAAGCTCAAGGCCCTGGGTTCGATTCCCCAGGTGTGGTGGTGCATACCATAATCCAAGCATTTGGAAGATCAAGGCCAGCCTGGACTAACAGCAAGACCCTGCCTCAATAAAGATTGGATAGAATCCCCAGCCCTTCAGGGCTGGGGGCCAGCCTGGGCCACGTAGTTCAGGACCAGCACAGACTACAGCATGAGACCCTGTCTCAGAAAAAGGCTAAGGATGTTGTTCAGTGTGAAGGCCCTGGGGTCCACTCCACTACCACAAAAAAAGTAGACAGTGTTAGGGAAGGGGAAGAAATGCCAGAGGTTATTCACAGGGAGGGGTTATCTGTAAAGCTCGAAGAGCGGAGGTGTGAAGTAACATCCTAGAATTGCCCCCTAAACTTGACCCGTGTAGGTCAAATCCAGCTTCCATCCCGAAGCAGGCCAGGTAGGTCAAGAGTCAAAGTATATGTAGTCTGTAGACGCCTGGGCCATGGGACAGTGTTTGCCAGGGAAGTAACTTCTTGTCACACAGAGACGGGAGGCTGAGGCAGGAGGATTTCTGTAAATTCGAGGTCAACCTGAGCTACATAGTGAGCTCAGGAACAGCCTGGACTACAGACTGAGACCCTCTCAAAAAAAGGGAAGACACTGGGGAGGGCGTCAAGAACCCCCCAAATCCTGGCCATCGGACTGCCTCCCCGCAAGGGCTGGTAGGACAGGGTCCACTGCTCCCACAAGGGCCAGCCAGCGGCCCGGTTGTGCCAGGAGGAGGGCGGGGGGGTGGCCGGGAGTTGTGGCGCTGGGCTCGCCCTGCCAGCCTAAGAGCGAAAATGCTAAGGGAGAAGCATCGTGGGGAAGTCACCAGGGCCTCTGGGCCTCAAGGTCCTGGGGCGGGCGGAGCTGGGGGACAGGGACGCACTCCCCTACCCCGCTCCTCACTTCCTGTTTCCGCTGTCCTGGGGACCCCCACTCCCCACATCTGTGCCCTGGCTCAGTTCTGCGTCCCGGCCAGGCAGGTGAAGCCTCAGGCTAGGCCCGGGCGTCCTGCTCCCTCGGGGATACTCCTGTGTCCCTCTCCTCCCCGATACCCTCAAATCCAGCAGGCGCTGGCGGGAGTCCTCCACCCCCAGGAAGCGCTTGCAGACCTGGTGCCCGGAGCCCACCGATCGCCGGGGCCTGCTGAGGTGGACACCCCGGGGAACCCGATGCCTGAGGCTGTTGGGGCACGGGGGAGGAGCCCAGCAGGTCGTCCAGATGGGGCCCGCCGGTGCGCGACCGTCGCGGCTGCTGTCCCTGCCCGCCGCCGCTTTGCTCTTGAGCTGCCCTGGCTCCCGGTCCCCCATCCCAGCCCCACTCTGTTCCCTCCCCTCCTCCACGCTGCCCACGGGGCTCCCGCCCTCCGCTGCCCCCGCGTGACCGTGAACCTCCAGACAAGACGACACAGTGTAGGCAACCTGCACCCACAAGGAAAAGCTGCCCCTCTCAAGCCAGCACCCCTTCCTCTGTGCTGGGGGGAACGGGGTCCAATTCCGGCCACCCCCGGCGCCCCCGGGTGTTTCCAACCCAGCCCGCCTGTGGCTGGCCAAGGTGAGACTCCGGTGTGCAAACGTTACTGTTTCCCGGAGGAAGGAGACGCGCAGCAGGACAGCTCCCGGGCAGCCTGTCAGGGGGACCTGCGTTCAGATCGTCGCTGCCGCCCCAAAGCCCCTAGATCTGGAGGGAGCATATAGGGTGCGCTTAGTGAGACAAGCGAAGCCCACGTCTGACAGTCCTGCTCTCTGTAGATCCGACCAGCAGCACAGCCTCCCTAAGCAACAGCTTGGAATTATACACCAGGAGCAGCAGGAGGCTGGGGACTCCAGCACGCGCCTAGCAAGCTCAAAGCCCTGGATTGGATTCTTAGCAAACTGGCATGGTGCCCCACGTCTGTAATCCCAGCACCCCAGAGGGGGAGGCAGGAAGACTGCTGTGAGTTGAGGCCGGTGGGGGCTCCATATCCAGTCCAGTACCAACCTGGACAATAGAATGAGACAGTCACCTCAAAAAAAATGAACAAAAAAGAAGCATCAGAAGGTGACAGGTGTGGCAGAGAACATCTGTAATCCTAGCACTCTGGAAGGCTGAAGCAGGAGAATGCGAGTTCAAGACCATCTTGGGCAACTTAGCCACACAGTGAGACTCAAAAAAAAGGCTGGCAGAATAGCTCAGTGGTTAAAGCACTTGCCTAGCACAAAGCCCTGGGTTCAGTTCCCCAGCACCACATAAAACTGGGCATGGTGGCACAAACCTATAATCCCAGCACTCAGGAGGCTGAGGCAGGAGGATTGTCCTGAGTCCAAGCCCAGCCTGGGCTCCATAGTGAGTTCAGGACCAGCCTGGGCTACAGAATGAGAACCTGTCTCAAAAAAAAAAAAAAATACAGCACAAGAGATGGCAGAAGCTTTTCCCTAGGACCTGAGCAGTAACACTAGGGCAGATGGCCTAGGTTGTACAGTGCCAGTATTGTGGGCAGATCCCAGTGACAGGGGCATTCGGATGTCACTTAATAGATGTGTATGGCAGGTTTGTGACTGAAGAAGCCCCTTAAAGTGTGGGGCCAGGGCAGGACCTCTGAGGAAGGGATTGAGTGTGGGAGAGGATCATGGCTTCTGTTTCAAATATGCTAAGTTTGTGGCACCTTTGGGACAGCCAAGTCAAGATGCCAGTAGGGGATCAGACACATAAGTCAGGAGATTAAGGGTTGGATAAATAGCTCAGGGTTTGAAGCACTTGCCTAGCAAGCTCAAGGCCCTGAGTTCAATTCCCCAGCACCACATAAACTGGGCATGGTGGTACATGTCTGTCATCCCAGCACTCAGGAGGCTGCGACAGGAGGATTGCCATGCATTTAAGGCCAGTCAGGACCAGTCTGGACTGTAGAGAGAGACCCTTTTTTAAAAAATAATAAAAAGAATGGATCAGTCACATTGAGTACTAGCCAGCCATAATGGCACAGGCCTGTAGTTCCAGAACTCTGAGAGGCCGAGGCTGGAGGACCGCCATGAGTTGGAGGCCAACTTCGGCTACTGAGTAAGTTCAGGACCACCACTGTGGGCTACAGAGCAAGACACTGTCTCAACAATATATATACATATATTTTATATAGTAAATTAAATATTTTATATATATTTTTTTTTTCAACGCTGGGGATTAAACCCTGGGCCTTCACTGACCTATATTCTCAGCCCTTTTTATTTTTTAAATTTTGAGACAAGTTCTCGCTAAATCAGAAAATTGTCCAGGCTGAGCTCAAATTTGCAATCCTCCTGCCTCAGCCTTCCAGTGCTGGGATTACAGTCATGTACCACTACATCCAGTTTATATATAGTTTTGAAAATCATGACTGGAGGAATAGCACAGCAATTACAGCAGTCACTTAGCAAGCACAAAGCCCTGGGTTTAAATTCCCGAGCACCACATAAACCGGGAATAATGCATGCCTGTAATCTCCCTGTAATTCTAGCACTCAAGAGGCTGAGGCAGGAGGATTGTTGCATGTTTGAGGCCAGCCTGGGCTCAACAGTGAGTTCAGGACCAGCCTGGACCACAGAGGGAGACCCTGTCTCAAGAAAAAAAAAAAAAGTGAAAACGTAGGAAAGAGAAGTATGGTGTCTTCCACATAAATACTTCGTATACATGATAAATTTAGACAAGGACTGAAGACCAAGTCACACATCGCGCATCATCGCCATCTCCACTCCTTGTTCCCTCTGCCCAGCTCCGGTGGTTCCAGGAGGACAGACCTGGGGCACCAAGAGAAGCATCCCTTGGGGAAGCGTCAATCCGAGAGCGAGAAGATCAGGAAGGAAGACCCAGGTGACCGTAGAAGAGGCTCGAGCTCCGATAGGGACCCTGGCAAGAAGTAACGCCTGGTGCCTCCTGGGCCCACAGTCGGCCAGTTCTTCCTCTGCCCGACGCGAATTCATCTCTGAGCCCAAGACTTGGTGCGTCGCCTGCAGTGATGGCAGTGTGTCATGTGTGAGCCCTCCTCCCGGGATTCCCAGGCCACAGAGAGAGGGGGTGCCGTCCCTGACCTCCACCGCCTCTGGCTCAAACCCCTCCTGCCCTCCTCAGGACCTGTCTTCCCCGCTGCCCCTCTTAGGGGACACTGGGAGGGCGCGGCCTCCTCCTGGACCTCTCCTCTCCTTCTCCTGCCTTCACCCCGCTTTTCCATTCTGCTTTAGACTTCTTGCCAGTCTCTGTCATATCCACCGGTCGTCATGGTTTCTGTTCCCTTTCTGACTTCCCAGGGGAGCTCAGAACCCCCAAGGATCTCGAATTTCCACCACCTTCACTTCTGGGGTTGGGGGGGTGGGTCATGGAAGGGACAGAAATTGGGGGGAAACGGTAGAAGGTACAGCAATAAAGAGGAAAACAAAAAAAAATCTAGGAAAATAACAACCAGTTCATAATGCCATCTTATATATAAAAACTATGTCCAGGTTTTCCCCCCATTAACCTCAAAATGTCTCTTTTTTATTTATTTATTTTATTTATTTATTTTTGAGAGAGGTCTCATTCTGTAGGCTAGTTCTGAACTTACTATGGAGCCCAGACCAACCTCAAACTCATGACAACTCTCCTGCCTCAGCCTCCTGCATTCTGGGATAACAGGTCTGCACCACCATGCCTGGTTTATATGGTGCTAGGGAATTATACTCAGGGCCTTGCGCTGGCTAGGCAAGCAATTTAACAAATGACCTGGCCCCAGCCCTATGCGTATTTCTCAAAGCCACAATCATGGGCTGACTTTTTCTTGAGTGACAGCAATTCTGGCAGGTAAGTGCAGAATCAGAGAAGGATGATCTAGCGTTTCACCCTCTTGCTCCCCCAGGGCAGAAGGAGGCAGTTCTGCTGTTCCAGTGCTTTTCAAAGTGGGGTCCTCAGACCAGCTGCATCGAATATCACCTGAAGACGAGTTGGTTTTTTTTTTGTTTTTTTTTTTCTGGTAGTACTGGGAATCGAACCCAGGACTTTGGCACTAACCTACATCCCTGTCCCCATCCTGCACACATCCTTTTTTTTGAGACAGGGTCTCTCTCTATAGCCCAGGCTGGTGCTGAACTCACTATGGAGCCCAGGCTGGCCTCGGACTCATGGCAATCCTCCTGCTCCAGCATCCTGAGTGCTGGGATCACAGGCTTGTGCTACCACACCAGGCTTATGTGGTGCTGGGGAATCGAAGTTGGGTACTGACTTCTTGCTTTAGTGCTTGATAGGTAAGTGCTTTAACTGTTGAACCATTCCTCCAGCCTCACATCCTTTTTTATTTTATTTTATTTTTTATTTTTTGAGACAGGATGTCAACAAGTTGCTAAGTTGCCCGGGCTGGGCTTGAACTTGTGATTCTCCTGCATCAGACTTCCAGAATGTGCCACCATCCACAGAGAAACTAGTTAAAATTTATCAGTGCCAAACCTGCAGCCCTGACCTGCCACACCTGGACCCGATGCACCACAGCTCTCCTCGCACATGAAGGCACGGGGAGAGGGTGGACATAGGCGTGGAGGGGCATGGTGCAGGCAACAGGCATCCGGGACTCACCTCGGATGGCTTCCATTTTCCCTGTGACAGAGTAAAACCATCCACTGAGAGGGAGGCAAGAGACAGAAAAGAGCCTCAGAGATTCAAGGATCAGGGAGACTGGAAGAAACCACTGGCCAGAGTGATGTGGCTAGGTCACCAAGCCATGCTGGCAGCCTCTGTGAAGTTGGTGGAAAGGATCAGTGGCCACTTCCTGGTTATGTGCTGTCCTCCACTTCTTTTTGGTGCTGGGGTGTGACCCCAGAGCCTTCACACTGAGCAATACTCCCGCCCACTTTCTTTTTTAATTTTTGTTTTTAATTTAATTTTATTTTTTGAGACATAGTCTTGCTCTGTAGTCCAGGCTGGTCCTGGATTCACTCTGTAGACCAAACTGGCCTCTAACTCACAGCAGTTCTCCCGCCTCAGCCTCCCAGTACACTGGGATTGCAGGAATACAGCGCTGGGCTCGACTCCTCCCACACACTGCATGTTTGTCAGAGTAAAATCTCCAAGAAAGCAGGTCACTGGCTCACCCAGAGCTGGGGTTCTGCCAGGTCAATGCCAAAGATGAAAACACAGGGGTGAGAGAGTTGAGGATATTGTCAAGAAAGTTGTGGAGTCGAGGGTGTGGCTCAGTGGTTAAAGTGCTCGCCCAGCAAACACAGCTACTTGGGTTTGATTCCCCAGCACCACCCTACCCAAGCATGGTGATGCCCTGTAAACCTGGCATTCAGGAGGCCGAGGCAGGAATGCCGTGTGTTCAAGGCCAACGGGCTACACGGCGAGTTCAGGACCAGCCTGGATGACAGTGTGAAAGCCTGTTTGAAAAAGAGAGTTGTGGAAATGTAGGGCCGTGAAGTACAAGCGGGAGAGGGAGGCCCGAGCAAATGGCACGGGGGTAGCAGAAGAGCTCCCGATGGAGGGTCGAACACTCTCCAGGACCGGACATGATCATGAGAATGCATGGGCGAGGGGGACCCAGCAGGTCTCTGGGAATAAAGCCACAGGGTGGTGAGCAGGCAGGAGGGGTGTGTGTCCTCCATGGGGACAATAGAGCTGCCCAGGGGACGACTCCATAGAAGAACACACAAAGCCGGCGCCAGCCATCCCTTCTCCCCAGGCCGGGGAGAGACCTGCCCGGGGCTGGCAACAGCCTGAGAAGGGGAGAGGCCAGTCTGCGCAATGGCTGTGCTAGGCCCACGCCGGGCATCGCAGCGCCCAGGAGGCTGAGGCAGCAGGATCGTTAAGTTTCCAGCTGGGCTGGGCTACAAGATAAGACCCTGGCTCCAAAAAAATAAAAATTAAAAAGTTGTGCCTGGAGGCAGAGGACCCTTTGAAGCTGGAACTGGGGAAATGGGGGAGGAGGAGTGGCAGGCAGCGCCCTGGCCCAAAAGAAAATAAACAGCTCCCATTTCAGAAGCTTGCAGCGCAGAGGGCGCCCTCCGGGGAGGGTTGCATTTCAGTTCCCGGCAGAGGCTCAGGGCGCCACCAGGCAGCGGCTCTGAGGCGGGTGGCTGGCAGGGAGGCGGCGGACAATGACAGTCCGCATCTGGCAGAGTTGCTATGACACGTCAGCCAGGGGGCCGGAGGAATGGCGTTACCAAGTGCAACGCCCTGGGCTGCCCGGAGTTCGATTCCCCAGCACCCCAAAAACTGGGGCCTGGGGGCGCACGCCTGTAATCCCAGCCATGCGGAGGCTGAGGCAGGAGGATTGCCGTGAGTCCAAGGCCAGCCTGGGCTCCATGGTGAGTTCAGGACCAGCCTGGGCTACAGAGTGAGACCAAAGTCGGTGAGCGGAGTTAGTCGGTGTTGATAATACGTGCGTGCGTATGAGAGATACTGGTGATTGAAATCAGAGGCTTCACACTGAGCCATAACCCCATACAACCTCAGCCATTTTGTTATTTATTTATTCATTATTTTACTTATTTATCAAGGCAGGGTCTCGCTCTATAGCCCAGGCTGGTCCCTGAACTCACTATGCCATGGCTCTCACCCTCTATTTATTTATTTATTTATTTAGAGACAGGTTATTGCTAAATTACTTAAAATTCTCCTGCCTCAGTCTCCCAGAGTGCTCGGATTACAGGCACGTGCCACCATGCCTGGCAAATGCTTACTGTGTTGAATATTTGAAACAGAACACAGTGGCTGAGATGGGTGGGCACCCCCAGGCAGCTGGTTACCTGGACCTGGAGCATGGCTGAGTAGGAAATGCTAGCAGCCACAATGTGGATGTGGCACAAGTGTGGCACGTCCATCAATGAGGAGTCACGCATGGCTCACGAGACTATAACGGAGCTGAAAAATTCCTACCACCACACACAACATAGATGACATGCCTTGTGGCAGGACACACTCCTCACCCCTGAGGGGATGCTGGGTAAATAGTGTGACTGCTCTGCCAGCCCTGTCAAGGACTGGGGGTGTGGCTCAGCATTTGCCTAGCATGCCTGAGGCCCTGAGCTTGATCCTCAGCCCTGCCAAATGAAAAACAATAGCCAGATGGAGTGGCACACACCTGTAATCCCAGCACCCTGGGAGGCTGAGGCAGAGGATCGTAAGCTCAGATCCTATCTGGGCAATTTGGGGAGCCCCAGTCTCAAAATTAAAAAGAAAAAAAGTCTGGAAGTATAGCTTAGGGCAAAGATCCTGAGCTCAATCCCTAATGCTGCAGAAATAAATAACTAAATATATAAATATAAAAGAGAAACAATACAAAGATGTTCTGTAAATAAGACTTCACAATAAATAACTACATTACTGGCTGTGCATTCACTGTACTATGTTCCTGTTGTGGTTAGAATCTGGAGTGTCCCCCAAAAGTCTCATGTATTTTAATGTTATGGATTGTCTATGGAGCCATGTAATGTTGGTGGATTGGGGTCTGGCCTGGAGGGGTGGATTGCAGTTGTTGGGATTAAAGACTAAGGGCGTGTGAGTTAAGATTAAAGGCATGTGACTTAAGACTAAAGGCTTGTGAGTTAAGACTAAGGGTGTGTAGTGGCCACACCTTCGATACCCAGATGCAGGAGAGACTAAGACTGGGACTTGGACTAGTCTCGATTAGTCTCACTTGCCTGCCTGTGTGTGATGTCCTGAGAAGCTGCCTCCACGTCTGCCTCTGCCATGTACTTCAATTGCTGCCAGCCGCCCCTGAATGGACTGTGACCATCTGAAACTGTAAGCTAAAATAAACCTTTCCTTTCCTAAATTTGTGAGTGTCAGGTATTGAGTCACAGCAACGAAAAAGTAACTGAGATGGTTCCTTATTCCAGTTGCTCTTTCTACTAATTAAAGTTTCCTATAAAGCAGTGTGCCATGTTGCGCTGGCAGCAGCCCCAGGCATCTTGTGTTTGCTTTGTGTCTTGTTTTATTTTGAGACAGGGTCTTGCTCTGCAATGCAGGCTGGTTCGAATTCACTATGGAGCCCAGGCTGGCCTGGAACTTTGGTAATCCTCCTGCCTCAGCCTCCTGAGTGCTGGGATTATAGACATGCACCACCACACCTGGTTTATGTGATGCTGGCAAATTGAACCCAGAGCCTTGAGTTTGCTAGGCAAGCACTCTAACTGCTGAGCTCTGCCCACAGCCCTAATTTTTATTTTTTGAGATAGGGTCTCACTCTGTAGTCCAAGCTGGTCCCAGACTCATTATGTAGCCTGGGTTGGTCTTGAACTTTGGCAATCCCACTGCCTCAGCTTTCCAAGTGCTGGGATAACAGGCATGTGCTACCACACTCAGCTAATCTTTATGTGGTGCTAGGAATTAGAACCCAGGACCTTGTGCTAGCTAGGCAAGCACATTGACCACTGAACTGTAGAGGGAATTTGACACAGAATAGAATCAGCAAAGCATGAGGCACATACCTATAAACCAAGTCCAGCCCAGGCAACTTTATCAACTTAATAAGATTGTCTTAAGGTACTGGGAGTATGGCTCAGCAGTTAAAGTGCTTGCCTAGCAAATGCAAGGCCTGGGTTCAGGTCCCCAGCATCACATAAACTGGGTGGGGTGGAGCACACTTAGAATCCCAGCACTAGAGAAGCTGAGGCAGAAGGATTGTCATGAGTTCAAGGCCAGCCTGTGCTACATAGTGAGTTCAAGACCAGCCTGGATTACAGATTAAGATCCTGCCTCAAAAAAAGAAAAGAAAAGACTATCTCAAAATCCAAATAAACGGTTGGGGGCATAGCTCACTTGTTAAAGTGTTTGCTCAGCAAGCACAAAGCCCTCAGTTCAATTCCTCAGGACAACGTAGATGCCTGTAATCATAGCACTCAGGAGACTGAAGCAGGAGCACTGAGGTGAGTTTGAGGCTAGCCTTGGCTACACATTGAGTTTATGACCAACCTGAGCTACAGAACAAGGTCCCATCTCAAAACAAACAAACAAAATCAGGGCTGGAGGAAAGGCACAGCAGTTAAAGTGCTTGACTTGCAAGTGCAAGGCTCAGAGTTCAATTCCCCAGACCCACATAAAGCCTGCTATGGTGGCAAACACCTATAATCCCAGCACTCGGGAGGCTGAGGCAGGAGGATTGCTGTGAGTCCAAGGCCAGCCTGGGCTCCATAGTGAGTTCAGGACCAACCTGGGCTACGAAGCAAGACCCTGTCTCAAAAAGAAGAGAGAGAGAGAGAGAGAGAGAGAGAGAGAGATTACAAAAAAATCAGAATGAAAAAATGAGCTGGAGATGTAGTTCAGTGTGAAGGTCCTGGGCTCTATCCCTAGCACCACACACACACACACACACACACACACACACACACACACACACACTGGGATCAAGACAATTTTGTATTGAAGAACGCAAATACAAATGTCTGTTTCATCCTCAGTACTACAACGGATACATTTGTACTGGTCATGTCCAAATTTTGGGTTACTATGAAAAATCCTCATAGGAATGTAAGGCCAAACCACACAAAGACAATAAAAGAAATCTTGAAAGAGATGAGTCTTGCTGTCATATGAAAAGAAAACGGGATCAAGATGAAATTAGAGGCCACAAATTATAAGTCAGGGTGGCAAAGCTTCAACCAAAGGAGGAATATGCCGCCTAAAAGTAGAAATGCAAAGATGTCAAGAGGCTGTTTTGGCAACAAAAGCGACCTAAGAGGTGAGCCAGGCCATCTGGAAAGTGCCATGTCCTTTACACTGTTGTGTGTGTGTGTGTGTGTGTGTGTGTGTGTGTGTGTGTGTATTGTGCTGTGCTGGGGATGGAACCCCAGGCTTTACTCTGAGCTATATCCTCAGCCCGTTTTTCACTTTTTATTTTGAGATTGGGTCTAAGTTGCCTTGGCTCTCCTGCCTCAGCCTCCCAGCCCAGAACTCTGAGATTACAGGCTGCACTATCAGTGCCTGGCTCAGAATTATTATTTAAATTCTCTACATACATACAATAATAATACTCTTTCTTTTTTTTTTTTGAGACAGGATCTCACTCTGCAGCCCAGGCTGGTCCTGAACTCACAATGGAACAGGGGCTGGCCCTGGACTCACAGCAATCTTCCTGCCTCAGACTCCCAAGTGCTAGAATTACAGACGTACAGCACTATGCCCAGTGTATGTGGTGCTCAGGGATTGAACTCTATTGAACTCAGGTACTTAGTGCTTGCTAGACAAGTGCTGTAACTGCTGAGCCATTCCTCGAGCCCCCATTTTTTTCTTTGAGACAGGGTCTCACTCTGTAGTCCAGGCTGGTTCTAAACTCACTATGGAGCACAGGCTGACCGCGAACTCAGGGCACTCCTCCTGCCTCAGCCTACTGAGTGTTGGGATTACAGGTGTGCATCACCACACCTGATTTATGTGGTGCTGGTGAATTGAACCCATGGCTTTGGGCTTGCTAGGCAAGCACTTTTACCACTAAACTATTCCTCTAGCCCTTGTCTACACTTATCATTAGAGGAAACATTAAATTCCAGTTAGAGAATAGTAAAACAAAATATAATTTTTCCTCATCCTTGTTCACAGATCCTCTGGAACCCTGAGTTAAGAAGCCTGAATTGGCCACAGCAGGTGGCACAGTCCTGTAATCCCAACACTCTGGGAGGCCAAAACAGAAGGATTGCAAGTTTGAATCCAACCTGGGCAACCTAGGGAACTTAGCAAGACCCTGTCTCAAAATCAAAAAGTTGCTGGTGATTGGGGCTGGAGGAATGGCACAGTGGTTAAAGCGCTTGCCTTGCAAGTGCAAGGCCCTGAGTTTGATTCCCCAGCACCACATAAACTGGGCATGGTGGCATAAACTAGTAATCCCAGCACTTGGGAGGCTGAGGCAGGAGGATTGCTGTATGAGACCAAAAGAGTTAAAGTCACCATACAAGAGTCATGCATTCATGCCCATGTTTATAGCAGCACAATTTATACTATTCAAGTCTTGGAAGAAGCCAGTATGTATGCCCAACAAAAGAATGGGTAAAGAAGATGTGCCGTATATATACACAATGGAGTACGGCTCTCATAAAGACAGACTTGAAGTCATTTGTAGGAAAATGGATCCACCTTGAGACTATTATGCTTAGCAAAAGGAATCAGACACAGAAGGTTAAATATTGTATGGTTTCTGTAAATGAGAAAACCAAACCATAAACAAAGTAAGCGAGAGATGAAATAAACTAAGAACATAAGACTTTCTGGAGACAGAAAAGGGTCAGGGAGGGGCAGAGGGGGTGGGAAGGGAAAGGGATGCAAGTTAAAGAAGAGAAAAAAGAGTTCTGAGACAAGCTGGCCACAGTGGTCAGGCCTGTCATCCCAGCTACTCAGGAGGCTGAGAGAAGAGGACAGAGCATTCTTGGAAAGCCTGAGAAAACAAACACATCTGTAGAATGCATTCCTCACTCTACTTTGTAATATGAATAGCTGTGTCCACTGCTCCCAAGACTCGAGGGTTAATTTCTGTCCTTCTCAAATGTCTGTTGGGTCACGCTTCCCTTCCATTCCTCCCTTGAATCATTACACCGCTTTTCTGCTTTACTTTGGAGCCCAGCCAAGTTGCCCACTCCACGCCATGTTCGATGAGAAAAGCCACCCTATCTATGGGAAAGGCAGGCCGGCCCAGGCTTATAGAAGGGGAAGAAGTCCTTTCTTCTGTCCTCAGGACCCATGTCCCCACTCAATAGCTTTGAAACTCCTGCCAGGGTGGGCACCTAGTAGTATGCAGAGACAGTACTGCAGGTTGAACCTAGGAGTGCTGGGAGCCATTACAGCCCGTGGGGACATCTCCAGGTGGCTCCTGTAGCAGATACAGACACCAGTCCCAGAGGCTAGCAGAGGGAATGGTAGTGACACAGTTCTGTCCCACAGTGACCCCAGAGGCTCCTGATCCTTGGCCCCAGTGTATTCATCCTCGGCAAGATAAGTGAGAGAGAAGTTGGAGGGGTAGTGATGTTCCCCGTAAGTTTCAGGCTGGGGATCACATGGATCCATATGTCACAAAATAGAGGTTTTGGGACTGAAACTCCCCCGCAGCTTCTGCGAGAAAAGGCCAAGCCCCACAGACTGCTTTGGGTTTGAGTAACCCGAGTGAGATCACCTCCATTCCCCTGTCCATGCTGCCCCCTGTAGGAGTGTATGGGTATTGCGCCCCTTTTTACGTTGGCTCTTTGCTATGGATCGGGGGACTCAAATGTCTCCCAAAAACTGTAAGCGACGCGGGCTCTAGCTTCCGAACCGCTAGCTGTCCCGTACCTGCTGTGTTCCTGGCCCAGCACTGTCCCTCGGTTAGGACTGCAAAACACGCACTTATCAGTTAAGGGTCAATACTTGGGCCTGGAAATGACCACGACAAGGAAAGATTAGCTGTGAAGAGGGACTCTCATCCTGCTGCCCTGGGACGGAAATAAAGATTTCACTCCCAAGATGGACAGTCCCATCAGACTCAGCTGTGACTTTACCCAGCATGCCACAGGCCTGTGAGAAGCCACCATTGCTACATACAAATAGCTCACAGAAGCAACCTGAGTGCAACATTAAGAGAAAGATTAAGGACAACAAAATCATTATTTGATTCTCCTGCAGTGTGGTAAAATATCTTAAAATAGAGAATTAAGAAAATGAACAGAACTTTTCAGGAAAAAAACAGTGTCTTCCACGGAATTTCAAGAAAGCTTTAAACACGTGGACCATGAATTGGAAGAACATTCATATTTGAAAAATGACCTCCAGATTGCATGTGGATCTAAGTCACCTGGTACTGGGTCTGCTGTTCTCCAAAATGACTTTGTGAAAGAGAATCTCAAACAAGGTATAAAGGAAGAAACAGCAGACTTGGGAAAGTGCAGGAGAAGGAGACACCTTCTTCGGAGGCGAAAACTAGTCACGATGCACAGATCAAAGAATGACCTTCCTCAACTACAGATACTAACGAAGAAATGGGGAAGCTGTAGCCCGCCAGCTCTTTACGAGTTGTGGTCAGCTATATCTGAAGAGAGCAAGAAACTAAGCCTTTCTCAGCTGTAGACCACTATGGGGTAGATGATAAATTGTTATACCATATCACAAGTGGAGTTTTTAGATATTTAATCATAATTTCCCCCCAGAAAACATGTGCTTCGTTTTGGTGCTTAAGGTTGAACACAGGGCCTCACCGCACTTTGCCATACACCCAGTCCCACCCTCTCCTATTAATATAGTTTTGAGAGTGACAGCTTATTGGAAAGACACACAGTTTAAAGGGAAGACATTGTAACAGAGAGCAATCTATTTTGGTAAACATCAATTTAGGGCACTCTAACATATAAGTTCTAAAATGAAATTTAGTATTTTGAATAGATTTACAAAAGAAAACTTTCACTTAAGAAGTATTGAAAAAATGATGTCATGTTTAAAAAGTAATTAGTACACTTCTGAAGACCAGTTTTAATACATTGTTTTTCCTTTTTGTGGCAAAAACTTTTATTTTCAGGTGTTAAACAGTCCAGGTTGGGGAATGATTAAACCTAAAGTCTAAAAGTGGGGGGAAAAAAAACCGTGAAGAGAGGATGGAGGAATAGCTCAGCGGCTGACACACTTGTCATTAGCAAGTCAAGGCCCTCGGTTCGAGGCCACAGCACCACATAACCTGGGCGGCCTGGTGGCGCACGCCAGTAGCCCCAGCACCTCCCTTGGGATGTTGAGGCAGGAAGACTGCTGTGTGTTAGAGGACAGACTGGACTCCGTAGTGAATTCAGGACCAAATGTGAAGAAACCTTGCGTCTACCCGGGTCCTAGGCTGAGGCTTCGCTGTTGCTGGAGATTGAACCCACGGTCTCCTGCATGCTAAGCCTGCATCCTACCGCCAAGCTACCGCCCTAGCCTACTTAGTTGAGCTCCGATGAAGTTGTGTACCCTGACAAGTCTTTTCCCATGGTACCCGGGGGTGGGGGGGGGCACCCTTTATTTGGGAACCCACTCTTTGTCAAAGCAGCCTTTTTCGCTCTCCCAAGTCCCTTCTCTGGTCCTCGTGCTCAGGCTAGTCTCTGGCCAAAAGCCAGGACACCCAGATCCGCGCACCGAAACCCAGAAAGGGGTGGCGGGGTGGGCGGGCTGGGCGGGCCCAGCGGAAGGGACGGCGGAGGCCGCGATTCCCGGGCCGCAGCCCCTCTAAGCACAGGGCAGTGCCCAGCAGGCCTCCGGAGCTGGACACGTCAGGCCGGGGAACCTGGAGCTCCGCCGGGAATGGGGAGCGGGGTGGGGACCGGGGCGCCGAGGACACAGCTCTGGCCCCGCCCCCGAGGCGCGACACCCCCAGGAATGGGTCGCTCTCAGACTGGACCCTTTCCCCCACCAGGCAAGGTTGCGAGCCAATCAGAGCGCTGCGCTCGGAGAGGCGCGGAGGTCCGGATCCACTGAGCCTTGTCAAGGCGCTTGCGGGTGTCCTCTGTCACGCCCCCCCCTGCGCAGCCAACCCTAAGGGCGACACCAGCGCTCACGGGGCGGGGGCTGCACTCCCGGGGACACTTGTGCTCCCGCGGGCCGGCCTGCATCGCCCCCCCCGCCCCCCAGACCTGGGAGGGAATGATTAGGCCTTGATGGCAGAAAAAGAGAGACAACAAAAAGAACCCTAATTAAGTTTTTTTTTTTTTTTCAGTTTTTCCCCTTAAGACTTAAAGGCACTTTACGTTTGATTAGTACGAGTTCAAAGCAGGTGTGCAGGCAGAAAGGCAAGAAGGTTCCATCCGAGTCACATAGAAACACCTAAGTTTACAGGCCTGTAATCCTGGGAAGCTGAGGCAGGAGGATTACAAACTCAAGTCCAGCCTGATAAACTAGCGACCACGTCGCAAAATAAAATTTAACAAAGTTTATGGGGGGGGGGGGGTGCAGCTGGGGTATAGCCCAGTGGTGACTGCCTGCCTAGCGTGCGCCAAGGCCCTGGCTTCTGTCTCCAGCACAGGAAGGAAGGAACGGGCATACTGCAAGCCAGGTCCACACAGCACAAAGGGACTGCGGGTGCGGCAGCCCTCCAGCACGGGGCTGTGTGACCACAGAGGCGCTGAGAGGCTGCGTGCGGAAGAGAGGAGGTCAGAGTTGGCTGGGGCTTTTCCTCAAGGAAGGGCCATGCCAGGCTCCCAGCCCTGGAGGCATGTCCCCTTCCAGCCACAGGTCCCATTCCCCTAAGAGTAGATTACTTAGGAAGCGGGCCCTCCCCAAACCATGCAGGCCCCCCCCCCCCCTCTGGCTCAAGAAGCTGCAGGTCACAGGCTATTGTCTTTCTTTCTTCTTTCTAATACCCACCAGCAGGAACAAACCCCCCAGAAGCCACCTGGAAGAGAAGTGACTCTGGGAAAAGACGTGGTGCCTGACGGCTCCAGGAGGGAGGAGAAAGTAAAGGAGGGAGAGTGTTGTCGTATTAAAGATTTATTGTTTTCTGCAGGCTGACCTTGGAATAATTCTCAAGCTGGGAAGGGGCATGTTAGTGTTCTAACTGCTGAGATCTTAGGTCAAAAGCCACAGAAATTACATTTTTTCAGAGAAAGAGAGAGAGGGTCTCACTTTATAGCCTAGGCTGGTCTTGAACTCACTACTTAGCCTGGGCTGGCCTTGGACTCACGGCAATCCTCCTGCCTCAGCCCCCCAAGTGCTGGGATTACGGGTGTGCACCATCATGCCCAGCTTTCACAAACTACTTGGAATAATAATAATAATAATAATAATAATAATAATAAAAAGTCGGTGAGTTGGAGGCAGTCCTGCATGCCATCAATTCCAGGAGTTGAGTCTTCAGACCTTCAGGACATCGACATGAATTGTGCGAACCAGAGAATGAGGCAGAGGGCTTTTGCTTGGAAGAAAAGCAGTCTTGGGCGTGTAGAACCACAGGAGAAGGGTGACAAAATTGGGAACAAGATAAAGGCTAATTTTAGAAGCCCAGTGGCAGGTGGTCTTGGAAATCCTTAAGACACAGGGAGATTCAGAAGCCTTCATCTGAAGAGGCAGGGTGAGGCATCAGGAAGCCAGAATGGGGACCCCGGGTGATAAAGAGTACACTTGGCCTGGGATAAGACCAGGGAGGGGACTAGCTGACCTCAGGTTGGGCCCCGGCACATCAGAAGTTGGGCTTGTGTTTCTTGAGCTCCACCATAAGGTGGTGGATGTTGATGAGCTCCGCCCTGGCGGGGAGGGCGCGGAGCTGGGGCTGGGACAGCACTCGGTGGAAGCGATGGTAGAGCTGGATCAGCTGGGTCAGGGCACCCTGGTCAAAGCAAGTCAGGGAGGGGTCAGGCTGGGATGGGTAGTGCTAATTAGGATAGGAATCGGGTTAGGGCTCAGCTAGGACTTTAGACACTGCTGGTGGCCAAAATCCAGGGCTACGTAGGTGATCCTAAGCCCAAGGGAAAGGCAAACCCAAGGGAAAGGCGGGAAGTGGGAGACAGGATCAGAGACATGGGTCATAGGTCACCTGGATGATACTGGTTCCATTTCTGAAGTTGGTGAAACTCCGCATGACGTCCTGACTCAGAGATTCCACTGATGATTTCCAGGAACTGCCAAAGCCACGGATCAGCTGAGTTACCCGGGCTAATGGCAGAAGGAAAGCGTGTCCAGAGCAACCAGGCATGAGAAACTTCCATCCCACTAGGCCATCCTCCCCTTGGAACCCTTTCTGTGCTTCCAACCTGGTTTTCCTCCCCTGTGCTCCATCCTATAGCTGTCTTTTCCACTCTCCTTCTGACTGTGTCTGCCATGACCACCCCGTCTTCATACCTTCCTCCCCTCGGAGTCGCTCAGCCTGCCCGCGCTCAATTAATGCCTCAGCCTCCTTCACAAATGCCACCAGGCCTCCAAAAGGGGGGGACAGCAACTCTTCAATGAACTCCTGGACAGACACAAGCGTACACACCGGGTTGAGTGTCCTGGTGCCAGCGGGTTCCCCAGTTCTGGCATCACAGCTAACAAGGTGCAGAGGACACCTCTGCCGAAGAGCTGAACTCAGGGACAGGCACGTGCTTACAGTGTTCATGGCCTCACAGGAGGTACAAGAAATCTCTAAGAATCTTCCTCTTCAAATGAACTCAGAGAACCTCGAACAGACAGGGCAAGTTCCCAATGGAGTCAGCAACCACCGTCAGCAATAGACTCAGACCTCCTGGGACAAGAACTGCCACATGCACAGCAGTTATATTTGCAAAGTGTATGAGATGGGCTGGGGGTGTAGCTCAGTGATTAAAGCACTTGCCTAGGATGTGCAAGGGCCTCGGTTCAATTCTCCAGCACCATATAAATGATTAGCTAGGTGTGGTGGCTCATGCCAGTAATCCTAGCACTTGGGAGGCTGATGTAGGAGGATTGCTGTGAGTGCAGGACTAGCCCAAACTAGAGAGTAAGACCTTGTCTCAAAAAAAAGAGAAAGTATATAAAGTTAAGCATGCAGACATAAAGGGAACTGATTATTAAAAGTGGCTGATTTAAAGTTGGTTGGTGGAATGGCGCAGCAGTTAAAGCACTCGCGAGGTCCTGGGGTTGATTCTCAGCACTGTCATCCCAGCACTTGGGAGGCTGAGGCAGGAGGACTGCCAGAAGTCTAAGGCTAGTCTGGACTCCAGTGAGTTCAGGGCCAGCCTGGGCTACAGAGCAAGACCCTGTCTCAAAAATAAAATAAAATAAAATCAGGTTAAATATATTAGATGTAAATGAAGAATGATATAATGAACTGGAATTTATAATTTAAAAAATGCCTCAGAATGTAGCATATAGGCATACAAGAAAAGGGAAAGCATTGGACATACAGTACAGAAATCTAATGACTGGAGAGGCTCAGGCAGGACGGCGCTATAGTTTGGATCTGGAGTGTCCCCCAAAGCATCATGTATTTGGATGTAGTGGGATAACTGTGGAATAGTGTGCTGTGGGGCAGCAGGGCCTGGCTGCAAGGGACAGGTGCTTGGGGCTTAAACTAGAGAGTCTGTCAACTTGCAGAGACTGGGGGCTGCCCAGGACAGAGCTTTCGGGTGTGCACTGTTGGTCTGTGGGCCAGGACTTGAGGGAGGAGCACTCACCCAGGCCAAACGGGCAGCCTGAGGTAATTAAGGGTAGGAAAAAGAAAGGTTGTTACAGCTTCTTCCAGGGAAAGCTCTGACCTTCCTTGAGTCTCCACACATAAGCTTTATTCCTGCTTCATGTGGTCTCCTTTTTCTTTCTCTCTCTTTCTTTCTTTCTTTCTTTTTCTTTCTTTTTCTTCTTTTTTTTTTTTTTTTGGAGATAGGGTTTCACTCTGTAGCCCAGGCTGGTCCTGAACTCACTAAAGAACCTCGGCTGGCCTTAGACTCAACACCACAACCCTCCTGCCTCAAGCTCCTGGGTACTGGGACTACAGGAGTGCACCACCACACCCGCCTTTATGTGATGCTAACAAATGCTGGCAAAGTTGTGGGGAAAAAGGAACCCTTGTACCTTGCTGGTGGAACTGTAAACTGGTACAACCACTATGGTAAACAGTATGGAGAATCTTCAAAAAAACTGAAAATAGATATTCCATTTGACCCAGCTATATCTCTTCAGGATATCTTCTCAAAAGAGTTAAAGTATCATATGAGAGTGACACATGCATACCCATGTTGACAGCAGCACAATTTACAACAGCCAAATCTTGGAAGTAGCCATATGTCCAACAATAGAAGAATGGACAAGGAAGACGTGGTGTGTACACACAGTGGAGCATGACTCCTCCAAAAGAATGATAAAATTTGACTCATTTGTAGGAAAATGAATGCACCTTGAGACCATTATGCCTAGTGAAATGAATCCGACACAGAAGGCTAAGTATCGCATGATATCTCTAATATGAGAAAACCAAACCATGAACAAAGTAAAAGAGAGACGGAAGGAAGGAAGAAGATGGACTCAGACCTGGGGGGAAGGGATGTGAGGAAGGTGGAAAGGGGGTAAGGAAGTAAAAATGATGCAATATGCAAATATACCAATTTCTCAAGCTAAGTAAAATATGAGCTGAGATTCTCTGCTCCCCACTGAGTCCACACCACTCCTCAAATACCCTTGTAAGAAAAAAAAAAGGAACTGACATGTTATCAAGCCTTTCCATCTAGCCACACAACTATGGAAATCATACGAGGCAGAGGAAAGATCAGCTGTACCATGAAATGAAATTGCCAAAATATCCAGACTGTGTGTCATTCTGTATGACAAATGACTCAATGACTCAGTTTTTTCCACAAATATACTGTGGAGGAGGAAGGGCAAAGATGGAAGAGAAATATATAGATTTAAAAAAAAAATCTTTTACGAAGCAAATGAAAAAAAATTTTTTTTTCATTTATTTGTTTTGAGACAGGGTCTTGCTTTGTAGGCCAGGCTGGTCCTGAACTGTGGAGCCCAGGCTGGCCTTGGACTCAGGGCAACCCTGTCCCAGCTACCCCAGTGCTGGGATTACAGGTGTACACCATCACACCCAGCTTATGAGGTGCTGGGGAATCAAACTCAGGTACTTAGCAAACTCAGGTACTTAGCACTTGACTTAGTGCTTGCTGACCAAGCACTTTAACCACTGAGCCATTCCTCCAGACCCTTTTTTTTTGTACTGGAGATGGAACTCAGGGCCTCTGCTCTGAGCTACATCCCAGCTCTTTTCTGTTGTTTCAGACAGGGTCCTGCTATGTCACTAAGTTGCCCAGGCTGGCCTTGAGCTTGCTATCCTATCTCAACCTCCCAGAGTACTGGGAATACAGGCCTGTACAACCGGGCCCAGCCCCAACTGTCTTTACTGAGATAATTTTTAAGTGTGATAATCTATTACGGTTTTGAAAAATATTCTGTTAATGAGGTAGTGATAATGATACATAAGATAAGATTTAATTCAAAATGAGGTAGGGGCACAGGAAGAGGATGAACAATGGATATCAATACAGCAGGACCTAGTGGTGCAGGCTTGTAATCCCAGCACTCTGGGAAGCTGAAAAGGAGGATCACAAGTTTGAGCCCAGCCCATGCAACTTAGTGACTGAGTCCTTATCTCAAAAAAATGGAAGGGTGGGCTAGAGCAATGGCACAGCTGTAAAGTGCCTGCTTTGCAAGCTGAGGCCCTGAGTTGATTCCCCAGCATCACATAAAGCTGGGCGTGGTGGGCTCCACCTGTAATCCCAGTACTCAGGAGGACTGCCATGAGTCCAAGGCCAGCCAGGGCTACATAGTGAGTTCAAGACCAGCTGGGGCTACAGAGCCAGACCCTGCCTCAAATACATACATACATACACACATACATAAATAAATAAATAAATAAAAGAAGAAGGAAAGGAAAGGGAAGAAAAAAAGGACAGGGGGTGACACTGGGGATGGTAGCTCAATGTGAAGGCCCTGAGTTCAACATCCAGTACTGGAAAAAAAATACTTGTCTTTTTTTCTACTTTTCTCTCAAAATATCCAGAGAGTTGTTAGGTAACTAATATTAGACTACAGAGGCATGCTTCAAGAAAATATTTCTCTTTTTTTGCAACAGGGTCTCACTCTATACTCCAGGTTGGACCAAGTTAGCCCAGGCTAGCCTCAACTCACAGCAATCCTCCTGCCTCAGCCTCCCAAGTGTTGGGATTACAGGTGTGCGCCACCACACCCAGGTTCAAGAAAGAATTTTTCAATGATAAAGGTATCTTTGGTTTATTTCCTTTTGTTTTTGTTTTATTTTGTTTTGGGTTTTTTGCGCCAGATTCTCAGTCTATCATCCAGGCTGGTCCTGAACTCACAGCTATCCTCCTGCCTCAGCAGTGTGCCACCAAGCGTGGCTCATTTTGGTTCTAGGGAACCCAGGGCTATATGCATGCTAGGAAAGTACTATAACGATCGAGCCACATCTCTAGCCCTTTTGTTTATTTCTGGCAAAATTTCAGACAGAGATTCAATAATCAAATTCAACCTCTTACAGTTGCCTAAATGCAATTAACACATATGCATGCACTTGGGCACACATGCACGCACGCACATACACACACACACACACACACACACACACACACACACACACCATTTGGGGACACAGGAAGTAGGCTGCAAAGAAAAATTGAGCAGTCACAACCTACACTGTCAGCCACAAGAGCCATAAGTCACACGCAGCCACTGATCCCTTGAAATATGGCTAATCCTAATTAAAACAAGCTATAAGCATAAAAAACGCACCAAGAGCCACTTGATTCAGCACCCCTTCTAGTTACAGGAGCTTTTGTCCCTCTATCCTTGTTTTCAATATAAAACAATTATTTTGAGGGGTTTTTGTTTGTTTTTTTGGAGATAGTGTTTCTCTCTGCAGTAAAGGCTGGTCTCATGGCAATCCTCCTGCTTCAGCCTTCTGAGTGCTGGTCTTACAGGCATGTGCAACCATGCCCAGCTTATATGGTGTTGCAGAACTGAACTCAGGGTATTGTGCTTGCTAGGCAGGCGCTCTAACCACTGTGCTATTTCTCCAGCCCCAAAATCATCTTTGCAACTTAAAAAAAATACACAAAAAACTTCGGAAACTACATATTGGAAAAAAATTTACACACACCATTACTAATTTTTTATATTGAATATATGTTCAAATGGTATTGTTTTTGATACAGTAGTTTAAATAAAGAAACAGGATCTCATTCTGTAGTCCAGGTTGGCCCTGAACTCTCTATGTAACCCAGGCTGGGTTACAGATACAGAGTAATCCTCCTGCCTCAGCCTCCTGAACTGTTGGATTATAGGCACGCGCCACCACACCCAGTTTATGTGGAGCTGGGGAATCAAATCTGTGGTCTATGCTTGGCAGACAAGTGCTCTAAGAGTTGTGCTATTCCTCCAGCCTCTAAATAAATCACATTAATTTTTATCACATTAATTTTACCCATTTTTCTAGCCCTTTTTCTTTCTTTGTAGTGGTGGGAATCAAACCCAGGGCCTTGTGCATGTGAACCATGTTTTACCATTGTGTTATTCCCCCTATTTTTTTTTTAACATGGCAACTAGGAAATTCAAAATGAGCTGAGGTGGCTGATATTTGTGGCATGTGTCATGATTTTCTATTAGGTAGCACTTACCATTGGTGTGGATTGGGAAAACTTTCTTTAAGGTTTCTATGCAGCAAAAGAGAACATTCTGACCACCGAGGAGCAACAGAGGTTATCTGTATACTCATTGAACTATGGTCCTTCCTACAGAGAATCAAGCAGCTGCGTACTAAAAAGGCCAGAGGAGCCAGCATCATGCGTACAACTACAATCCCAATGCCTAGGAGGCTGAGGCAGGAGGACCACAAAATTGAGCCCAGCCTGGGCAACTCAGTTCAGCTACATCCTGGCCAGTAATGACAGCATGTGGGGAACCCAGTTATAAGCATCCAATTTTGTGTACCTGGTCCATTATGCAACACCCCAAATTCCTAACTTCCCACAACACTGAAGCAACATGGAACAGCACACAAGAAAGTCCGCTATCCCTCCCACTGCCCCTACCTGTGTCCGCGCATTAAGCAGCTGCTGGAAACTCTCAACTTCTTTGCTGTCATCAGCAGCCCGCTCCTAAGGGAGGACAAAGGAAAAGCCGGGTTTGGAGAAAGCTGGCCTTCGCTCCAGGGTGCCTCCTTCATCTCACAGCCCAGACCGCGGTGGGCAAGAGTGAAACTCGGCACAAGACAGATGTCACCTCTGCCCTAAAGAACCGGCATAGCCAGGAGGGAACCTGCTCTTGGGTTGGGGAGACAGGCCATTACCATCAGCACTCCCAGCATCATGTCGTAGTTGTTGATCAGAAACACAAGCTGCTCCTTCCTGGAGGAGAATTCAGCTGCCACTCGGAGGACAAAATTCTCTACTTCCACCTGAACGAGGACAAGGAGAGAGCGATACAGAAAGCAAGGCCACGTGGTCCCTACTCATGCCTCCCCCGTGGAGTGGCCCTGCGGTCACTAGCTGCCAGGAGATCACACCTGTAGCTGTCCCAGCAGCTGCATGGTCCGCTCGTTGGGAATTGTCTGATTGATGCTGACAAGAGCAGAGGAGAACTCTGCGTAGCGGCGTGTGATCTGGGAAATGGTGGAGAGGACAACCACTCAAGGCATAGCACCTCCCTGTTCCCTAAGCCAACAGACATCCCTCCTTGGGAGTCCTGCCTCCGATCCCTCCTCCCACTGCTCTTGGATTGCACCTCGGAGTGTGGGCCAGCACGTAGACACAGATCTCCACAGTAAAGGTGGGTACCCTGCCCTTCATGACCCCTTTGTAACCTTTGCCCTCCCTCACATAGTGGGGCCGAGTATCCAGCCCGCCAAGGCGCTGGGGGTCAGTGCTTCGGACGCTCTGGACGTTCAACTCTAGGATCAGCTCAAACCGTGGCCACAGTAAGGCAAGCACCTGTTCCCAGTACCTGTGGGCTTAACCAGAGCCACAGGTCAGCTGGCAAGGAATGAACAGGCAGAGAGGGGAGAGGGGGTCCTTTAGATTAATGGCGGGTGGCTGGGGACCAGGGAGTGTGAAGGGTGGGTCGGACTGTGGCAGAACCGACCCTGGAACAGACAAACAGAAGCAAGGGTCAGTGACATCAGGTCAGGACGAGCCCACAGGTGAGTTCAAAGCCTGCAGGACATCAAGGACCAGAACCCCTTGACCTGTCCAAGGCAGGGACATCCCTCTTGGCTGTAATGTTGCGGAACCGGAGAACAATGTGGATACAGAGGAAAACAGCAATGGCGTCATAACAGTCGGCCAGGTAGGACTCCAAGTGTTTCTGTGATTTGGGAACAGGAAGAGCATTGGAAGAGAATGTTAGGCTGTTGCTCCCAGGGGCTACAAACAAATGCACTTTCTTCTGGAGGGAGAAACCTAAAGAAAAATGCCATCTCCTTCCCTACTGTCAGGATCTATGATCACAAGCTGATCACAGCAGAATTCACAGCTGGGCTTGGGCCGGAAGCCAGAGCACCAAGATTTAGGGACTCACCAGTTTTCAGGTACTATTGCTTGATTATGAGTTATCAGTAAGGGTAGTCTCAGGGACCCTAAACTTTGAGGGTTTCAGGCAGAGCCTTGTTCTGAGTACTAGTGTTAGACATTTTAGAATGAGGTGAAATTGATACTCTGGTATGCATACCAACAGAGTTATAGTCCCTCAGTGCCGATGAAGAATGATGACAAAGGTTTGTTTTTGTGGTACTAGGGACTGAGCCCAGGGGGCTTCACACTAAGCTACATCTCCAACCTATTTTTACTTTTGCCTTTGAGAAAGGTTATCTTTAAGTTGTTGAATGAATTATCCAGGCTGAACTCAAACTTGCGATCCTCCTGCCTCAGCCTCCCAGTGCCGAGATTACAGGCTTGCAGCACTGGGCCCAGCTGGACAAAGGGGTTTAAGAGGACAGGCATAGGGCTCTTACCAGAGTCATGCTGAGTGTCCGGCCCATGACAGCGTGGAACAGGTCGTGTGCGGCTGGACCAGATACAACAAAAAATTCACAGATGAAAAGATATTCACGGCAGGAATTGTCCAGGAGGGCGTAGTGTTGGCTGCGGAAGAGGGCTTCAAATGGATACTAGGCGGAGAGGGGCAGAGAAGAGAGACAAAGGGATGGATTGGACACTGACCAGTGAACACAGTGGGAAACTCAGCAAACCTGGGGAATGAGCTCAGCAGGGCCTGCCCACTCAACCTTGGCCCAGGTCCAAAGGTGCACTAACCTAACACTAGTATGCTGGACAGTACAGCGGGAAACACTCACCTTACTGGCTGTTGCTTCTCCAGCATTTACCTCTCTGTAAGTCATTCCCCTACGCCCGTCTCTCCCTCTTCCCACCCTGAAGGAAGAGTTCCCAAGCCTTTTCAACCCATAGCAGGCCAGAGGGACAGGAGGACACCTTGCTTGTGTCTGAGGAGACGATCTACAGCCCCCACATGACTAAGCTCGCTGCTCCTCGTCATACCCTCTGCTCTCCTCGCTGGGCTGTGTGGGGCACCAGGATGGGAGCCTCAAGTTCAGTGGGGGAGATGACAGAGCCGCGGGTGCCCAGGGTGAAGATGGTGTTCCTGCTGCGGAGCGAAGGCTTCGAGAAGAACCGTGAGCGGGGTCAAAGTTAAGGAAGACAAGGAGACTCTTCCAAGTCTGAGAACTTGGGATGTCCAGGGACCTCGGGCAGCAGGCACAGCCTCGAAATCCCTCTTTATAGGACCACAGTCCACATCACCTGACAGCTGTGAGGGTGCTCAAAGAAATCTCTACACCCCTAACATCAAGGCATAAACCATGTGTCCAAATGATGTGTATGCTTTCCTGGGAGGGAGGCCCCAGCTGTCATCACACTCTCAGAAGTCTTATCCTCTAGAGACAGGGAAGAAGCAGTGCCTCGAAGCTGGCACTAGAAGTCCTCTCCCTCTAGAGGGTCCCCGGCTCCAGGATATCTTTCTTTGCAGTGTCCTCCACACCCATGAGATCATCTTTCTCGGCAACTTCCTCATACTAGATCAAACAGAAAGAGAACTGGAAACTATCTCTCCTCACAGATTGGGAAGGAAAAACAATCCCTCTTACCCAGTGCCCATGCCTCCTTGGCCTCACCTGAACCTTCATGAGCCGCCCCAGGTAGGAGCGGTAGTAAGATAGGTAGATCTTGCTCAGCGTCTCCACGTACTCGTCCCTGATCTCCTTCGCAGTAGCTCGCTCATTGCCCAGCAGGAACTGATAGAAGAACCTAGAGGGCTGGGAACAAGTCACTCACTCTGTTTCCCACGTGAGATTGTGCCAAAGCCCAGAGGCCACCTGCGCCCTTCCCAGGATGGCAACCTGTACTTCAGTAGGGCCGTCTGCGGGATCTGATAGTTGGTCATTGGTTTCCGGAAGGAATAAATCTTCTGGAGGATGAACTCACGGATCTTCGTAACCGCCTAGAGGTGGAGAACCAAAGAGAAGGCATGAAGTCGCCACTCATGGAGGAACTGCAGGAGGCGACAAATGCCAACCACAGGAGGAGTTTCAGGGAATAGTTTTTTTGGCATTTTTGAGATTGGGGGGGGGGGGATCTGGGAGTGGTGGCACATGCCTGTAATTTCTCCATTCTAGGAGGCTGAATTAGTGTATCACAAGTCCTGCCTGGGGAACTTAGCAAGACACAGTCTCAAAATAAAATTTTAAAAAAATACAAAGTACTGGAAGGGAACTGGGGGCCATACTCAGTGATTAAAGCACATGCCTAGCACACAGAAGGCCCTGGGTTCAATCTCCAGTACCACATAAAAAAAATTTTTTTTTGAGACAGGTTCTCACTCTGTAGCCCAGGCTGGTTCTGAGCTCATTATAGAGCCCAGACTGGCCTCGTACACAGGGCAATCCTCCTGCCTCAGCATCCCGAGTGCTAGGATTACAGGCATGTGCCACCACACACAGCGTATGTGGTGCTGGGGAATCAAACTAAGTTACCGCTGAGCTACTCCTCCAGCCCCCACATAAAAATTGGCTGGGTATGGTGGCAAACGCACACCAGTAATCTCAGCACTCGGAAGGCTAAGGCAGGAGACTGCTGTGAATTCAAGACCAGTCAACCTGGGCTATCATAAGTTCAGGACTAGCCTGGACTATAGAACAAGACCCTGTCTCAAAAAGGGGATGGGGGGCGGTGTTGGAGATGTAGCTCAGTGTGATATCCCTGGGTTCAATTTCCAGTACTGCCAAAAAAAAAATTTTTCCCCCCAAGGAAACCCAGAGAAACAAGAATGAGCTATGCTGAGAAAAAGCAGAGTGAAGTGCCTGGGGGAGGCCAGTTCTAGTTCTGGGGGTATCCACCGCCACCTTGACCCGAAGCCGGTCCAGCACGCCCCTGACATCGGCACAAGCCGCTGTGCCTCTGGCCTCCTGCTCTCTGACTGCAGCTGCCTTGGCATCCAGCTCCTGAAGCTGCTCCAGGAACCTGGGCTCTGTCACTGGAGCCTCCAGAATTGCCCTGGGCAGCAGGGAGGGATGGATTAGAAGGAAGATCCAGCCATCCCTAAACCACACCCCTTGCATCTAGCCCCTGCCACCTCTACCTTCTCATACCTTCTCAGACAGGATACATGTCCACAGATCTCTATTCCTGGCCCTCTAGCCCCCTAACACACATAAACCTCACACCTTCTTGTGACACACTTGGTCTTGGATTATTCCCCATGTGGATTGCCTAAAACATGCATCAAGGTTAGGTATAACTGTCAACCCACCCACTAATTTCTAGAAGGTACGTGATGCCCTGAGCCAGGAAGCACAAGGTAAAAAGGACAGGTCACCCCATGGACATTAGGGTGCCTCCAACTAATGGCTCACGTGATGAGAGCAGAGGGCACCACCAGGCCGTCAACAAGCTCCCCAAGTTTTCCTCGAACTGCCTGGCGGTTCCGAAGTCGAATATTCATGGCCCCTGACTGTTCTTGCAGTGTCCGGATCTCAGAGCTGATGGAGCTGAGGTCACTCTGAAAAGCTCCCAACATCTGCTCCATGCGCTGTGGGGGGAAGGGGAGAAGACACTGGTAGAGAGCCCCAGGGTTGGCGGAGGACAAGTGGGCCACCTGAGCTTCTTCGTAAACACCAGACCATGAGGGTGGCAGGTGTTGAGGTATCCCAAAAGGTCATGGGGAAATAACACTCGTTGTGGAAGTAAAACTAAACAGGCAGCTTGAGGGCATTCTGAAAGTGATTCTCACCAGTCGTCCCCTGAGGCTGAGGGCCTAAGGGGTGGGCTCCAAGGTTGAGAGCCACCAGGGCCAAGAGCCACAGTGCTCACCTCCAGGACGGCATCACAGGCTGTGATCTGGTTGTGCAGAGACGCAATGTTCTCACTTTCTTGGATATCCACACCCACGAGTCAAGGACCTCACAGGTAAGGTGGGAACTTCAGAGCTACAGCACCCTCCAGCTCTCGTTTCTCCCCAGAGTGACAGGAACACGAGAGAGAAGATGCCAGTCCCAGGTACCATCTTTCTAGATGTGGCTGCCTGCAACGCCACACCCCACAAAGTCCCCGTGTAAATCACACCGCCCATCCCTCTGCTGGAGGATACAGTCACGAATGGATTTCTGCTCAATTTGTTGTAGCTCCAACTCAACCTGCTTTGAATAATGACGGAGATCTACACCCTGGGGGGACATGGAGATGACAGGTCAGGAGGAAGTCACAGCAAAGGGACACCGGACAGAACTGCTGCAAGACTACAGGGTAAGACCTCAAAGGGATAGTACAAGAGCAAGAGGTTTCTTTTTCTCCCTGGGAGAAGGGAAGTGGAGGGGCAGGTTAGTAATGGTGGGGAGCCTCACCGTTTTGAGAGCTTCCTTTACTAGTTCATCCTCCAGATTTGCCTGAATGTGCACTGGAAACACAAGTTTAGAATAAAGGTCCAGTTCCCAGCTTCTTTTCCCTGCGCTGAGCACCTCACAGCATACCCTGCCTTACTGCTACACCCGAGCCGTGCAGATCACAGATGCAGTCCCCTTAGGTACACTTTCATTTTCTGCCATTTCTGTTACTGTCAACCATAGGCTAAAAATATTACAGGGAAAATTCTACAACAATTCATGAGTTTTAAATTGTGTGCCATTTTGAGCATCTTGACGAAATTTCATTTCATCCCAGTAGTTATATGCATTATCCTTCTGCCCAAGGTATACGTGCTGTATTTGCTACCAGCCTGGTAGTCACTTAACAGCATTCTCACCTACATGACTGTCAATGTAGGGAAGTACTTACGTTTAAGTAACTGTTCTTTTACTTAGTAATGACCATCAAATGCAAAAGTAGGAATACAGGCAATTTTATTATAGTGTATTGTTATAACTGTTCCAGTTTATTGTATTTCTGCTTACTTTCTTGCTGTGTCTAATTAAACTTTACCAGCTAGATATGGTAGTTCACACCTATAATTCTGACTACTTAATTTTTGTTTTGGTCTCATTCTTTATTCCAGGATGATCCTGAACTCACTATGTAGCCCACGCTAGCCTTGAACTCAAGGCAATCCTCCTGTCTCAGCCTCCTGAGTACTGGTATTACAGGGATGTGCTACCACACCTGGCCTAGGTGGTGTTGGGAAATCAAACTCAGGGCCTTCCACTTACTAGGCAAGTGATCTAATTGCTGTGCCATTCCTCCAGCCCCAATTCCAGCTACTTCAGAAATTGAGGCAGGAGGATCACAAGTTCAAGCCCAGTCTAGGTAACTTAGGCACTTAGTGAGACCCTGTCTCAACATAAAAAACTGAAAGAGGTTAGAGAAAGTGGCTCAGTACAAAAATCCTGAGTTCAATCCCCAGTACTAAAATCAATAAATATATACTTTCAAAAGTAGTCGAGTGATTGCCTAGCAAGCATAAAGTCCTAGGTTCAACCCACAGTATTGTAAAAACATAACGAAACATAAGCTTTGTCATAGGTGTGTATGTACAGAAAAAAAACAGTATCTCTAATGTTGTTATCAGTCATCTAACATGGGTCTTACACATACTTGCAGAAAATAAGGGGACTCGCGTACCCCGCTCCCACATCATGTCATCACTTACCATCCACTTCATCCAAGATAAACTCATCAGAGGTGATATCCAACTCTCCAAGTTGCAGTGGCTCCTGGAGCCCAGCACCACCCACCTGGAGAGGGACAGATTAGTGGGAAGCAGACACAGGGAGAACAAAATATAATTTGACATCCCAATCTTTCAATCGAGGAGAAATGCTTTTGGGGGTGGGGGGCGGCGGCATAGGTACTGAGTCAAAAAATTCTAATTTCACAATGTTCTCAATTTACTATTTTAGGCTAATGAGTAGGAAATATGACCAGAAATAACAAAGAAGGAAAATTAGAAACTGCAGAAAGCAGGAGAGAACTTGCCTTTAAATTTAGGACCCTCAGACCCCTGCTACCCTATCCTATTCTAGGTTATCCTATCACCATGCCTCTGGGGAGCCCTAGGCTCCAGAACTGTGAGGGTACACATCAGGTTTACCTCTGTGCCAAGTGCCATCTACATGGTAAGTCCTATTAAATTCCCCACTTTAGGACTGTGAAAAGCAATGGCTCTGAGAGGCTGGTGAACTTGCCCAAAGACACGTAGCATGTTAAGTGGCAAAGCTGGAATTCGAACCTTGATAGCCTGGCTCCAGAGACCGTGTTCTTAACTTTTATTTACAATATCTCGTTTTTCTACCAAAAACTGTGAGAAATTGAAACCATGTCTCCGGAATCCGAGTTACAGCCATTCTGGTCCCCACTAAGATTCGGATCCTATCCTACGGAGGATGTGGAGGTAGACAGGTAGCATCACCCGTAGCTGACGCGCTCCAATTCTCGCGTCTAAATCTAGCCCAGACCCTGTTAGACATGAGGACGACCGGACGAAACTACGGAGGACAATCAGTCCCGCGACCTCACCACTGAACCCTCCTCCTCCTCCATGTCTGAGGTCCCAGCTCGTAACACCAACTCCCGGGCAGCTGCCGCCATAGTAGCAGCGGCAGCCATTCCCCGCAGCCTCGCTTCCGGCAGCTGTCCAGCAATTCCGTTTCCGAAGTGGAATCACAAATGTCGTGCACAGCGCGAAACTGTTCCCGAACACTTGAGTTAAATTACTTGGCTCTACATTCCCCGCTTTCAGTTCTGAACACAAAACCTAATGCGAATTGTAGGTCTAAAATATCGCACAGTATCTCACCGGAACCTTCAGAGCTCTCATATTAAGGAACTTCACGACTCTAAAAAAGAACGCACCGGAAGTTGTGACATCCAATCCAAATTCTCAGAAATCAATTCCCGCTGAAGCACTTTGCGGAAGCCGTTTTCCTAGTTCGCTCCGCCTCTTCCGCCCGTAAGTTATATAAGAACACAACGTCACTTCCGCTCCCTCTTCCACAGGAGGCCTACGAGCCGCCGATTTTGCTGCCGCCATGGTAAGACTGGCGTATGTGACGGGATCCAGCAACATCGGAACCCGGGCTCGGGAAGCTTGGTGTCAGGACGCTGAGGATGTCGTATTTTGGGGCCCTGTAGTCGATTGTGTGGAGCCTTGGACCGCACCCCCGCGAAGAGATCACCAAAGACTTGGCTTTGTGGGGAAGCAGGGCACGAGAAAGGGTCACTAAAGCTGCCAGAGGCTTGGGATTGTGGGGTTATTTCCAGCCTCCGCCACTCAGTGTTCCTTGGGGAACGGCTGACTTGCGCCTTCCTTCCGGAGACTGAGGAGTTTGTTGTGTGAAAACCAGATCCCGGGGAGGTGGGGAACGTTGGACACTGTGTGACAAGTTTAACGTGTGTGGATTTTGTTTCTTTGCCTTAGAAACCTTGCCATGTGGTAGTGGTAGTCACGGTGTCTCGTTTTTTTTCCCTCCCCTCTTGTCTTTTCAGTCTCTAGTGATCCCTGAGAAGTTCCAGCACATTTTGCGGGTACTCAACACTAACATCGATGGGCGGCGGAAAATAGCCTTTGCTATCACTGCCATTAAGGTAAAATAGGCTGGAAATTTCGGTGAAACGGGTTATCCTGGACTTCAGCAGAAAAAGGGGCAAGATTGAGCAAACATAAGCCCCATCTAGATGACCTTCCAGGTTAACTGACATAATTCAGAGTAACTAATACTTTTAGCACATGGTTTTAGAGGTCAAACCAGAGTACTTCACCTGGGGAGGTCGGAGTGATAGGCTGCCTCCACAACTTTCCTGAGATTTTCCTGGACGATCGAGTTTCTGCGGTTCTTTCCAGACTTGAGTTTTCTCCAATCTTCCTTTTGCCGCGCCCCCCCCCCCCCATCATGTTAGCAACCCTCAGTGAAATTTCTGTGCCCTAAGAATTGGGTAATTTCTATACGTTTTGGAGTAGAAATTTCAAGTACCAAGTGTGAAGTTGGGGGACAGGAGCAGGACATTTACTCAGATACCAGAAGTGAAAGCCGTTAGCTCCTTTCCACTGGAGTAGGAATCAACACTACTGTTTGGACCACGACTTATATTTGTTTTGTTTTGTTTTTTTTAAAGACAGGGTCTCACTCTGGTCCAGGCTGGTCCTGAACTCACTTTGGAGCCCAGGCTGGCCTTGGACTAATGGCAATCCTCCTGTCTCAGGCTCCCGAGTGCTGGGATTACATGCGTGCACCACCAGGCCCAGTTCATATGGTGCTGGGGAATCGAACTAGGGTACTTAGCGCTTGCTAGGCAAGCACTTTAACCTCTGAGCCATTCCTCCAGCACCTTATATTTGTTCTAAAGTGGTAGAGAGAAATGTTGAATCTTTTAGCTTTCTGTGAAACTAGTGGGGCCGTGTTAAACAAGTGCCTACTTGAGAGATTACGGTGATGCCAAGGTGAGATATCGGCTTAAAAGGGTGAGCCTGAGTAAGAGTGCTTATGCCACACGTGTCATCTGCTGCTTCGAAATTGAATCATTGAATGCTTGTTACTCCCAACTGACCTATATAGTCAACTTACAACTCATAGAACAATAGTTTAACAGAGGCATATTCTAGATCTTAGGGGCTGTCATAAATATCTTGGGGTACTTGATGTCCAGCCTGTCACTAGAAAAGGCTATTCCCGAGCTTCAGTGAATACTGAGATTTTTGGTAGTCGTGTGAAGAGTCAGCAAAGACAGTCTCTTGGTGAAATAACTAGTTTATGGGGGCAGACCTGGTGATAACAGTCCTCTGATCCCAACATTCTGGGAGTCTTGAGACAGGAAAAATCACAAGTTTGCGACTGGCTAGTAAGATTCTCAAATTCAAAAATATAAAATGGTCTGGGGTTGTAGGTCAGTATGAAGGCCCTAGGCTCATTCCCCTTATTTCCCTTAAAAAATCTTACGGGGAAAATACTCAAGTTGAGCAGGAAGAAAATTAGGAGGAGCAGATTCCTGCAAAGATGTGGGTACAGTAATGGTAGGCAAAGTACCTTAACCAAGAAAGGGTGAATAATTGGGGTTTACACTGAGGGAATTTTTACACTGAGGGAATTTTTTGGAGGCAGCATAGGTTCTGTGCTATCATGCCTGCCTTGTTTAGCTGAAGACAGCCTTTATAAAGTAGGCTGGGCTCAGATTTTGTAGTTCTGTCTCACCCTCCCAGAGTGTTGGGATTGTAGGCCTTTTGCGACTGGTCTTCGCCCTTTCTTTGGTCAGAATGATAACTGCTGTTAGTAGGGCATTTGGAACATGCATGGCAGGGTTGGGGTCAATCAGTCCCTGCAAAGTACCCGCTGCCCTTGTGTCAGGAGTCTTGTCTCCAGAAACTTGGTGTCATCCCCCCGCATTCCTCTCTTTAAGAATGCCACTGTAAATTAAATTTTTGGAGGGGAACGCTAAGGTGGTGTCGGTTTTCCCATAATGTGGTCAGGCCGTTGGGTTACAAAGTTGAGAAAGTGAAAATATTCGAACAAATCCCTATGGAACTACCTAGAAATTAGGCCAAGCACAGTGCCACACACATCTGGTCCCAGTTACTTGGGAGGCTAAGTCAGGATTATGAAATCATCCTAGTTAATAAAGCCCTGCCTCAAAAAAAAAAAAAAAAGAAATTGTGGTTCCACGAGTCTAATGCCAACACTGAACTGAGGCAGGAGGATTACCAAGAGTTCAAGTTTAGCTTGGACCATGTAGTGAGTTTAGGATCAGTATGGATTACATACAGAGTGAGACCCTATTTCAAAAAAAGAAAATTAGAAATCATACATTGTATATACCTACTCTGTTTTTCAGTGAAAAGTCCATAAAGTCCCCAGGCCAGTTTTCTACTTTTAGACATAAGGTCTTTGCTGAGGTGTCTAGCCTGGGTTCCAACATGCAATCCTGTCTCAGCCTCCCAGAGTACTGGGATTACAGGTGTGCCCCACTGGGCCTGGCTTCCATTTAGAAGTGTCAGGCTTACTGTTTTCATGTACATAAGTAAATTCTAATGTACTTAACCGACAAATTTTCTGCTGCGGATGGAAGGAAAGCAAGTGTCAGCAGGGCTGAGCCCCCCCCTGGAGGCTCCAAGCATCCTACCTTATGAGTAGCACATCTTATGTATCATTTCCTCATAGGACATAAGGTCAGGTCTTTGTAGACCCAGAGGAAGCATGTGACACAGTACTTTTGGTGACAGGGTCTATGTAAATTGCCTCTGCTGGACTCAAACTTGTGACCTGCCTTAGTTTACAGTGCTAGGGTTAAAGGGATGTACCATCATGCCTGGCTCACCATTCTATGTTAACCAGATTAGTTTGGTTCTTGAATTCAGGTGATAAGCGTGCCAGTGCTATTATTGCTATGTTGCAATTAATGTAAATGTTTCTTTTGATTTTTGTTTTGTGTTTGTAAGACAGGGTCACACTGTATAGTCCAGGTTAGTCCTGAACTCACCATGTAGGCCAGGTTGGCCTCAACCTTGGGCACTCCCCCTTCCTCAGCCTCCTGAGTGCTGGGATTAGAGGTGTGTCAGGTATGCACCACTACACCAGGCTTAGGTGGTGCTGGGGAATTGAAGGGGGCTGGTTTGGAGTTTAACCAAAGTTAGCTCGTTTGGGTATGGGTCTTCTCTGGTCACTGACATAACAGTTGTGATGGTGGGAAATTTTCATCACTATTGGGCTCATCCAAGGAATAAGATCTGGACAACCTGGATCAGACCACTTCATTGAGAAGCACCTGGTATTTCTGCATCTGCTTAGAGATCTGGACCATTTTTTTCACAAGGCAGTAACTAGAAGGTGCTGACAACACATGTTAGGTATAGGGAAAAGAGATCCAGCTTTCTTGGTTGCTCTGTTTCTCTGTGCCCTTCCAGCTTCACAGTGACCAAGGTTATGTCTTCTGTTTAATTGGGGAAAAGTGGATTGAGAAATTGAAAAGCACTTGATTATAGCAGGTCCTGACTTTGAATAATAGGGCTATAAGGGAGAACAAAATGCAAGATTTGAAATCTCAGACTTTCTGCAGGGTGTAGGGCGAAGATACGCACATGTGGTGTTGAGGAAGGCAGACATTGACCTCACAAAGAGGGCTGGAGAACTCACTGAAGATGAGGTGAGCTTTGGAAGGGGTCTGGGGCTGGAGCCTATCTTGGAAAGGAGGCCATTTATATGTGACCTCAACCTCCCTGCCAGGTGGAGCGAGTGATCACTATTATGCAAAACCCACGCCAGTACAAAATACCTGATTGGTTCTTGAACAGACAAAAGGATGTCAAAGATGGAAAATACAGCCAGGTGGGTATGGAGGTGGGTGGGCTCTGAGTGGAGGTCTAACTACAGTTGATCACGAGTGAAAAGACATCCCTCGCCTCCAAATCAGGTTCTAGCCAACGGTCTAGACAACAAGCTCCGTGAAGACCTGGAACGGCTGAAGAAGATCCGGGCCCACCGAGGGCTGCGCCACTTCTGGGGGTGAGTCCTCCCTGCGTGTTCCTCAGTTGCCAATAGTGACTCATCTGTATAGACGCGTGCCTGTCTAATCTGTGGCCCTTTCCTCCTGCAGCCTTCGTGTCCGAGGCCAGCACACCAAGACCACTGGACGCCGTGGCCGTACCGTGGGTGTGTCCAAGAAGAAATGAGTCTGTAGGCCTTTACTGTTAATAAATAGTTTATATATCCATGTCTTCCTTGTGTGATGTTTATTAATAGGTCCAGGGATGGGATCCAGAGTGTTCACACCAAGCTACGTGTGTACCCCTTTTTTATTTTGGTTTTTGTCTGTTTTGAGATCCGGTCTTGTTCTGTAGTTTTGGCCGGCTTCAAACTCATGGCAGCTCTGCCTCAGCCTCCTCCTGAGTGCTATGTTAACAGGTGTGTACCACCGCACCTGGCAGATTTTTATGTGGTACAAGTGCTCCTGCCCCAGATCCCCTCCTGTTTTTGTAACAGAAACCCTATAGTCCAGGTTGGGCTGAACTCAGCTACGTAGCACAGGCTGTCCTTGAATGCACAGCAATTCCGCCCCAGCTCGCTTCACATCCATGGCCACTAGGGGGGTTACTGTGATGGTGCTGGGCCTTGTTCATATCAGCTGGAGGTGTCTGCTCCCCTGTCCCGTGCCATTGGTCCTAGTAAGGGTGATGCCACGTGAAGCAGCCGCGCGCTTGGCGAGCGATAGACCCGCCCTGTAAAGTACACGCCCACGTGAAGGTGCCACAGTCAGCCACTAGGTCTTAAGGTGGAGTCTGCGCCCGTTGCAGGCCAGTCCACTGAGCTGTGCAGGGCTATTGTGGAGAGTGGCTCACAGCCTGGCCAGTTGCATTTGGGTGAGTTAATTTGCAGGTCGAGGCAAGGGTGGCTTCCCTTTTGGGACCGCTGGGCACAGTCCTGAGCAAATCCAACCCCTTCGAGTAATAGCGAACAAGCGGCAGGAAGGCGGGCCCACCAGAGCAGCGCACATGCGCGGTCCCGGGCTGGCAGCCAATCCGCTCGCTAGCGCCTTATCTTGCTGCAAGGCTTCCGGCAGGAGGAGGGAGGAAAGGAGCGCTGAAGAGGCGAAAGAAACCAAGCAAAAGCGGGAGGGGCGGATAGGGGCCAGCCATGGAGCCGAGCTCGGAGGCATTGGCGGCGGCGTTGGCGGGGCCGGGGCGACAAGGTAACCTCCGCAGCTGCATCGCCACCCCGCACCCCTTCGGGGCGTCTGGGGTCTCTGCCGGGTGCTCCGAGCCCGCTCCCTGCCCGCCCTAGCCCAGGGTGGCCGGTTAGGGACCCCGCCTGGGAGAGCCCGGCTCCTCGTCCGTCTGTAACTGCCCTCCTTTCCCTCCAGATCCCCTCTGACTGCACCGCACCATGCCTCTCAGCCTCTTCCAGCGTGTCCTCCTGGCCGGCCTGCTGCTACTGATCCTCTGGACCCTCTTTGGGCCCTCTGGGGTGGGAGAGGAGCTGCTAAGCCTCTCCCTGGCATCCCTGGTGCCCGCCCCCGCCTCTCCTGGCCCGCCCCTGGCCCTGCCCCACCTCGTGATCCCCAATCCAGAGGCCTGCGGCGGTCCCGGCGCCCCCCTCTTCCTGCTGGTCCTGGTGTGCACGGCCCCGGAGAACCTGAACCAGAGGAACGCTATTCGGGCCTCGTGGGGCGGGCTGCGCCAGGCGCGGGGCCGCAGGGTGCGGACGCTCTTCCTGCTAGGAGAGCCTGGTACCTCCCAAAACGACCTTGCTAGGGAGGCAGCGGGCCATGGGGACATCTTGCAGGCTGCCTTTCAGGACACCTATCGCAACCTCACCCTCAAGACCCTCATCGGGCTGAACTGGGCCAACAGATACTGCCCCACGGCCCGCTACATCCTAAAGACAGATGACGATGTGTATGTCAATATCCCGGAGCTGGTGTCAGAGCTGATTGTGCGAGGGGGTCCTTGGGAGCCCCACAGAGAAGCTACGGATAAAAATAAGCCCCAAGATGGGCAGGCCACAGGGGGCAAGGTAGTGCCCCTTCTCTACCTAGGCCGCGTGCACTGGAGGGTGACACCCTCTCGGACTCCAGGGGCCAAGCACCTTGTATCAGAAGAGCAGTGGCCTGAAACCTGGGGTCCTTTCCCGCCCTACGCTTCAGGCACCGGGTATGTGCTGTCTGCCTCTGCTGTGCAGCTCATTCTCAATGTGGCCAGTGGGGCACCCCCCCTGCCACTAGAAGATGTCTTTGTGGGAGTCAGTGCACGGCGAGGAGGCCTTGCCCCGACCCACTGTGTCAAGCTGGCTGGTGCCACCCACTACCCCCTGGACCGGTGCTGCTACGGGAGATTCCTGCTCACATCGCACAGGCTGGACCCCAGGCAGCTGCAGGAAGCCTGGGAGCTGGTGAGCGTACTGGATGGGGGAAGGACTGAGCCCTTCTGCTCCTGGTTCCAGCAAGTCTTGGGCATCATGCGGTGTCGGCTTATGGCCTGGCTTCACAGCTGAGTGCCAGGAGCCCCAGAAGGGAGGCCCTGAGCATCCACCAGGGCCACAGCCCTTCTCTCTCCCATACACAAAGCCACAGGCCCTATGTTGCTGCAGCTGACCTGTTTCCTCAGACCAGACTCAGTCTGTCACCAAAGACATAGATACAGGAGACCTGGAGGGGCCTGGACTGTCCACCCCAAAGGTGGCTGCCAGGAGTGGAAAATGCTGTTCTCTCCAGCTGGGGCGGGAGAGGACATGAGCCTCCCCAATAAACTTACTTCACTATCACAGCTGCAGTGTCTTCACCAGGGCTCCCAGAACACACCCAAGCCCAGAGGCTCAGGCCCTGCAGATGGAAAGGCCCTCCCCAGGGACTGGCAGAGAGGACAGCCTCTCTGGGAAGAAGGCCCTGATAGGCAAGGCCAAGGTATGGGGCACAGGTGGACAGGGGCCCCTCAGAGCCAGAATAGCATGATGCTGCATAGGGGAGGGGAACGAGTCCACAGGATGATACAGACACATCATTTTTAAAACTTGCTTTCCCCTTTAATACCGACCCACCACAGAGCCAGCTGTCCAGCCCCCCGCGGGAAAGGGCTCCATTCATTGCAGAAAGCCATCCTTTCCCTCCAGGTGAGACTGGGAAAGACTCCTTCCCAGCCCACCACGGAGCCTGGCTCAGCGCACAAATCTGTCCAGGGCCGAGGGCCGGGCGCCGGTGGGTTTGGCCTTTTGCTTCTGCTTCTGTTGCTGCTGCTGCTGCTGCTGCTCCAGGCTCTGCCGGACTTTGTCCTGGGCACAAGGGAAAAGGGTGGAGACAACGGGCAAGGTGAACTAGCTGGCAAGGACAGAAGAAGGGTACAGCCTGGCGAAGGCCTGGCCCACCCAGCCAGTGCGCCTTTACCCTGTGCTCCTCGTCCATGACCTTCCTCTTCCTCTTGACCAGGCTTGCGGTGGAGCCGCGGCCCTTCCGCTTTGGCTTTGGCTGGAAGGGAGTCTTGGCGTCGGGGTCATAGCCCTGAGGGAGGCAGCAGGAGTAAAGTCAGGAACAGCTTCAGAGCCAAGGAACTGGCAGTGCCCATCTGGGGACAGGCCCAGGGTAGGGCAGGAGATGGAGTAGAGGGGACTGGGCACTCGGGGCTGTTCCATTACCAGCCTCTCTATCCGTTCCTTCTTTTCCTGCTCCAAAGAGATGACATCGACCTCCGCCAGGGCTCGGGGGTTCAGACAAATAAGCTCTGCTGGTACCTGGGGGTGTCACAGGGGAGTAGGAATGGGTAAGGTGCCACATGAGGCCAACACCAAAAAGGGACAGAGGCCACGGAGACTGCTGCTCTGGTCTTACCAAGATACCCAGCACAAGAGTATTAAAGAGCTTTCCCCACCCCAGCCTGAGGCCACACTGAGACACCTGCCCGGCTGGGGACAGCTGACCTTGTCCAGCAGGGCCTTCACTTCCCACTCCTGGCGTTGCTTGCGACTCCTGTATGGGTTATTCTCCAGGCCATCAAAGTTAGGCTCAGCAGCCCCTGGGTGATGGGAAGGCGGGACCATAAGGAAAAACCCAGTGCTGCAGCTCCCCCCACCCAACTCCGCTGCCCCTCCCCTGGCCCACCCAGACTTCCCACTCCATTCTTGGCCCACTCACCAGGAACCAGCATGCTGGTGACACCCCCACTGTGCCCCACCCCCAGCACATCTTCGAAGGGGCAGAACTGAAGGCCGTGCACGTGGCCTGACAGCCGGTGGGTGAGGTAGGGCTGCTCCAGGGAGGGTAGGCTGCCCTTGCCGGGCCCTGCCCATATGTTGACGACATCACCCATTCCTGCAACCAACAGTCCCCGCTGGGAGAAGTCCAGGTGTCCTGCTCCCTGAGGCAGGGTTCGAGCGCTCATAGGCTGGTAAGTCCCTCGCAGGTCAAAGATCTTCAGTTGGTGGTCCAGGCCAGAGGTGGCCATGTACCTGGGGGGAGATGGGGAGTCAACTGATCTGTGGATTTACTATGGATTTCCTGAGGCCTGTGGCTGATTCCAAGAGTCTGATCTGAACAAGGAAGAAATGACAACCACTGCCATAGAAACAGCTCCCTGTCCAACTGTTTATTTGCCTTTTACAGGTGAGGTGACTAAAGTTCAGAGAAAAGAAATCTTGAGTTAGCAAACCATCAAGCTATGAGTCAAATCAGGCCTATTTCTTTAGTGTCTTTATGGGGGGGGACGGGGACTGAGGGATTGAACCAGCTGCTTCACACTAAGCTATATTCCCAGACTATTTTTTATTTTTTACTTTGAGACAGGTCTCAGTAAATCACTAAATTACCCAGGCTGGACTGAGCTTGTGAGCCTCCTGCCTCAGCCTCCCAGAGCGCTGGGATTATAAGACTGAGCCACTGGACCCAACTGCCCTTTTACTAACACTACACTGTGCTCTCAAGACCTGAGGCTGTAAAAGAGAAGGCATGCCGGTCTGCTCAATGTGAAGGCCTCCTGCAAACAGGCAGCAGAACAGCTCAGCAAAGGGACGGAAAGGGACAGCACGTGCAGTGGGCAGGGCCGGCTCCCTCAGAAAGGCAGGACCTGGCCCATGCTAGACGATGCTCAAGAAAACACAAGAGGGACTGGAGGAATAACTCAGCGGTTAGAGTGCTTGCCTAGCAAACTCAAGGCCATGGGTTCGATTCCTCAGCACCACATAAGCCAGGTGCGGTGGTGCATGTTATCTCAGCACTAGGAAAGCTGAGGCAGGACTGCCCAGCATTCAGGGCCAGTCTGGGCTATATAAAAACTTTAGAACCAGCCTAGACTACAGAGAGAGCCTGTCTCAAGAAATAAAGAAAGCACAAGAAACAGCACGTCCAACTGCACGGACCCACTGAGGCAGAAGCTGAGTTCTGCCCTCAGCATGGGTCAGAATCAAGAGGGAACAAACTATAGGGCTTGCTTAAAGTCGGCCTGAGGACCCACAGCTCACTATCCTGACACTGTTCTGCAAGGGGCCAGTCACAAGCAGGAGACCGCAGGAACTTGAGAGAACATGCTTAGGAGGCAGTGAAGTGGGCACTGCAGGTGCCTCCGACTCTGCTCTCCCTACAAGGAATAAGTGTCATTGGGCCCAGCGACAGGCAGAGGCAACCCGGTCTTAAAATTTTAAGAAGAGCTGGAGAAAGAAATAAAAATTTATGGCTGCCCTTACATGCAAAAATAAAATAAAATAAAAAGTAAAAGAAAGAACAGAAAAAAGAAAGAAAAATTTAGATTTTTTTTGGAGGCAGGGTCTCGCTCTGTAGTCCAGGCTGGTTCTGAGCTCACTATGGAGCCCAGGCTGGCCTTGGACTCACAGCAATCCTCCTGCCTCAGCTGCTCAAGTGCTGGGATTCTAGGCGTGTGCCACCATGCCCAGTTTATGTGGTGCTGGAGAATTGAGCTCAGGTACTCAGGTACTCAGGTACCCGGTGCAGCAAATGCCTTAACCACTGAGCTATTCCTCCAGCCCCAAGTTTAGTCATTTTTAAAATTTAGGTTTTCTGTGGAACTTGAGACCAAGTCCAGGGTGCTCATACTCATAAAAAACCCAGTCCATTTTTATTTCTTGGTTTCAGACACAATTTTTCTAAGTCGTCTACAATTGGCTCAAACTTGGAATCTTTCTGCCTCAGCCTCCCAGACTGCAGGGATTACAGGCCTGGGCTTCCAGGCCCAGCTTAAAATTGAAAAGTGCTGGAAATATATATACCAGTGCAAAACCTCTGGATTCAATCCCCAGTACCAAAAAATACCTGGACATGTGACCAAATGTACTCAAGGAATCATGAATTTTATTGTTTTTGTTGTTGTTGTTGTTGTTTTTGAGGCAGGGTCTCGCTTTGTAGCCCAAGCTGGTCCTGAACTCAGTGTAGCCCAGGCCAGCCTTAGACTCATAGCAATCCTCTTGCCTCAGCCTCCAGAGTGCTGAGATAACAGGCATGTGCCACCATGTCTGGTTTATGTGGTGTTGGGGAATTGAATTCAGGGTCTTGCATTTGCAAGGCAAGTTCTTTAACCACTGTGCCATTCCTCCAGCCCCTGTTTTTTTTTCTGACAGTACTGGGGATTGAACCCAAGGTCTTCACACTGAGGCACATCCTCAACCGTTTTATAATTTTTTAAATTTTGAGACAAGGTCTCACTAAGTCACTATACCACCCAGGCTGGACTTGTGCTCCTCCTGCCTTAGCCTCTCAGAGTGCTTGGGATTACAGACCTGAGCCACCACACCCAGTAAGTTGTTTCCATTCAGACGTTTCTGCCTAACGCATTTCTCAGAGAGGGAGGCTGAAGACAGACCAGCCAGGACAGGGACATATGTCTGCCAAAGAGCCATGGATTCCTTTGGTTCCTGGCTATGATCGCAGGAGGAGGGGACTGAAGGGTTCCTTCTAGCAGAAGCTGGTCCTGTGATGGCAACAGGGGGCCTCATCACAAGCCACCATATACCTTTCTCACAAGACATTTGGGGAGAAAAGGCTCAGATGCAAATCAGAATGACCGAGGCTCCTGGGACACAGGGTCACACGCTTGGGTGAACCAACAACTCAACTCGGGTATAAGCAGGCTCATCTTCCCAACTCACACCCAGTTAAGGGATCCCCTGGCAAATACCAGCCCAGTGGCCACACTGGTGTCAGACCACACAACTATACCACTAAACTTGAAAGGGGCAATTTCAGTGGGGTCTGGTGGCGCAGGCCTGTAATCTAAGCACTCTGGGAGGTTGAGGCAGAAAGATCACAAGTTCCACCCCAGCCTAGCTAATTTAGGGACTTAGTGAGACCTGTTTAAAAATAAGAAATAAAAATAAGCTAAAGTGGGGCGTGGTGGCGCACACCTGTAATCCCAGCACTTGGGAGGTCGAGGCAGGAGGACTGCCATGAGTTCAAGCTAGGTCAGCCTGGGCCCCATATATGTTCAGGACTGGCCTAGACTAGAAAACAAGACCCTGCCTCAAAAAGCAGTTGGGGGGGGGGGGGCAGTGTGCTAGAGGAATGGCTCAGCAGTTAAAGTGCTTGCCTAGCAAGCGCTAAGTACCCGAGTTCGATTCCCCAGCACCACATAATCTGGACGTGGTGGTAACACACCTGTAATCCCAGCACTCCAGCCTTGGGAGACTGAGGCAGGAGGACTACCATGAGTTCAAGGGCAGCCTGGGCTCCATAGTGAGTTCAGGACCAGCCTAAGCTATGGAATGAGACCCTGTCTCAAAAAAAAAAAAAGGGGGGGGGGGGGGGGGGGGGGGGGGAGGTGGGCTGGCAAGCAGCTTAGTGTGAAGGCCCTGGGCTTGATCCTCAGTACCCCTGCCTCCCCTGCCTGCAAAAAACCTACAACACAGATATTCTCAAGAAGAGCTGAAATCTGGTGCTGAAGGAATAGCACAGCAGCTAGAATACTTGCCTAGCTAACACAAGGCTCTGAGTTCAATTCCCCAGTATCACATAAACCAGGTATGGTAGCACATGCCAATAATCCCAGTATTTGGGAGGCTGAGACAAGATGACTGCTGTGAGTCCAAGGCTAGCCTGGGTTGCCTAATGAGTTCAGGACCAACATGGACTACACAGTAGGACCCTGTCTCAAAGAATTTCTAAAAAAATTTTTAAAAAGGACAATCCACTTGAGACCCCCTCCTAGATGGCATAAACATTTTAACCCTCTATCTTTTGTTTCTAAATAAAGACCCGTTACTCTACACCTTGCAAAAATCAAAATAAATAAATGAATAAATAAAAAGAGCTGAAATCCAAAGGAAACACTCCACCCTACCCTCAGATTACCAGTTAGATCTGGAGACAATGATCATCTCCAGGGGCTGGAGGAATGGCACAGCGATTAAAGTGCTTGCCTAGTAAGCACAAGGACCTGAGTTCGATTCCCCAGCACCACATGAACCAGGTGTGGTGGTGCACGCCTGTAATCCCAGCACTTGGAGGCTGAGGCAGAAGGATTGCCATGTAAACGAGGCTAGCCTGGGCTACACAGTAAGTTCAGGACCAGCCTGGACTATGGAGTGAGACCCTTTCTCAAAGGGGTAGGGGTGGCTGCTGTGATGGCACAACAGTTTAAACGCTGGCCTACCATGTGCAAGGCCCTGAGTTCGATTCCCTAGCACCTCCTAAGCCGGGCATGGTGACATATAACTGTAATCCCACCACTCAGGAGCCTGAAGCAGGAGCACTGCTATGTGTTCAAGGCTGACTTGGGTGCCATAGTGAGTTCAGGACCAGCCCGGACTATGAAACCAGACCCTGTCTCAAAAAAAGGCCCTGTCTTAAAGGGAAAAGGGCTGAGGAGGTAGCTCGGTGGGAAGGCTCAGGGTTCAGCCCCAGTACAGGGCGAGGGAGGCCTTGTCCACGCCATTGTTTTGCACTGCCACTCAGCACACCATAGAAGTCACAGTGACAATGCTCATAACGTATGTTTTTTGGTACTAGAGACTTAATTTAGGACCTTCTCCCTGATCTACACCCCAGCTTTTGAGACAGGGTTTTGCTAAGTTACTAAATTGCCCAGGCTGAGCTAAACATTGCAATCCTCCTGTCTCAAGTCTCCCAGAGTGCAGGATTGCATGCTTGTGCCACCAGGCCCAGAACCAATGCTTTTTAAAATTTTGAGACAGGAGTCGGAAGACTAGCACAGCAGTTACAGCAGTCGTCTAGCAAGCACAAGGCCCCAAGTTTGATTCCCCAGCACCACCTACGTTGGTCATGGTGGTGGCACCTAAAATCCCACCACTTGAGGGGCTGAGACAAGAGGACTACCGTGAGTTCAAGGCAGCCTAGGGAGTGAGTTCAGGACAAGCCTGGAATACAAAGCAAGACCCTGACTCAAAACAAACAAACAAAAATAAATATTGAGACATGGTCTCATTAAAATCCCAAATTGCCCAGGCTGGACTCCAACTTACTATCCTTCTGCCTCAGCCCTGCATGGTGCTATAAAGAACAGGTATGTACCACCATGCCCAGCTAACCACAGTTATAATCTGACAGCATTTTGGGCACTTCGTATATAACCCATCTCACTTCCTACCTGTGTAAAAAGATAAAGATGTTTTCTTCTTCCATTTTTTTTTGAGACATCTTATCTTACTCTGTTGCCCAGATTGGCTTTGAACTCACAGAGATCTTCCTGCCTCAGCCTCCCTCCAAAGTGGTAGGATTACAGGCGTGCACCACCACACTCAGTTTATGTGGCACTGGGAAACTGAACTCCGGGCCTTGAGCTTGCTAGGGAAGCGCTTTAATCACTGTGCTATTCCGCTAACCCTAAAAAGATCTTTCAAAGGCCCACAACAGATGAACATTTACAATCAACTCTAATGATTTGGAATACTAATTTTGAACCTTAATTAGGCAAAATGACATCTTGAAAAAGCAGAATTGAATTCTCTTCCCATTTAGTGAATAAAAGACCATCACTCAAATATTTTATTTTATACTTCCTTGCTTATAAATTTGTGATAATTTGCCAGGCCCAGCAGCACAGGCCTGTAATCCTAATACCTGGGACCCTGAGGAAGAAGGACCCCAAGTTTGAGCCTAGCTTAAACAATTTAGAAATTCAGCACATTTTATCTCAAATTAAATAAGCAAATTAATTAATCAATAAAGTCTGTAGCTCACTGCAAAGGTCCTGGGTTCAATCCCTAGTCCTGCAAGGAAAAAGAGCTGTGATAATTGTTTTTATTTTATTATTATCTAAAGTCCAACATAATTACCTTTGCTATTGCAACTGGGCTAAGCAAAGCCTAAAATACTTATTATCTGGCTCTTTGAAGGAAAAGTTTACTAACCCTGAACTAGTCTCCCATCCCACTCTCAGGATCAGGACACTGTGGCACACGGAGGTTGCATCATGCACCCATACTCAGATGGCTGTTGGTGGCGAATGGCACCTGGCAGCCTGGCTGCCCAGTCTGCTCATAAGCATGTTGCCCTCTAGACCCTTCAACCCAGCTGTGACCCCAGCGCTCCTTCCCACATGACTTACGTGCCTGTAGAGTCCACTGCCACGGCCTGGATACCACCACGGTGACAGAGGATCTTTGCCAGTGGCTCTTTCACAGATGGACTCCAGAGAGACACAGTGCCTGAATGGAAGAGAAGAACAAGAATTATTACTATAAAAGTAACTGAGATTATTAAACCTGGAGAAGACGTGGCCTCAAGACCAGGAAGTAACAAGCCAGAGGAATAAAAGGGTCAATTTACAGGAGTCATGAAGTACAGATACAGAGCAAAAGCAGGTCAGGATGGTCACGACATCAGAGCTAAGCCAGGAACTGGACCCAGTCGTACAGGCCTATAGTCCCAGCTACGCAGCAGGCTGAGGCAGAAGAATCACTTGAGCCTAGGAGCTTGAGACCAGCCCTGGCAAGACCCTGCCGATACTGACCATTGCTGTGTCCGAGATGGATGACAGCATTGTACGGGTTCTGAGCCATGACATTGAGCCGTCCAGCGCGTGCGTTCAGAGCTGCCACAATCTTGCCCACTGACACATCCAGGTAGGTCAGAAACCCTGTCTCTGACTGAAAGAGCAAGAGAGAATGTCTGAGCGCTGACCACCATCTCTGCTCCCTCGGCTGAGCGTTATGGACGAGTCTTCCCAAGGCTGCTACCCAGTTCCTGTTCTCCACAGCCACTCACAGCTGCAACCAAGAGGAAGTGGAAGGGCAGGAACTCGAGCCGTGTTACTCGGTCACAGCGGCGGATGCAGTGAAGCTCGATCCCCTGGTTGTCATAGATGTGAAGCCAGCGGTTCTGAGCAACAGCCATCAGTGCCTCCGAGTGCAGAAAGCTGGGGAAGGAAGAATGGCTCAGCTACCCAGGACCCTAGGCTGTCATTCAATAAGGAACGGCCTGCCTCACTTCTACTGACCACAAGCACTGAGGACACTGACCGGACGTCCCGCACAGCCTCCATGACGTTGATCTCACACATGAGCCTCTTTGTCACCCAGTCAAGGGCAGCTACATGACCCCGACGCCCTCCAAAAGCCAAGTGTCTGTTGGAGGAAAGACAGGAAGTCTACTTAGGGGAGTATGCTGACTTAAGTAATTTGAGATCTGCTCCACGCCAGCTCCTCCTCTCCAGGTGAAAGGAGACAAGTTGCTGTAGATGCTTATCCTCCTCATCAACAAACCAAACCCGGGTGTGGTGGAAGAGCTCAGCAGTTAAAGCGCTTGCCTAGCAAGCCCACGACCCTGGGTTCAATTCCCCAGCGTGCTGGGCATAGCAGTGCACACCTATAATCCCAGGACTTGGGAGGCTGAGACAGGAGGACTGCTGTTGAGTCCAAGGCCAGCCTGGGCTCCATAGTGAGATCAGGACCAGCGTGGTGTATAGAGCAAGACCCTGCCTCAAAAAAAAAAAACAAAACAAACAACAACAACAACAACAAAAAAACCCACAAAGCTCAACTGAGAAGAGCAGGGCTGGCATGACTAAGGAAACAGGACATATCAGTAAACAGATCCAGGTATAGTAGCACACACCTATAAGCCACTCTAGAAGGCCAATGCAGGAGAATTACAAGTTTGAGCCCAGACTGAGCAACTCAGCAAGATCCTTTCTTAAAATACAAAACAAGGGGCTGGAGGAATGGCTCAGCAGTTAAAGTGCTTGCCTAGCAAGCAGTAAGTACCCTAGTTTGATTCCCCAGCACCACAGAAGCTGGGTGCAGTGGCGCATGCCTGTAATCCCAGCACTTGGGAGGCTGCGACAGGAGGACTGCCTTGAGCCCAAGGCCCTAGACTCGACCACCAGTGCCTTGAAGAGAAGAGAAAGAGAGAGAGGAAAAAAGAAGAAGCTGAAGGTTCAAACTAACATACAACATAAATGTCTTTCTTTTTTAAGGGAGGGTGGCTGGCTTATGCCAGTTTATAAAAAATAGATCACGGGACTGGAGGGCCAGCACAGCAGTTAAGGCGCTTGCCTTGCAAGCACACAGCTCTGAGTTTGATTCCCCAGCATCACATGAGCTGGGCGTGGTGGCGCACGCCTATAATCCCAGCACTCAGGAGGCTGAGCCAGGAGGATTGCCATGAGTCCAAGATCAGCCCGGAAGCCCTAGTGAGTTCAGGACCAGCCTGGGCTACAGAGTGAGACCCTGTCTCAAAAAATAAATAACAATAAAATAAAATATAAAACAAGGGCTGGAAATGAAGCTCAATGCAAAGGTTCCAAGCTCAAAGACCAGTAAAGTCACCGGAAGCTGGAGGTGTAGTCCCCTAGTGGGCTACACACATAGCACACACAAGACCCAGGGATCGACCCGCTCACCCTCTCCCCTCACACACATACAAAAATCACTAAAACAAAACCTTACCTCCCAGTTCGAGAGTAATTTAATCTGTAGGGTCCAAACTGCCGTAAGTTCAGGTCAAAGTGCTAGGAACGGGAAAGGCGAATGAGCTCCTCTTAGTCACCCCCTGTGCCCTTTCCTCTGCGAACCCAGGAACCCACCGGCTCCCTTCCCCACACAGACTCACCTTGGCTGCACTCGCAATGTCCACGGCCTCCACGATGTCCTCCTGGGAGATCTTTGCTGTGTCTTCCCCATCTTCCCCTTCCAGAAATCTGAAAGCAAGAGACAGGTCTATAAGTTCCCAGTATGAAGTGAGTGCACCAACATTTAAAAAAAAAAAAAAAAGTCCTGGAAAGCAGGAGCTGGGAGTCTTGTCAAACAGGACTGGGGTCCACTCACCCCGGTTCCTCCACAAGCAGTAGCTCAGATCGAGCAGCTTGAACACTTGTCTCTTCTTCCTGAGCCTCAGCCACCTCAAGTTTGCTTCGGGTTTTAGGCTTGGCATGTGGCAGCTATAACATTGTTGGTGAGGATAAGTCAAAGAAGCGGAGACTACACAGGCCACCTGGGCCAGCAGGTGTCAACTAACATGACACTCCCACCGTCCGGAAGGATCTCACCTTTTTGGATTTGTCGATGCGACAGAACTTCCGGGCCACGTCCGCAGGGGCAGGGGCGGGGCCTGGGAATGGGTCCTGGGCCTGGGGTAGGGAGGAGGTACGATTAGCCGACAGGATCCTCCTGACTCCAAATCTCTCACTCTGAAGCACGAAGCGACCTGACCTGACACCCTCTCAAGGCCCAGACTCACCCCGGACAACCCCCGTTGGTTCTGCTGCTTCTTTCTTTCTCGGGGCTTTTTCTGGAACTGGGACTTCTTGGAAATCAGAGACTTCTTTAAGACGTAAGTGTTCTTGGTCTTACGGCGGCGGAGCTCTAGATTCTTCTTTTTTTTACGAGGGGGCCCTGGAGAGGCCCCGGCATTGGTCGGAGCGGTCTCTTCCTCCCAGTATCGCCGAGGTTTCTAAGGGAAGATCATGGGGTGATGTACGGATCTATTTTGCAGCAGATCAACGGAGGAGGACATGGACCAGCCATGTTTTTGATGACATATGCCCCACCTCTTCTGATACTCTGATATCCGACCCTGCAGCTAAAAATCTTCCCCTTCCCATCCAGGGCCTCTACCTTCCTCTTGGCCAGAAATTTGTCCTTTTTCGGTGGTACAGCTTTGCCCGGCTTGGGGACAGTCTCCATCGCGCCCACCACGATAACCCACGTGCAAAACTTCTCTCGGCTGTCCTACAGTCAACTGGAAACTTCCGGAAGCCCTCTGGCCTTCATCCAATCAACGCCGTACCAGATCTGAAGCCATTTAAGCGCCATCTTGACTGAGGGCACACTCTCCTTTGAGGGGCGGAGCCGACTAACTGTACAACTTACGCCAAAGTAATGAAAAAAAAACAGGATCCAACAACAATGCCTTTTATTTTTCTGTATCAGAGTTTCCATTTTGCCTAAAACCTGCCTAGTCCAGTCTTTTCAACAGAAGGCAACGCATTAAACAAGTGAAAACTACATTTTCCAGCATGCATCTGAAGGCAGCTTCCGGCTCCGTTTTTCCCAGGAGTCCCTGTTTACTTCCGGGTTTGTTAAGCCTAAAGGGAGAACGTGAGTGGGTTAGTCTTTTAGTTGAGGGGTTTGGAGTCTTGTTATGTTGCTTATGTTCTGGAGTTGAAGTAGAGTCAATATTCGGGACCAGGAGAAGCTACGGTACTCCGAGGGGCTCCCTCTTAGGACTGCTGTCATTTCCACAGGCTGGGCCAGAAAAGTGAGTTAGAATACCTTCCAGAGCTTGAGGCCCAACGCCCCCCTTCTTCACGCAGGCTTCATCCTCGCCATGGCCGAGCTGATCCAAAAGAAGTTGCAGGGAGAAGTGGAGAAGTATCAACAGCTGCAGAAGGGTAAGGGGGCAGGGTGTGTGCGTCCTCGCCCCATTCCCCTCCCAACCCAAAGCCATACCAAGAAGAGGTTGACTGCACAACGTGGGCCCTCGCGAGCCGCTGCTTCCCCTCCCAGTATTCCCTGCTGGTCTCATCGCTGCCAGCGTCCTCACTTCCGTTGTTTTACAGTGCACCGGGGAGGGGCGGGTCGATCAGTGGCACATTCGGTGTTTCTAATCATGTCTGTCTTCCCACCCCCAGATCTAAGTAAATCCATGTCAGGAAGGCAGAAGCTGGAAGCCCAGCTGACAGAAAATAACATCGTGAAGGAGGTGAGGGACTGAGATTTATCGGGGGAGGAGGGGCCTGTCCTAGCTATGGTTCTTATCCTGCATCTCCCACCCTTCATCAGGAACTGGCTTTGCTGGATGAGTCCAACGTGGTCTTCAAGCTTCTGGGCCCTGTGCTGGTCAAACAGGAACTAGGGGAGGCTCGGGCCACAGTGGGGAAGAGGCTTGACTATATCACAGCCGAAATGTAAGTCTCCTCTACCACCCGCCGTGGTGCTGACTCCTTGGAGTACAGGTTTGAGAAACCTGCTACAGCCTCTTCCTGTAGCCTCCTGTTTCCTGTCCCCTAGTCCCTTCCTTCCCTCCCCTAAAGCTCATGTTTTCCAAGTCTCTTTGTTTGCCATCAGCACTCTTGATAGTAAGCCCCACTAATACGTCCTTTTATCTCTCTGCGTTTCCTTAGTAAACGATATGAAACCCAGCTCCGAGACCTCGAGCGGCAGTCAGAGCAACAAAGGGAGACCCTTGCTCAGCTGCAGCAGGAGTTCCAGAAGGCTCAGGCAGCAAAAGCAGGGGCTCCGGGGAAGGCCTGACCCCTTGGTGGGGGGAGGGTAGAGGAGGGGAAATGAGGCAGCTCTAGGGTCTTTATTGTAGTAGGTAATAAAATGTAAAAACACCTGGCACAATTGGTGACCAGCCATTTTTGTCGTAATTGTCTCCATCCATTCTCACAACCCTTTCGGTGTTACACATATACTACTACACATATACTACGTGCATTCCTCCTTCAGGTTGATTATAGCAATTAGAATTGAGCCTTGAGGCTAGGAGTGTAGCTCTGTGGTTAGAGTGCTTGCCTAGCATGCACAAGGCCCTGGGTTGTTTCCCTAGCGGCACATAAAAATTAGCCAGGTGTGGTGGTGCCTGCCTGTAACCCTGACACTTGGGTTAGGCAGAGGCTAAGGCAGGATTGCTGTGAGTTTGAGGCCATCCTGAGCTACATGAGTTTAGAACCAGCGTGGACTAGAGTGAGATCCTGGCTCAATAAAATAATTAAGTAGAATTAAGCCTTTTGTGTGTGTGGTAGTAATGAACTTCACACTGAGCTACACCCTCAGCCCAGTATTTCTGATGTTTTTGATTTTGAGACAGGCCTGCCTTGAGTCTTTCTTGAAACTGTTAAATCTGAAATGTCTCAAATCTGCTTCTTGCTTTTGCCTACATGTCCAGATCTTTACCTCTGGTTTTTTGTAGTGAGGACTGAACTCAGGGTCTTTGCACTGAGCCACATCCCTAGCTTATTTTTTGGTTTTGATTTGGAGAGAGGGACTTGCTAAATCATTAAGTTGCCCAGGCTGGGTTCAAAACTTGTTATCCTCCTGCCTTGGCCCTCTAGAGTGCTGGGATTACAGGCCTGCACCACCATGCTCAGATCAGGATGAAATATGATTTCCTTCCTTGCTGTGAATACTTACCAGCCTCCAAATATCCCTGGCATCTCTTAGCTCCTTTTTTTCCTGTTTTCCGAGAATTTGCTTGAGTATACAGCCTAACCTGATTTATAATCCCCTCCAAGTTCACTGGTGGTGCCCACAAAATTGTTCATTTTTCTGTCCTAAAATTTTTATACAAATTGGTCCCTAGGGCAGTTCTTCACACTGACCAATTCGGTAGCTTACTGCTTCACATGATCTTGTGATGAGTAAGGAGAAAACTGTGAGTAAAGGGCCACAGGTGCTGAAGTTAACGGAGAGGAATGAACTGTTCTGAGGAGACTTTTTACCAACACCATACTTTCAGCTCCTTCTGTCAGTGGGAAACCCTGTCTTCCCATGGCTTTGCCCTTTGGTGCCTCCATCCCCACTCCCAGAAGCCAGCTCATCCACATTGTAAGGAGGGGGGAGAACTCAGGTAGTGTTTTGGTTTATTATCTTAGTGTTGTCACAGTGACAGGACTCCCCCAGAGTGGGAAGAACTCTCATTTGAACCTGCTTCCTGCCAATTCTCTCTCCTATAGGGCTCAGCACCTCTCGGCCTTTCCTCCCCTGCACGTGCTAGGATGTGGCAGGAACGAACCAACCTGATGTCTCTCTCCAGCCCTAGCTGTGCACCACACTGACGCCAGGTTGGGGAGCTGTAGGCATGTATCCAGCTTGGTTACAAGATTACCAGCTCACATGGTTGGATCTCAGTGGTGTGGTAAACAAGTGGCACTTCACTGCCCCAGGGTGGCAGGCCACCTCTTAGAATTTCTGTCCCAATGTGATGTAACTGCCACCATTCAGGATGGCTACCCACATCTGGTATGAGCACCATGACTTCTTAAAGTCAGCAAGGCCTCTTCCTCAGAACAGTGCCCGTGCGATCTTCCTCCCCGTGGCCTTGATCCTGGGAAAGGAGCCCCCTCCTCCCTCGCTCGGGGGAATTCCTGAGGCAGAAGGGCCGGTGGCAGATGCCGGTGTGGCAGCAGAGGGCCTCCGCCGCCTCCGCAGGAGGAAATCGTGGGACGCTCCATCCATAGCGTAGAAGACATTAGCCGAGGGTGGAATTGTCAGCTCTAGGTTGAGAGACAAGTGTCAAGCACAGTCACTCACTCTCCGACAAACGCCTGGGTGTGGACAGCCACCACCCCCTCCCGGTCTCTTTCCTCCAGGTCTCTGACCTCGTTCCCCTGGTAGCAGTTGGACCAGCTCAAAATCTGAAGCCACCGCAGAATCACGATTGTTTTTCTTAAGAACACGACTGATAACACTCGGAGCCTTGTCCTGGCTTGTCACCTGGCAAGACAAGAGATCAAAAGAATAAATTGGCCTTGATGACCTCTGCTTTTCATCCTTCTTGACTCAGCCACCTGCCTAACCACAGGTTACCTGTGTCCAGTGCTTTGTGTGTGCGTGTTTTGTGTTACTCAGTACTGACCTTCTGGCCTTCACACTGCGATACAACCTCATCCATCCAATTTTTTTTAAATCAGAGTCTCACCAAGTTGCTGCACTGCCCAGGCTGGGCTCAAACCTGCAGTCCTCCTGCCTTAGTCTCCCAGAGTGCTGCGGTTACAGACCAGCACCACCACACCCAGCTTGCAATGCTCAAATGAATAAGAAACCTAATCTGATGGCTTCCTGTACCCCACAAGCCAGCCTACCTAGTGCCCAGTAAAGCAGGGCTAATTCCCTATGGGGAAACTGCTCTTGGTCTGAAAGTCTATTACGGCCCCCAGCAGTTCAAAACGCAGCTGCTAACACAAAGCAGCCATCAGAATAAAACATAACTACAAATGCCAAAAGTCAGATTTAAAACTACAATCAATTCCACTTGGCTGTGCAAACCTAAGAGTATTTACAGCCGAAGGCACCATGTTTCACCCCAGCTGCAGACCATGGTCTCCTCACCAAGATGCTCTTGTAGACACTGCCATCTTCCCCCAGCTCCATCTGTACTCGGATGATTCGGCAATCAGAGGCTCCTGGCCCAGATCCCCCTCCCCCGCATCCAGTCCCCCTGAGGGTCCCTTCTGTACCCCCACTCAATGGGGAGCCACAGGAGGCTGAGCGGCGGTGGCCTCGGGAAGGCCTAGGGGAGGCGGCTGGGGGTGAGAGGTGGCTGGGATCAGCCGGACTGTGCAGAGAGGGACTGCTTTCCAGGGCAGAATCCAGAGATGAGACAGACGGCCACTTCATGTGCTAGGGACAGAGAACATGGATGAAGGCAGACAGGTAGGGGGAGACATTCAGAGTCAGGGTCAGATGGCAAGAACAAAGTTTACAGGCCTGTCATCCCAGCACTCTGGGGGTGCTGAGCAGGAGGACTGAAAATTTGAGCCCAGCCTGGGCAACTTAGTAACTTTAGTGAGACCCTGTTTCAAAATCAAAAATAGATAATGGGCTTGGGATATAGCTCAGTGCCAAGGTCATGGGCTCAATCTCCTGTACCACACACACACACAGCAGAGCTCACCTGGGCCAGCCTGGTCAGCAGGGGAGCAGGGGTTCCAGGTACCTCATCTCCCCCAACACTGAGCCGATCCAAAGTCACAAGGGGCGTGGGGCCCCCAACAGAGCCTAGAACCCTGAGGTGACAGAAGAGGGGAGTATCAGGGATGAGTGGTGGATCCCCACGAAGCTACCCCAGTCACTGACTCTTACTCCGTCCACTGCGAGATGACCAGTGTTGGCCGAAACACCCTTGAGGCAGGAGAGTCACTGGTACCAGGTGGCTCCACTTCGCAGGATACACGATGGCTAGGAAGGACAGTGACGAACACAGTTCTGTATGTGCCACACCAGCCAGAGCCCTAACATCCCAGCCTCATCCTGCCAGTCACCTCTGAGCCTCAGTCAGTGGCCGAAGCCCCTGAAGCCACTGTTGGATATCAGGGTCAGGTCGGAGGTCATAGCCACGACACTCATTCTGGAGCCGCTTCAACTCAGAAAGGACAGCAAACTCCTGGGGAGGAGGCCTCAAACTGCAGGAGCCAAATCTCGGGAAGCCCCCCACACCCCCAGCCATCCCGCCTCCCCTTCCTGGAGCATGGACGTGGATGACCAGCACGCAGCCATGCATTCCTCTCACCTTCCTCCTCTTGTCAAAATTGATGTAGCCATTCTGCAGGGACAACGGGACAGGAGTGAACGTCCCGACCCCGCCTTCCTGATCACACCGTCACATCCCACTCACAGACACCTCACCGTGCCAGCCTCTGACACCTCCACCCCTCCTCTTCCTCGCCCTCACATCCCTGGGCTCCCCACTTGATTCTCTTAGCACCTCATGAAGATCAGACATCAAGTACACATGAGAAAACGGGGCTCGGAGAAGAAATTTGCTCCCGATCTCAGAATTTGTCTCTGTGACGCTGGGAATCAAACCCAGGGCCCTGCACATGCTAGGCAGGTGCTCTACCACTGAGCTGCACCCTGCCCTTCATATGTTTGATTGGTTAGTTGGTTTTGGTACTGGTACTCTGGTACTACATCCAAGCTTTTTTTATTTTTATTTTTATTTTTTTTTTGAGGTAAGATCTTACTGTGTAGTCCAGACTGGTACTGAACTTAAGATGGAACCCAGGCTGACCTCAGACTCACTGCAATCCTCCTAAGTCTCCTGAGTGCTAGGACTGCAGGCGTGTGTTACCACACCTAGTTTATGTGGCACTAGGGAATTGAAGCCAGTGTGTGCTGAGCTTGCTAGACAAGCTTTTTAACTGCTGAGTAATTCCTCCAGCCTTTTTTTTTTTTTTTAACTTTTCAATTTGACACAGGGTTTTACTGAGTCACTAAGTAACCCAGGCTGAGGTCAAACTTGTTTCCTGCCTCAGCCTCCCAGAGTGCTGGGCTTATAGGCAGGCTCCAACACATTCATTATCTTTCAGGCAGCTTCTTTCAGGATCCCTTCCTTAATGGAAACTTTCACTCCTGCTATTATTTTTCTCCATCCTCATTTTTAAAAATAAACTATCCTCCACAGCACCCAAATACATGAGACTTTCAGGGGACACGTCAGATCCAAATCACAATACCCAATGTCAACATCCCCCTCCACAAAAAAAATAAAAACAATCCACTTTTTAATAACTTGAAAAAAATATACAACGTATCTCAGGCATGTTCTAAGTACTTAACAAAGTGAATTCACTTAATCCTCATGTAACAGATAAAGATGCTACTTTTCCATTTACAGACCACTAAGGCATGAAGAGCTTAAGCAGCTTGCAACAAAAACAACCAGAGCTCAGCAGCCTGGCTCTAGGCCAGGCATTCACTGCCCAGCACTTATGGCCTCTTTCTGGAGAGATGTCCACCCGACGTGGAGGTGCATCTGGTGTGTCAAAGAAGTGCACCCACACACACACACACAACGAACACACACAATCACTAACCTCCAGCTCATCCTTGGAGGCTGCATCCAGCATTACAAGGTCCTTCAGAAAGGTGCCAAGGTATGGGACGACACCCTGAAATCAGAGTCAGGGCCAGACCCCCTGCCTCAGGTCTGGGGTCCCACCATCCCTCTGCACGTTCCCTCTCCATGGCCCCCGGGAACAGGCTTCATTCTCGCCCCTCAGATTTGCACCTGCCATACACACTGTTTCCGGACTCCCTCCCAACCCTCAATAGTCACTCACCCCACCCCGGGAGCCAGACCTCGGTGCCTTCCTGGAGTGCGGCTCCAGAGAGGGCTGCAGCTTCACCTCCTGGGGGTGACAAACAGAGGAGCTGTGGGAAAAGCAGATGCCAGGGAAGGCTGGGAATGTCAGAAACCAGGGCCTCACCTGCAGGAGGAGCTCCCGGCACCGGGAATAATTATCCTCCTCAGAGAATATCTGGCAGAGGCTAGAAAAGACTCTTAGGCTGTCCCTGGGGGGAGAGAGAACAGCGGCCCTGAGAACAGGCTTGGTTTGGCCACCTTCTCCCTCTTCCCAGTCCCTGAAGGTAGCCCCACCGTCAGCCCAGTGGCTTGGTCTCCCCACCTGGCTGCTTCCCCCCAAGCTGCCCGAAGCCTGTGGACTGGGCTGGACTGCAGGGCCGATGTAACAGCATACACTGAAGAGAAGTTTCGGAGCAGCCGGCACTCCTGTGGGGGCCCAAGAGGAAAGCCAAGGCTAGAGGACCCCTCCAGACCACGGTTCCCAACGGGGCAACCCTCCCTTACCTCTGCCACACGGATCCACTTTTCCAGGAGCCTGGCCCTCTGCGGGGGTCGAAGTGGCCGTATGCTCACATCTCCGGGCCCCTCTCCAGTTGAGGTGGCACCCAGGACAGAGCTAACCACTGCCCCTGCCACCTTGTTGAACTGTTTGACAGTAGCTCGAACAGATGGGCACAGGTGAGAATGTCCTGGCCGGTCTCTGTGACCCCACAGGCCCCCCAGGCACTGAGAGGGTACCAGATTGAGAAACAGCTCCTGCAGGGCAGAGGGCAGAGGTGAATTAAGGTTCATAGTTAAGTGAGGTGAACCCTCCAATATCAGGGATCTGAGGATCTCAGGAGGCCAGGGAACCACAGGGGCACAAGGCTTGAAAGTAGACAACCAAGGGCAAAGGACAGGGGTCAGAACAGCAGATGAGGGAGGCTAGGAGCTGGATCAGGAAGGGCTGGAAGCAAGGAAAGGATCCAGAGTCAAGGAGCGATCAGTAAAGGGGCAGGGACACAGGGGTCAAAGTTCAGGGTCTCACCGCATCTAGCAGGGTCAGCTGTTCAGCCAAGTGGTCAGCGAGGAACACCAGGACATCCGTGGGGTCAGCAGGGGAATCGCCGGGGAGGGCCAGGGGCTTAGGAAGGTCGGGGGCCTGGGGGTCCACCCGGGACCGGAGGTTGCGGATGAGGTCAGCACCGCACCCCCCAACACCCTCCCCTGCTGCATACCCTGTCCGAAGCAAGAAGCTCTCAAGCCGGTCAAGCTGACCCTTGACCTCAGAGCCAAAATCCTCAGGGTGAGAGGCCAACCAGGTTGACAGTACAGAGATGGCTACCCTGGGAGAAGGGGAATCAGCCAAGAGTCAGCGGTCCAGCTACAGCTTGGGCAGAGGGGACAGATGTTGAGAAAGAGGGGTCACTCACCCTGTTGTCCTCTCTAGCTCATCAGTACAATGAGATTCAAGGGTTTCGAGCCTGGGAAGGGGAGGAGAATCTGTCTGTTCATCTGTTCCAAACCCCTGTGGCTCTCAGTGCGGAGGGACATTCTGATTTTTAAGGTCTGGACACTCCACAAGCCTCTTGGACCCTTATGACCCTGACCTGTCAGCCATAAGCCCAAGCAAGGCAGGCGTGGAGGTGAAGGCCCTGTGGGTGGCCAGGAAGGCTGACACGAAGGTCACGTCAGCCCCTGGTGTCCGGGCATCCAGTAGGTGTCTGACCAGGGCCTCCAGAGTGCCAGACCGGAGCCGCCGGGAGGAACGTGGGGGAGGCAAGGGGGCCTGGAAGACAGAGAAGGCTGGTCACCAACCTCTTCTTTAACACCGCCCTTCAGATGTCCAGAGATAATCCCAGACCTAGCACTGTTCCAGGCTCATTTTGCTGAGATTCACAGAAAGCAAATAACTTGGTCTGTCACCCAGCAGAGCCCTGGATCACAGATCTCCAACCCAACACTGGCCAGAAAGTCAGAAGAAGGGGACATGAGACATCAGAGGTGAGAAGCCAAAGTCATGATCTCACCAACGGATCAACAGGCCGATATTGGCGGCTAGTGACAGTGAAAGTAGCGCCATCCTCCTCCTCATCCCAGACAGACACGGGGGCCTAGAGGAACAAAGAGGAAGTCAGACAGTCCCACACCATCCCCCACTGTCCCCCACTCTCTCACCCTAGGCCCTGCTCCTCCCTCTGTACCCCTCACCTGGGACGGCAGGGGACAGTACCAGCGACTGCGGGGGGTGGGGGGGACCGGTGACCCCAGGTCTCCCCCCCAGGGGCCCAGACAGCCCCCCCCCAGCCGCCTCAGGGCCTGGTGAAGTCGAGAGAATTGCAGTGGGGGGCTGGGGGGAAGGCAAGAACACTGATCCTGGAGACTCCCGAAGCCCCTCCCCCCCAGAGCTGAGCCCCAACACAGCAGAGAAGCGGGGTGCAGAGACAGAGGAGGAAGCAGGAGAGGCCAGCGCCAGAGGCGGAGAACTCTAGACGCTAAAACCTCAGGCACGGTAACAGTCACACACTCGGCCCTCCCCCGCCAAAAACCGGACTGGCCAGAAGAATTAGTCCTTCCTCTTAGGTCCCCTTTCCCCCGGTTCCTCGGGTGGGGCTTCTACTAAGTCAGCCCTGGGGACCCCCTCCCCAAGTGTCAGCTCCAATCCCAGTAAAGGAAGAAGGGGAAGTAGGGACGATGGGGGTGTAAATTCAGAAAGTCACGTGGCCCTAACCCCTCCCCCAACTGATCCCGAAAAACCAGCCCTGCCAGTCACCCCATCTTCAACCAGTGTCTGGACCCAGGAGTTCAGAGCCTTGGGGCCTCAAATCTAACTCCTGCCCCTACTGAAGTCCCCAATCCTGCTCCTGACCGCCCCCATTCGTCCCCAAGAAACACTGACGACTAAGCACCTAGATCGCAATCGTTCCTCGGAGTCCCAGAACTTAGGCTTCCAGGACTCTACCTGGCACCGGGTGACGGGGGAGGAGAAAGGGTGGGAGGGGTCACAAAATATGAGGGTTCCCTCCCCAATCCCGGAGTCAGAGGAGCTTGTTACTGTGGAAACAAACCCCTCCCCGCTAAACAAAATCAAGGAGGGAACCAAGGAGCAGAACACAAGTTCGCAGGGGCAGGCAGGCCCGCGCTGAGCCCAGAAGGCGCAGCCTGGCAGGAACAGGGCAGGTTCCCGCGGGCAGGCCCTGAGTCACAGCCACACAGAAAACCACAGAGACGCCAGAGCTCCGGGCAACGGGGAGGCAGGCGCAGTCCCAGCGACAGGCACAGAAAGAACTGGGGCAGGGAAGAAGAGGTGTGAGGACCGAGAGACCCCGGCAGAAAAGTGGAGTCTCAAGTAGTTACGCCCCTCCTCCCACCCCCGGCGTCTCACCTCTTCTTCTTCCTCCTCCTCTTCCTCCTGCCCCCCGCCCACGGCCCGGCCACCTGGGTCCCCACCCTCTTCGGGATCTCGGCTCCGGAAGCTGCTCAGCACGACTCCCCCGGGGGGGCTCGTGTCCAAAAGCAACCGCAGGGGCCGCGGGAGCATGGCCGGGTGGAGGAATCAGCGGGGTCGGGCCATGGGGGCGCCTGGGGAGAGACGGGTGGGGGTGGGGTAGAGTCAGGCGGGCGCGGGGGAGCTGGGCCGGGGAGGGACGCGGGTGGCTGTCTAGGTAACCGGATGGGAGTCCAGCAGGAAGGCCGGGGGAGGGGCAACGCAGGGGTGGACAACCGGCGCCCTTTGGTGCTGTTCAGGGATGGGGAGGGGGGACGAGGACAGGCAGGGTCGCCCGGTGCTCTGGCTCTGACCTGCTCGGGGCGGGCGGGGGCAGCGCAGGTCCCGGGCTGCTGGTGCTGTGGGTCTCTGGACCGAGTCTCCGGACCGAGTCCCGGACCGCGTCCCGGACCGCGTCCCCTTCCCGGCTTTTCCGCCCCCCCCCCCCCCCCCCCCCCCCCCCCCCCACTACTCCGCCGGCTCCCGGGCCCTCCCGCCCTTTCCGCTTCCCCCCGCGTCCGCCCGCTGCGAGAGCGGGAGCCAAAAGGGGAAGGAAGTGAGGACAGGAGCCAGGTCCGCAGACCAGAGGGGCGCCACACGCCCGAGGGGCCAGAATCCAGAGGCGCGGGTCCCGACCTCCACTGCCCCGGCCCTCCTACTCGGGGACTCTAGCCCAAGTCGCCGCGCACTGAATTTTGATCAAGACTCTGGGAGAGGGTGACAACAGGATTCGACATCTCTTTCCCCATCAAAAGCAAAGCTACAAGTGTCGCGGTGGCGCTTTAGGTTGAGAGGGACCGGGTTACTCTCAACTGCGGAGGTTACCGTCCCCACCCCAAGCCACGAGTGCAGTGGACCGAATCCACGCCGGGTTTTCACAGGCACCCCCCAGGGGGCGGGACCGGAAGCAGCCGACTTGGGCTCCTGCTGGCGTCCGGGCGTTTCCGGCGTTCGCGGCGACCTCTCGGCTCGCTCGCTGCAGAGCTGGGGGATTGAGGTCATGGCAGGCGCCCGAGCCCGCGATTGGAAAGGATCAGACGTGACCGGCGGGTTCACTGTGCTTGGGAAGGGGCAGAATGAGAGACCCCGCGGAAGCACTGGAGCAAAACTTTATTCCCACATGGCTGGGCCCGGCCCCGCCCCTCCGAGTGCGCCGCAGCTTCTTCCGGCCGGCGTCCAGCGTCCCTCAGGCGTCCAGCGTCCGCTTGAGTAGCGGCCCCCACTGCAGATGCTAGCTCGGGCTCGCGCGGAGCGCACCGCAGATGACAGATGGGCTGGCCTTGCCCGCAAGGAGAAACGGGCACCTAAGTAACCCTCGCACAGTCAGTTAAATACAACTATGGGAACCACGGAGGAGGGACACGCGTCCATGGGAGGGGAATGACGAGGCTGTCCTGGTCTGGAGCCCTGGGAGGGCTAGGGGGGCACAGGCAGAGCGTATGGAGGAAGGGAATGGCTGTGTCGGTTCATAAGCATCGAGGGGCGACACCTGGCAGGGCTTGAGGAGCAGTGGTCCGGCACAAGGGACACAGACGGAGCAAGCACAATGCAACGTGGCCTATTTTAGGGAGTATTTGAGATTAAAGCTTTTTATAACAATATTAAGGTAATGGTTTACCTTTTTCATTATAATTCTGAGAACATAGAGTGGAGCTTTCCAGTAACCACATGACGGTATTGACACCATGGCACTCAAAAGGAAAATGTGTGCTTGTGTATGCCTGTAGTTTAAATTTTTCTCACCGGGTCCGGTGATGCAGACCTGTAATCCCAACACTGGGAGGAGGCAGGAGGATTGCAATTTGAGCCCATCCTGGGTAATATAGCAAAATTCTGTCTCAAGATTTAAAAGAAAAATATGCTGGGGTGTAGGTCAGTGTGAAGGTCCTGGGCTCGATCCCTGATATCAGCAAAAAAGGTTTTATATATATGTATAATTTCTGTCTTAAATTCTAGTACAATAAATATTCTAGTTATCAGTGATAAAAACTCCTTAGGGCCTATGTTTTTGGGTGTTTTTTTTTTTTTTTTGGTTGGTTTTTGTTTTGTTTGAGACAAGGCCTTGCTCTGTAGCCCAGGCTTCTCCTAAACTCACTGTGTGGCCCAGGCTAGCCCTGGACTCTAAGCAGTCCTCCTGCCTCAGCCTCCTGCCTGAGTGCTGGGATTACAGTGTGCACCACCACACCCATGCTGGAGAATCAAACTCAAGGCCTTGAGCTTGCAAAGCAAGTCCTTCAAGGGCTACGCTATTCCTCCAGCCCTTGTTTTATTTTTTGAGATAGTCTCCCTTTGTAGCCCTGGCAGGTCCTGAACTCATGGGTAGTCCAGGCTGACCTTGAACCCTATCCCCACAGCCCTCCATCAGCCTCCCAAGTGCTGGAATTACTGGCATGAGCCACCACACCAGGGTTATGTGGTGCTGGGGAATCAAACCCAGGACCTTGTGTTTGACTAGGCATGTGCTTGCATCACTGAGTTACACACCCCAGCCTCTCTGATACTGTAGCCCACGCTAGTCCTTAACTCACTGTGGAGTCCAAGGTAGCTTTGGACTTGTGGCAATCCTGCCTCAGCCTCTTCTGGAGTGCTGTGATTATAGTCTTATGCCACCACGCCCAGGTCATGTGCTGGGGAATCAAACCCACGGCCTTGTGCTCAAGCACTTTAACTGCTGTGCCATTCCTCCACCTCCTCTCTTTGACATTTTTAAAGTCCTAAGACCAAAAATTTTGCAAACCACTGCCCTAGAGTTTTAAGAAGGTGAGTGTCACAAGATTTGTGGCTAAAACAAAACAAAAAATTGATTCCATCCCTCAGTGAAGAGAGTTTAGGGAGAGTAGGAGCAGGCGATAAGATACCATTCTGGGACTACAGTACAGTAGTTTGAGTCAGAGATGGTGGCTTCCACAGGATAATGAGGAGTCCCTTCACTGTGTTTTCTGGAAGAGAATTAAAGAAGTGAGGAATTTGGAGCTTTCGGGCATAATTCAATGGTTAGAGTGCTTGCCTGATATGTCAAAGGCCATGTTTGAGTCCCTGGCACCACATAAAAATTAGCCAGGAGTGGTAGTGTACCCATATAATCCCAGTACTCCAGAGGCTGAGGCAGAAGGATTGACATGCGTTTGAGGCCAGCCTGGGCTATGTAGTGAGATCATGTCTCTAAATAAATATTTGCTTGTGAAGGTTTAGGATAGAGAAAGACTAATTTTTCTTTTTGGTGACAGTGGTTAAACCCAAGACCTCATGTATGCAAAGCATTCTGCCACAGAGCCACATCTTCATCCTGTAATTTCTTACATTGATAATATGTTGAAATGACAATATTTTAATTTTATCTCCTTATAGTAGAGATTGAATCCAGGGCCTCCATACTGAGCTTGTTTTTTTGATATATATACATACAAATGTGTATATATGTGTAAATATATATTTTTTTTTCTTTCCCCCACAGTGTTAAGAGAGCAAACTCAGGACCTTCACCAGAGCTATATCTTAAGCCATTCTTAGGTTTGATTTTGTGATAGGGTCTCCCTAAGTCACCAAGTTCCCAGGCTGCCCTTGATCGGCCTGCCCCAGGGATTACAGGTTTGCATTACCACACCAGGTAGATACCGTAAATAAATAAATCATGGGCTGGAGAAGGGCACAGTGGTTAAAGCACTTGCCTTGTAAGCACAAGGTCCCGAGTTGATTCTCCAGCACTACATAAACTGAGCATGGTGGTGCACACCTGTAATCCCACCACTCAGGAGGCAGAGTCAGAAAGATTGCTGTGATTTCAAGGCTAGCTTTGGCTACATAATGAATTCAGGACCAGCCCAGACTACAGAGAGAGACTCTGTCTCCAAAAAAAATAAATAAATAAAAAATAAATCAGTAAATTCAGTAAATAAATCAAATTTACTTTATTCAGTACTGGGAATTGAACCCAGGTCCTCAAGCATAGTAGGCAAATGCTCTACCACTGAGTATTGTGCTGCGCCCTTTGTAGTTTTTATATTTGCTATTTTAATGTTTATTTCTGAGACTAGGTCTCATTGCATTGTGCCCAGGCTGCCTTTGAAATTGCAGTCCTCCTGTCTCAGCCTCCAGAGCAGTTGGGATTATAGATGTGTGCACACACACACACACACACACTTCTGGGAATCAAACCCAAGGCTTTTGCACTGAATTTTCTCCAGTCCCATGCCTGGATGCCTAAGTAATTTTTAAAAACCCTTACTGTGGGGAGTGAGGGGGAGAGCTGTGCCACAGGCTTGTAACCCCAGCCCTCTGGGGAGGCTTAGGCAGTATAATTGCAATTCAAGCCTAGCCTAGACAACAACTTAGTGAGACCCTGTCTCAAAATCAAAATAAAAAAATGGGCTGTGGGTGTAGCAGCTGTGTGAAGGCCCTGGGGGTTGGATCCCCAGTACCACAAAGATAAGTTAATAAATATAAAGAAGAAACACGGTTTGGGGATATAGATCAGTGTAGAGGCCCTGGGCTTGATCCCTGGTATGAAAAAAATTGTTTTCCCTCCTCCCTGTGTGAGTGATGGATTAGGAAGAGGGGTCCAAGTTGAAAGCGTGCTGTTACCTTCTCTTTTGAGTCCTTGCAGGTGGTCAGGTAGGCAACTGGAAAAAGAGTGGGGATGGGAGGGGGGTCAGAAACGGGTCTTGCTTATTGAGTAGGTGGGGTATGTCCATCTGGGGGGAGGGGGGTCAGTGCCGATGACACTCACCAACCCAGCTGAGCGCCTTGATGAGTCCGAGGAGAAGAAAGGCAGACAGGAAGAGGCCGACCCCGTCCTCCAGCGAGGGCCCAGAGAGGCCTGGCAGGTGAGGAGGTGACAGTGAGTCCCACAACTTTTAAGGTGCTGCCAAGCTCGGTGGTATGCCCAACTCTTACCTGCCACTTCCACAGTGACCTCGGCACTGCGCCCTGAGACTGGCAGGCTGGGGTGGTGGACACGACAGACGTAGCGCGCCCCATGGTGCTTGGCAGTGGCTGGGGGTGGCTGAAGGTGCCCAGAGAGGCTGAGAGAGCCATCCGAATGGTGGCTCAGGCCAGAAAGCCATCTCTGCCCCTCAGCCTTCTGAAAGCCGCCCTCGGGACCACCCCGGAGCTCCCACTCCACCTCCAGGCCCTCAGCAGGGTAGAAGTGGGACACGAGGCAGAGCAGCTCTGGGGGCGACTCCCCAGGAGCAGCCCAAACCAGAGGTGCTGGCTTCAGGGACACTTTCGGGGGCTCTAAGGAAAGAGTTAAAAACAAGTGTGAAGGAATCAGTCTACCATGCCCTCCCTCGGTTGTCCCTGGCTACCTAAACCTGAGGGGGGAGTCTCCAGGGATGGGAATCTACCATGTCACCCTGGTGCTCCTTAGGGATCTCCATGCTGAAGCTGGGAGTAGAGCTCAGTGGTTAAACCACTTGCCTAGCATGCACAAGACCCTGGGTTCAATTCCCCAGCTTTTCCAGGGAGAGTACTGGGGTACATGGTGAGCTCAGGGCCAGCCCAGACTACAGAGTGAAACACTGTCTCAGGAAAAAAAAAAAAAGGACCCCTATTCCCAGGGGCCCACCCTCCTATTGTGCTTCTGACTCTCAGGGGTCCCCATCTAATGGTTACCTCCACCAGCCCTTTCTCGGTCATGATGTCCTCCTAATTCCAGTGCCCAGCCTCTACCCCACGTGATCTCTGCCCCCTACTCACTGTGCACAGAGAGCTCCAGGGCAACCTGTCCTTGCAGGTATGGCAGGTGTACAGTGGCCAGGTAGGTACCTTCCTGAAAGGGTTGCACTGCAGGCAGCCAGAAGGTTCCATTTCCAGTCCATGGGCCCCAAGGCTCAGCAACATCATCCCAAGCAGCGAATGCCACTGCCCCCTCTTGGGCTGCTGGCACCTGCTCACCCAGCCCAGGAGTTGCAGCCAGGAGCAGTTGCCCATTGCCCTGGTGCTGGCGTCGCCACTCCAGCCCAAAGGGAGGGGGGCCTGGGGCCAGAGACACAGCAGCCTCAGGGGTGGGGGGCATGTAGGTAAAGCTCAAGTCCAGCATGGCATCTTGTCCCAGTCGGATTCGAGAGGTGGGAGTGTGGGTGAGGACCGTAAGTACCACTGGGAAGATGGCACAACAGAGGAGGGGAAGAGAGTGAGCAGGAGAAAGAAGACAAAAGGACTTAGCAAGAGGACCACATTCGCTTTACTACCCACCCCTCAGGGACATCTTCATCACTAAGACCATCTCCCAGCCCTCCCTGCAAATTCCCCTTGCTGTGGGACAGGATGGAGGCCAATGTATCTTAAAGTGAAAGGAGAGTTCTAGGGGCAGACAGGGCAGTGCCAGGGTATGACTCTTAAAGCCTGCTGCAAATCTACCACCCATTTGAGCTCTGGGGATGGTGGGGTCTGAAGGCACTTTTTAAAAAAATTCTGTGGTACTGGGGATTGAGCCCACAGCATTGACAACAGCAGTAAATCCCCAGTCTATTCTGGGGGCCCAGTGGTGCAGCCCTGTAACCCCAGCACTGGCAGAAGAAGAGGCAGAAGGCTCATGAATTGGAGCTCAGTATGAGTTTGGCAACTTAGAGAAATCCTGTCCCAGAAAAATAAAAAATGGGCTGTGGGTGGAGCACAGTATGGAGGGCCTGGTCTCAGTCCTCCATAGTGGAAAAAAAAATTCACAGTACATTTTTAGATGTTTACTTATATTTTGGAAAAACAAGGGCAGAAGGCTAGAAGCATCTGCTCACCTGTAGGGGTCCTGAAAAGGGTTGCCAGTGAGGCTCCTTGTCTGAGGTTTTTTGTCCATTTGTTTGTTCATTCGTTTGTCTGGTGTTTTGTTTTGTTTTGAGACAGGGTCTCACTCTGTAGCCCAGGCTGGTCCTGAACTCCCTATGGAGCCCAGGCTGGCCTTGGACACTCAGCAGTTCTCCTGCCTCAGCCTCCCAAGTTCAGGGATTACAGGCATGCACCACCATGCCCAGTTTTTTAACATGGTGCTGGGAAATCTAAGTCAGGTACTTAGCACTTCCCTAAAGGCTTGCGCTTTAACCTGCTGAGCTATTCCTCCAGCCCCTTGCAAAAGTTCTGTTATGAGAAAGTTCACTTAGTGCTGTGTATGTAAGCTGACGCAATAGGTACCCATGATAAGAGGAACCGGGCTTTCTCTGTTCTGCAGCAGGGAGTGCCGTGGCTTCTTCACTCAGTTCTGTCTGTCTCACTCCATTGCCATGCAGCCCCCCTCGTTTGGGACCTGTGCAGAACCCCACCTGCCGCACTGGACACAGCCAAAAAAAAAAAAAAAAAAAACAGGCTGGAGGAATAGCACAGCAATTAGAGTGCTCACTTAGCAATCTCAAGGCTCTGAGTGTGCTTTCCCAGCATCATGCCTATAATCCCAGTGCTCAGGAGGCTGAGACAGAAGGATTGCCAGGTGATTGAGGCCAGCTTGGCCTACACAGTTCAGTATGGGACTGGACTAGAGTGAGGCCGTGTCTCAAAAACAAAATTGCTGACTATTGAGAGACAAGCAACTCAGGTTCTCTCCATAGAGCCAGACAATGTCTCAAGGCCTGCATAAGCCACTTTCTACTTCATATCTGTGACAAATCCAAGAACCTTCTTGAGAGTAAAATCTACATTTGGTCACCTTTGTGATCCTTAAAAGTACACCCCCCCCCCCCCAAACACACACACACAGTGCTCAGCGGGCTGGAGGAATGGCACAGCGGCTAAAGCACTTGCCTTGAAAGCTCTGTTTTTGACTACATCGGATCATAATTTCCAGTCCCACCTGGGGAATTTACTAAGACCCTCTCTCAAAATAAAAGGGATGGGGATGTAATTCAGTCATAGAGTACCTGTGTTTTCCTTCCTAAGTACTGCAATAAATAAATAAAATGAGGCCAAGCCTGTGGCACAGCTTGTAATCTCAGCACTTAGGGAGCCTGGGGCAGGAGAACAGCAAGTTTGAGCCCAGTCTGGAAAACTTAGCAAGACCCTAGTTCAAATAAATAAAAAGGGGCTAGGGAGATAGGTTAGTGTAAAGATCCTGTGTTCAATCCTAAGTACTGCAAAAAAATTTAAAATAAGCTGAGAATATAGCTCAGTGTGAAGGTCTTTGGTTCAATCCCCAGCATCAGAAGGGGGAAAGAGATGGGAAGAACAACTGCAGAAGAAAGAGTTATGTGTTGAATGTCTGGGTCCTCCCAGAATTAATATGTTAAAGCCATAACTCCCAGAGTGATGATATTCATAGAGATATGGCCAGTGAGGCGATGTTCAGGGCAGAGTTCTTATCTGGTAGGATGGGTATCCTTATAAGAAAGGAAGAGGAGCTGGAGGAATAGCACAGAGGTTAGAGCACTTGCCCAGCACTGCATAAACTGGGTGTGGTGGTGCATGCCTGTAATCCCAGCACTCTGGAGGCTGAGGCAGAGGGACTACCATGAGTTTGTGCCCAACGTGTGAGCTACTTAGTTCAGGAGGACCAGCTGGACTATACAGCCAGACAATGTCTCAAAAAAAAGGAAGAAAAACTCAGAGCTGTTTCTGCCACGTGAGAGGGCATCAGTCTGCACACCAAGGGCAAAGCAGCTCTGCTGCCACCTTGATCTAGGCTGTAATCTCCAAAGCATGGGGAAAATAACATTTCCGTTGTTTATGTCACTCAGCTGTATTTTAGTAAGGCAGCCCAAGCAGACAAACATAATCAAATATATAAACGTTTTGCTTTGTGATTTGAACGGTAATTGTAAAATGACATCCCTGGGACAATCAGAATATTTTATTCTTTTTCTTTTTTTAGGACAGGGGCTCACTCTAGTCCAAGCTGGTCTTGAACTTGTTGTATATCTAGGCTGGCCTTAAACTCAACCACATTCCTCCTATCTCAGCCTCCCAAGTGCTAGAATTACAGGCATGTACCACCATGCTCAGCTAACAATCAGGAAATTTTAATCTGAGCTAGGAATTTTTTCTTTTTGGGGGGAGTGAAGGGGGCAGACTCATTGAACCTAAGACCGCACAGATGTGTGTGCTCTACCACTAAGCTCCAGGCCTGCCTAAACCACTTTCTACTTCATATCATCTGTGACAAATCCAAGAACCTTGAGAGTAAAATCTACATTTGGTCACCTTTGTGACCCTTAAAAGTGCTCAGTACCACCCCTCCCCACACACACACACACACAGAGTGCTCAGCGGGCTGGAGGAATGACACAGCAGCTAAAGCGCTTGCCTTGAAAGCTTAAGGCCCTGAGTTCGATTCTCTAGCACCACATAAAGGTGGCCTGGTGGCACAGGCCTGTAATCCCAGCACTTGAGAGGCTGAGGCAGGCAGATTGTCCTGGGTCCAAGGTCAGCCTGGGCTATACCAGTGAAGTGAGTTCAGGACCAGCCTGGTCTACAGAGTGGGACCGTCTCAAAAAAAAAAAAAAAAAAAAAAAAGTGCTCAGGGCCATCACGCAAAATACTCTGATTTAAATGACCTGGAGTGGCACCAGGCTTTGCTATATTTTAGAAGCTTCCAACTTCCAGGATTCTAATCAGCAGCCTGGCCTGAGAACTACTAGGCTCGAACTTTTTTTTTCTTTTGAGAAAGGGTCTCGCTCTGTACCACTCTGATTTGTTCTTGGTGCTAATAAACATTCAATCAGTGAATATATTAACATAGTGCCTCCCTGATATTCACAACAGAATAGCAGCTGGGAAATGCTATTTACCTTTCACAGTTGGAAAAACCACCTTAAAGAGTCAAGGAAATCTTCATCACCGCCCATTGCCAGACAACGCTTCTCTGGAAGTTCCTACAGTTCCCACAAGCGGCAGTATTCCTCCACCCCTACCAAATGTCAGGACTAAGAGCCGAGGTACCGGTGCCCAAGACTCGAGGGTTGGAGTTCCTTCTGGCCTGTGGGTGATCTCAACGATGAAGGGTGGCAGGAGCTCGGTTGGGGTCAACTTGTCAGTCAGGTTGTGTGTTTTACATACAGTCGAGACTGAGAGAAGCCAAGCACCCTATCCGGACTTGATGCCCCTGGAAGAAGGGCATGGTCCTGGATACCAGGGTCCTAACTTCCCTTTCTCACATTATCCGCCCACTGACTTCTGTGCCCCGCCCAGCAAAGTGACCGTCCGCTGGGCAACCGAACCGCCGTTGCACCACACAATTGGAGATCAAATGAAACCAATCCTTCTCCGGGCCCATCTCTTGCGCCCACTAGGGCTTCACAGTTCCAGGATCAGAGGGCAAGGGCCTGCGCGCCTCGGGCAGGGACTATCGGAAAAGGTAAACGCGCCGCTCGGCTGGCCGCTCGGCAGCGCGGAAGTGGGCTCCCGCGAGGTTCCCAGGCTGGTTTCTGAATGAGGTGGTGGCAACTAACAAAATACAGATCTGGGAGGAGCGAAGAAAAAAAATCTGCTGCTTCTGAACTCCTCCCTACTCCATCAACTTAGGAGGTCTGGAAGTCCGCTGTCTGGAAGCCCCGCCCTCCGCCAGGCCCCGCCCCTTGGGGGGGCATCACGAAACCCCGCCCCCAAGCTGCAGCCGGAAGACATCAGTTCTAACAGAATTGTGTGTCGCTTTACGATAAAAAAGGAAAGTAAACTTTGGAGACAGGCCTTGCTGAAGCCCAGGCAGCGGAGTCGCTGGCCGATCGGTTCCCCGCACCGATCCGTCTCTCTCCCCCCACCCCCGGCCCAGCTACCTGTTGCCATGGTGATGAGAACAGGCTCCTGCTGGGGCTCCGGCTGCAGTCGCAAGAGGCTGGAAAGGCTGAAGACCGAGCTGGACACGCTGACCATCAGCCACGCCCCGTCCAGGGCCCGCGGGCAGCTGCGCTCCGGGGCCAGGCGGCTGGCCCAGCTCGCCGAGGCGGGAAGGGGGACGAAGCGGCTCATCTCGCAGTGCGGTGCCGGAGCGCTCGGCGGGTACCGCTGGAGGGCGGCCTTGAGGGCGCCCGTAGGGTCTGCGGGAGCGGAAGGAGCGCGCGCCTGTAGGGTCGCGGCGGGGAAGGGGCTGGGTTGTGTTCGGGCAACTTAAAACGTACCGACGACCACGAGGTGACGCCCAACTTAGATGTAACCCAGCCTCATTTCCAGAGGGGAAACTGAGGTCCGAGGTCACCGGATGACCGCAAGAAGGAAGACGCCGTGGACGCGATGAAGGTGGGGCGAGTCCCGGAAGACTCACCGTCCACGCTGAAGTAAAGCTTAGGGTCCAGGTCCGGCCGGGGCGGCGGTCCCCTGGGTCCCTGGCGCAGCAGCAGCGCGGCGGGTCTCTTGGTCAGGGCCAGGGCGCCTTTGCCCGCGTCCTCCACCAACCAGCACTCGATCGTCGTGGGTCCTGCCGAGACGGTGGTCAGCAGGCCTGGGGGAGAGGGGCGCCGGTAACGGGACGGCCAGGATGTCGGGTGAGCCTCCCCCTTATCTCCGGTGTCACAGACAGGGCTACTTCCCTCCACTTCCCCCACTCTTGGACACGAAACCGCGGGGTTCGCTCACCCAGAGCCACGGCGAGCAGCAAGGACAAGGGCTTCATGGTGCTGCGAGCTCCCGTCCCCACTGCCGGTCCCCTGGCCTCCTCTTCCCTCTTTCACTTTCGGTTTCCTCCAGAGGCCAGCAGGACCGGCAGAGGAAACCCCCGCCGGGTAGGTGAGGGCGCTGTCACGGTAGGTGCTTCCCCCTGTGGCCCAGCAAGGATCTCGGAACAAACTCGCCTTCCGGGCACCCCAGCCCCGCCACGCCTTCCTGGCAGCGTGGACTTGGAGAGATCCCCAAACTTCATTTCCTCCTTTGGTCTCCTCCAGGCATCATCCACTTCCCTGAGAACCATTAACTCCCCTTTATCCCACCTGCCCCAGGTCCCAGCAAACAGAGGGGCTGTCGGAAAGCCAAGTGAAATGACCAATAAATATTTTAATCACTTAAAAATAATTAAAACCTGAACTACGACTTATTCCTCGTTTTCACCCACTCCCTCGCGAGAACCAAGTTGGGGATCCCCATGGGAGGAGTGTGTGGGGAAGAGTATAGAGGTACAGGGAGCATCCTGCGGGTGGGTTAGGTTCTAAAACATAGTGGGGCTCAAGGGCCTGGCCCCACCACACACACACAGACTTGGGCACAGACTACAGCAACCTGACCCTTGACCCTGTGACCCGGATGCTCTACATTGCCCGGACCCTCTCCCCACCAAGTTCACGCTACCTACTCTGCGGAGCTGGGGCTTCTGGGTACCCATCAGAGGGGGAGAAAAGACCTAATTCCGGGGATATGTTGGGAGCAAGGAGCTGAGGAATGGCATGGGCGGGCCACGATGGTGCAACATGGGTCCCTCTCCAGAATATATACAGGTCCGTAGAGATAAAGGAAGACGGTAAATGCGGCAGATCATCGGAGACCACAAGGTCCCTGGATCATACTCCATATTCCCTCTTCGCCTAAAGCTACCACCATTGCCTGCCCCTTCAGTTAGCTCCTCCGCCCCCGCTGAAGCCCATCTCCACCTTGTGGACGCTGGGTGGGGACCAGACACGTCTGCTGGTCGGGTGTGTAGACCCACTCGCCTCATCGCCACTGCCTCCGCCAGCCCCCGAGGACTCTCTCTTGGGTTGCAATGCTGTCCCAGTGGGTGCCCCGGGTCCGGGTCCCGGTCCAGGTCCAGGCCCGGGCCCCATCCCACCCCCGCCCATACGGTGCCGACGCTCACAGTGTCCCCGGTGACGCATGAAGCTGTCTCGCCACATGAACTTCTTGGCGCAGACGCTGCACTCGTAGGGCTTGAGGCCGGTGTGCGTCTTCATGTGCTCGGTCAAGTGATGCTTCATCTTGAACTTTTTGCTGCACACCGGGCAATCAAAGGGCCGCAGGTTGAGGTGCATGTTCACGTGGCGATCCCGCATGCTCTTGTGGGAGAATGCCTTGCCGCAGTGGCACAGGAAGATCTTATTCCCCTCCCCACTGCTGCTCCCCGCGGGGGTCCCACCAGGGCCTCCCGTTACAGCCACGCCTCCTGCGGGTGTGCCCCCCAGGGTCACAGCCCCGTGTTCTGCTTGGTTCCCTGGTGGCTGGCCTGGAGCCTGTGAGGACGAGGAGGTCGAGGATGGTGAAGGGAAGACCAGGATCTGGTTGCCCTGCATGTCCAAGGGTAGGAGGGGTCGTGGAGGGTGGGTAGGGACATAAGAAGAAGGGGTAGGCCCCCCGGAGTCATCAAGCCCTGCTCCAGGACCCCCAGCCTCATAGGGACCAAAGTCATTGGAGGACTCACAGAAGTTGACCTGCTCTCCCCCCTTGTCTGGGGGTTCTGTCAGGGACCTGACATCACTGATACTGAGGGTAGCCTCAGGCCTTCCCCCTGATGGGACCCCAGAGCTACCCCCCAGGTCTTCATCTTCATCATCTTCACAGGTCAGTACCAGGTCTTCCTCCTCTTCCTCCTCCTCTAGATCTGGGTCTTGGGGAGCCAGGGGTGCTGGTGCAGGGCAATTTCCACCCCGCTTCACATATACCCAGTGTTTCTGTGGCATGATACTGGCAGGTGTGTATGTGGGCCTCCGGAGCCCCGCCCCCGGGACCACTGCCCCTCGCCCATCCCCGCCATCATCACACAGCTCATCTGCCTCCAGCAGCAGCTTCCCAGAGGTGGCACCTCCACTGCCAACCACAGGAGCTGGGAATACGGGGCCACCTCCTCCCCGCTCCCCACTGCCTACTGCCGAAGCTGCCAACGTCTCTTGAGAGGAAGATAAGAAATCTGTGGATTCCCGAGGACTGAAGTAGTTGCTGCTGCTGGGAGACTGATTCTCACTGGCCCGGCTGGACGTATGGGAGCGCGTAGGACACACGGTGGCAGGGGCCACAGAGGCCCCACTCCCTGAGAGGACCCCAGCACCGGAAACAGCAACAGAGGAGGCTGCAGCAGTAGTGATGGTGGAGGTGGCTGAGGCTCGGCCTTCTCGGAGGAGTTCGGTGCATTTGTCCACAATGTGCCACATCTGGAGCACAGACCCCACCGTTAGGAAATTGACGATGTCAGCAGCAGCCATGCTGAGGCGGCCAGTGTAAGCAGAGGCCAGAACAGTCTCAAAGGCGCCTGGGTCCATGACACTGGGCAGTGAGATAGAGGTCATGCCCTTGAGGAGGACCTGGTCATGGAAGTACGGAGAGGAGGCAGCCAGGACGGCCCGATGAGCCCGAAACTCCCGGCCTTGTACTCGGATGGACACGTCACAGAGCTGGCCCTGCAGTCGTTGCTGATTAAGGGACTCCAGGAGGGCACTGGTCACCTCGGGGAAGGACACGTGTACCACTGCAGCTGCTGGCAGGGGCAGTGGGGGTGGAGCCAGAGATAGAGGTAGAGGTAGGGCTGCCCCACTGGGCGACAGAGATGGCTCCATGTTGTGGAAGGAGGGGATACCCCCCCAGCCACAGGAACAAAGAAAGGAAAAAGGCGGCCGGGGGGGTCTCTGGGGAAAAAAAAAGAATGATGACTTAAAAAAGATATAGCTCATTAGAGTTTAAAAACATGTTTATGCTGCTCTTCTAAGTAACTCCCCTCAAGGCTAGGATAAGGACATCTCTCAACCCCATGAAAGATGAGGAAACCGTAGCTCAGAAAGATCAAGAGATTATCCTAGGGCACACCACCAGTAAGTGAAATGCCAGCAAGAACTGTGTCCCGACTCCAAATCCAGTGACCTTTTCCTGGAGATTAGAAATACATGCTCTTAAGGGATCGGGTGTCCTTCTTTGAAATTACACTCTGGTTTCCATTTGCCCGACAGCCTGACTTTCCAAAATTCACATTTTTTTGGTTTTGCGCCCTTTTCTTTCCCTTACTGAACACCCCCCCATTCCATCTTCTTTAGGCTCTGGCCCCCAACTCTTCCAGACCACGCCCCCTCCGTACAAGTGTTCAAGGCCACGCCCCTCAACACTAAGCGCACCTGTAGCCCCACCCCTTTCAAGACCTTCCCCGTGCCCCGCCCCCGAGGTCCTTCCGACCCCGCCCCTTGGCTACCCCCGCCCACACCGGACCCCGCCCCCCCCGCTCCGCTCCAACCGCTACCTAGGCCCTACTTCTTCCACCCGGAAGGCGCCCCTCAACCCCGCGCGTCCCCGCTTACCGGGCCGCGCGCCCCGGGCCCCCCCGCCCCTCACTCGGCGGCCAGAGCTGCAGCCTGAGCCCCTCCCGCCGCCATCTTGCGCCGACTCCCTCCGCCTTCCGCCTCCACTCCGCCTCCTAACCCTCCGACTTTAAAGGCACAGGCGGCCACCCCACCCGGGCGGCTGGGTAATATTCTGCCGACTCGGTTAGTTCTCCTTTAAAGAACCGTCGCCCCATCACACCTTAAAGGTACCAGGTCCTGTCCTCTAGTGAGGACCCAAGGCTTGGTTCAGCCGAAACCTTCATTCCCCTTTAATTCTCGTAAGCCTGCCTTTTCCCATTGGCGCCGGGTCTTGGCCTCCGCTCCTCAGGCTCCGCCCCCGAGCCTTGGCCATTTAGCTGGAGAGGTCTCATCGCCCTGGTCCCAGCTTCTGACAGTCTCCCTGAAGCCCCGCCCATCTCCTTCGGGCCCGGATTGGCCAAATAACCTTGACTCGGCCCCTGATTGGCCTTTTCACTCCGACCGCTCAAACTAATAAAGTGAAGAGTGAAGAGGTTTTTATTCACTGCCTGGTGCAGCGAGGCCGAGTGCAAGGGCTTAGGCTAGAAAAGTCAGACACGGGCCAGTCCCGGACCGGGGCTAACGTGGAGCCAAGGCGAGCTGACAGCACGCTGTGAAAGAGGGCAAGAACAGGAAAGAAATACAATAAGAATTTTATTGTTTATTAATGTTTCTGTGTAAAACTTAAGCTTTTGACTTTTTAAAGAAACACCACTAAAAAGGGATTGGCTTAGTCCATCCCTTCCGGTCGTCTGCTTCCCATCATCCTCCAAATGCATTCTGGAGGCAGGGAGAGGAGGAGGCAGTTAATCGGAATCTGACAGCACAATGATCTCCTCTGGATCGCACTGTGTGGCCACACTCATCTGCAGGGAAGTGGGAGGCAAAAAGAGTCAGAGAAGTCAAGAGAGGGGGAAGCAGCAGAAGGAAAGATTTAAGGAAAAATGATGTAGTAGGGGCAATATTCAGACCACGAATGTGAAGCAGAGTGAGTGGTCAGAGGAAAACCAGCCTCCCCTCTTACCTTGTAAGTACTGGGCCGGGGAGGCTGGAACTGGGGGAAAAGGGACAGCCGGGCTGGAGAAGGGCTGCAGAGGGAGCTCGTCACCAGGCCATGGCTGGGAGAGTCCACTCTTGTAGAGGAATCAGCAACAGGGGCCATGGAAGACAAGGGGGACGGTGGGCTGGGCAGGGTGCGTATCTTCTCATTCTTTGTATGGGCCACCCTCTGCTCCTCCACAATGCTGAGAACAAAGCAAAAAGGCACGGAGGGATATTGGGAACCCAAGGCTGGAGGGAGAGTGTCCGGCCCCTCCCCAAAGACTTGGTCACCCCAAAGTCCCCTGAAAAAGATCCCTGCAATCCTTCCTCTGGTTCCTTCTTTCTCCTGTTGACGTTACCTGTTTATTAATGGTCCTGATCCAGTCTGCTGCCTCTGTTTCCGAGATTTCTTGCAGGGGGGACTAGAATCTCTCCAAGTGTGAGGAGAGACACCTCCATTGAAAGATGTGGAGGTGACCATGGCTGCCCCGTTCTCCAAGACTGCGGTGAGGTCTGACTGCTTCTTGGAAGAGGAAATGTCCCCTTCCTCGGGGGAAGGAGTGGCATCCACTGGCAAGGCTTCAATCTCTAGCTCAAAGAGCTGAGACTCACAGCTCTCTTCCTCCAGGGGCAATTCTTCAACATGTTCTCCACTACTTTCAGCATCTATGCTGGAGTGGGCTAGAGGTTCTTCTGTCAGTGAAGCTGGTGACAGTGTGAGTCTTTTGTTTTGTTGCTCTCTTGAAGACCTGCTGATTCCTTTGATAGGTTCCAGGCTCTTATCAGCAGAGATTTCTGGTGAGACCCTGGGGCTATTGTTTCCATCCTTACCTAACAAAGAAGAAAGGAATGGAGAACCAGGCCCAATAGCATAGGCCTATAATCCCAGAACTCTGGGAGGTTGAGGCCGAGCATTACAAGTTCAAGTTCAGCTTTGACATCTTAGTGACTTAAAAAGATCCTGTTTCAAAATCAAAACCAAAATATGGGCTGAAGATGTAGTACAAAGGCCTTGAATTCCATCCCCAGCACCATTTAAAAAGAAAGAAAAAAAAAAGGAAAGAGTCACATAAAGACTAGAGAAGAAACTGAAAGGAGGGAAAGAATTTCAACAGGTGGCTCTAAGAGTAGAAGTGGCAGATGGAAAGGATGTTTCTCATACCTGCACTTTCCTCCTCATCCTCCTCTTCCTCTTCATCATCTTCCTGCCCTTCCTGTATCGGTTCTAAATATGCCTCTTCTTCAGAATCTGTAGTCTCCTCCTCCTCCTCTTCGTCTTCCACATCACTTTCCTCATCGTCTTCATCATCTGTCTCAGCCTTGGGGGTAGTAGGGCACTCTTGGGTTGCCATTCCACTTGGGCCCTGGGGGTGGGGGGAGATAAAGGACTTTCTCTAAGGGCTCTCTTGCCCCAGAGGGCTCAGTTCTTGCATTTCTTCTGCGCACTCCCCCAGAGTTGCCCTGGAATCCCTGGTGGTCAGTGTATAGGGAAGATAAGATTACACTGAAGGGCATGTCCCTTCCACACCTCACCAGAATCCAAGGAGGCTTTGGGGGAGTCTGCAGAGTGGGAAGAAGTGCCTTGAGGGACACGGGCTCTTCTCTTCTGTCTCTCTCTTTCCTCACTTTTGTCTTGCATCATTGCGTATTTGGAGATGACTTCATCCAGTCGGCTCATGGCCAAGCTCCGATTTTCTCGAAGGCGCCGGGCCAATACAGGATCTGATAGGGCTGGGTCAACACCTATGTGAGAAAATACCAAATTAGAGAGCTCAGCCCAAAATCTTACAAGGGATTAGAGAGACGCCCATCATTCATCTGACATAAAAGGTCATAGATAACCCACTAACCCTGTACCTGGCCTATAGTCATCTGTAAGGTGGCAGCCAAAGTTGTAGATGAGATCAAGGTGGCGTCGCTCCTGTAACCGGATGCCCACATCTCTGAAGGCATCCTGGGCCATGAGCTGAAGTTGCTGTCGAGGAAGACCAAGACTGTGACGAGCAGCTGCCTTTTCTACAGCCCGTAGCACATCTCCATAGTCTGGGAAGCTATCAGGTCCTGGCTTGTTGATGAGCCGCTCGATGCGCCTGTTAACCTCTGGGTAGCGTGTGCCCCGGTAGGGGATGCGCTGCTCAATGACGCGTCCTGTCAGTGAAGAGCAGTCCTTCAGCTCACACAGACGCACGAAGAGGCGGATCAGCTTACGCTTCAACCGGGCCTCCTGCAAGTATGTGGAGTCCGGGTCATCCAATTCTGAAAGATCTAACTCCTTCTCCTGAAGCCTCCGAATCTCTGCCACATAGAGTGCCAACAGCTGCTCCAAGCGCTGGATCTGCCGCCTGGAACCATGGGTCCTTGGGGCTTCGGCAGCAGTGGATTCCACATTTGGGGGATCCGAGGAGGGGTCTGTGGAAGGGTTATTCCCAGGTGGCTTGCTGGATTCAGTAGCAGCTGGGGCCAAATTCAGCTTCTTCTTGGCTGAGTGGGCCTTCAAAACAGTGCAGAGCTCATTGATATACACATAGAGCTTAGCTGGCCGGCTCCGGGCCCTAGACAGGACCCGAGAGAGAATGTTGCAAAACTCCGCCGAGGCCAGAAAGAGAGAGTGGGCCCGCTGCTGCCGGTTATAGAGGAATGGGACTACCTCGGGGTGATCTGATGTCTGCTTCTTACAGAGGTCAAGAAACTGGAGTTCAGGGGAATGGAGAGTAAAGAGACAAGGAGGGAGGGGTTGAGAGAAAGAAGGCAAGGTGAGGTTAGTGGAAAAGAGAAGGGGAGGGGCAGTCAGCCATCCTCCCTCCCTGGAGTTTAAGGATATTCTCCCCTAAAGCTCACCTCTTCAAACAGCTTCTCATTCTCCAATTTGTAGCATTTCTTGCCGCCCGAACTACTGCTTCCTCTGGCCCCATGGGGCTCAGAGGAGCCCGGGGCTTCTGCCCCGGGTGAAGTCGGTTTGGGGGGAGGGTGGGAGGGCCCTGGCTGAGCAGCAGCTTCATCTTGATCATCATCATCATCATCATCCAGCACAATGATGCTGTTAGCGGTGGCCATGGGGGATCAAAACCCCAACAGGGAAGAAGTGTTGGGGGTTTCAGAATTCCTGCTGGAAGGGGACGGGGCCTCAGAAAGAGCCCCTCCCGCACTGCCCCATCCCTTCAGCTCACACAACTCCCAGTCACCTTGGGTGTCAGTACCACCTAGCTCTGACCAGCAGTGTCCTTGCTGCCTCTCAACTGTCAGTTCTAGGTGCTTCCAGGCTCTTGTAAGTGAGGAGGTCAGGCCTTCCCCAAACCTGTCTCCATCCCCAGCTACACCCCTCAAATTGATTTCCGGTCTTTAGGTTTCAGTTTCCTACTACTTTTCATAGTTGGCAAGTTGGTTGTTGCTACCAACCGCAGTACCACCTCTCCCACTGCACCCCAAATTTCCCGGACACGCCCTTACACTAATAATACACCCCTGCGGGTGCCACCCCTCATGTATTTGCTCCCTTTCGCCCTCATGTGGTTAAACCCACATGCCACCCCGAAAAATCACCCCAACTCCTAGACTCTCTGAGGTGAAACAGGTTCCCTATCAATAATCTCGTCTCCTTACCCCTCCCTGGATTCTGTCCACATTTCATCCTCTGACTGGCTTCCCAAACCAGGGCTTAAGGTTGGAAATTTTTGACCAAGTCCCCTCCCTCTCACCCCACCCTAATTCTCCCCCATTTTCTCTCCGTGACTTGGAGCGGACACCACTGCGCTTTTCTGATCGCTCGCGGACTCGTAAGCCTGGGTCGGGCCTGTCTGATATGTGAGCTTCCCGCCAAGTCCCCCACCCCGGTTCAGCCCCCGGCCACCCTACACCCCTTCAGGGACAGGAAGGGACCGCAGCTTGCCCCTCAGGCTCAACGCCCAGGTTTCCCCAATACCTCTCCCTTGATATTCCCGCCCTCGCCTTCATTCTCCGCACAGTCCGGGCCCCACCTCAGGAACGGTCTCTCAAGGCGACTCTCGCCACTGAACTGAGAATCTCGCATGATTTCCTCCGCCTTCCTTTTCCCTCCCACCGCAGTCTCCACTACAGACCGGAAGACGCTGGGTTTCCGCCTGCACACACCTGAGTGCGGCCATATTGCGGTACGGCACCTTGTCTCCTGAAGCCGGAAGTAGTCTTAACCCCGCCCGTATCGTTTGAGACTTCCTTCCCACACCCCCGGCGTAAGGGGCGGGGTTTTCTCCCCCACGCAGATGGGGTGGGCGGGTCCAAAGTACCTGGTAACTGTCATTTTGCTGTACGGCAATGGCTGCTCTTGTGCCCGGCGGAGCTCTTTTCACCCGATGCTTCCGCGGCTTAGCCAATCAGAAACTTCTCATGTCTGGCCTGTGCCCGTGCCGCGGGGGAGGGTCTGGCCAGGACGGATTAGAAACTGGGCTCTTGAAGAATATACAAGGCTTCGGAGAGGGCAGGAGTGTCTAAAGAGGGAATCACAGCCCTTCCTTCTGGCCTTCTAACCGTGCTTTCCTATCTCCCAGGCTCCAGTTTCCACAGCTGCCTCTCCTGGGAATGGGACGCGCCTCATGCTGCTGTCCAGCAGCCACCCTACGGCCAGATGCTGCGTCTTCCAGCCCAGAAATGAGAACACAAGCATACCAATGTTATTTTTGTTATTGTTGATTTGCTGTCCATGCTCCACTACAGAACTAATAGCCCACCAAGCTGGTGAAACCTGAATGGCTCTCCCCTCTCTGAAGGAGGTCCCCGAGGAACTGGCGGCACTGACCAGGAGATGCTGTAGAGGTCGAGGGCCCAAGGGGAGGTAGTGATGGGCCCAGGGCTCTGAAGAGCACCCATACAAACTGCCGCTGGGAGGGCGGGGAGGCGAACAGGGCTCATGAAATACTGTGAATCTCGATTCCTCTTCTGGGAGAGCTGAGGGAAGAATGAAGGAAGGAGCCCGCTGTGACACCTGCCCAGAGCCTAGTGTAGGGACGCTTAAGGTGCGAGCAAAGGCAAGGGCAGGTCCACAGGTGAGCTGATGGCGAAATCAGAAAGGTTTGTAACACTGTCACAGCCTCTGCGATTCCCACCTCCGGTACACTTCTTCATTGCACAGATGGTGGGCAGCTTGCCAATCTCCTTCCATTCCGGTTGCGCTCAGAGACCTAGAACCTCAAACTCTACTTTCCATTAAAGAATCCTACATCCAGGGGCTGGAGGAATGGCTCAGCCATAAGGCGCTTGCCTAGCAAGCGCTATGTCAAGCGCTAAGTACTTGAGTTTGATTTCCCAGCGCCACCTAAACCGGACGTGGTGGCACACGCCCTTAATCCCAGCACTTGGAAGGCTGAGGCAGGAGGATTGCTATGAGTCCAAGGCCAGCCTGGGCTCGAGAGTGAGTTCAAGACCAGCCTGGGCTACAGAGCGAGACCCTATCTCAAAAAAAGTCAAAAGAATCCTGTATTTACGTACTAAATACATAAATGTCCTGCATCACTTCTCTCCTACGCCCTCCAAATTGGGGAGAGGAAAACTTTCCAAAGGGCACTAGAACGTGAGAGATATAAGGGATTTAATTTACAGCATCTAAAACCCTGGGCCTGTAATCACAGCTCTCTGGTAGGCTGAGACAGTAGGGTCACAAATTTGAGGCCAGCCTGGCCAACTTACTGCCTTTAGTGAGACCTTGTCTGAAAAACAGAACTAAAAAATGGTCTAAGGATGTAACAGCTCAGTGTAAAGGCCTCAGCTCAATCTCCATGCAAATAAAGAAACATGTAGATCTTTTTTGTTTGAGGCAAGGTCTCTCTGTCGTTTAGGCTGATCCTGAACTCACTATATAGCCCAGGTTGGCCCTGAGTTTATGGCAATCCTCCTGCCTCTGCCTACTGAGTGCTGGGGCATGTACCCAGCTTATGTGGCACTGGGGAATTGAACCCAGGGCCTTGGGCTTGCTAGGCAAGCGCTTTAACTGATGTGCTGGTCCTCCAGGCATCCCCCCTTCTCTTTTTGAGACAGCGTCTCCCTCTGTAGTCCAGGCTGGTTCTGAACTCACTATATAGCCCAGACTAACATCAAATACTGCTTCTGGTGTAAATGGGTACTAAGGAATTAAACCCAAGTCTAGGCAAGCACTCTAAACACTGAGCAACTCTCTAGCCTTAAATATTCCATTTTATTTTTTCTCATTTTAGCAATTATTTAAGGGCTGGAGGAATAGCACAGCAGTTAAAGTGTTTGCCTTGCAAGCATAAAGCCCTGAGTTTGATTCCCCAGCACCACATAAAGCTGGGCGTGGTGGCACATGCCTGTAATCCCAGCACTTGGGAGCCTGAGGAAAGTGGGTTGTCCTAAGTCCAAGCCAGCCTGGGCTACACCAGTGAGTTCAGGACCAATCTGGGCTACGGAGTGGGACCCTATCTCAAAAAAAAAAAAGAAAAAATATTTAAAAAATAAAAAATAAAAGCTGTAATTTTTTGAATAATTTTATTGTTTGTCCAGTTCTGTCTTCATAATTAATTATAACAAAAGAATTTTAACAACCATAGTCAATATTACAACAGATATTTCTCCTTATATATTTATGTATGTACATGTATATATACAAAAGTATGATAATGGGTTGGACAGTAAAAAACTTTCATAGCTTAGTGGTACAGCCCCTGCTTTGTTTGCATAAGGTCCTGGGTTCAATTCCCAGCACCAAAAGAAAAACAAAACAAACTATAACAACTTTCAAGTATAAAGAATACAGTTGCAGGCAACCCACTCAGGACTCCCTGCCAGATATTGAAAGCTTTTACCACTCTCTTTTTTACTTCTAAATAAAGACCTTCCAATTTCTGGAATTACTGGCATGCACCATCATGCCCGGCTTTGTGTGGTGCTGGGGAATTGAACTCAGAGCCTTGCACTGCTGTGCTTCTCCAGCTGGAGAAGAGATAGTTAAATATAAAATCCAGCTCTATAGGACTGTTGAACAGTACTGTTTGAAACTAGCCCTGGGGCTTGAAGAATGGCTCAGCAGTTAAAGCACTTGCCTAGCAAGTGCTAAGTACCAGAGTTTGACTCTCCAGTACCACATAAGCCAGGCGTGGTGGCACAGGCTTCTAATTCCAGCACTTCAGGAGGCTGAGGCAGGAGAATTACCATGGGCTCGGGGCCAGCTTGGACTCCATAGTGAATTCAGGACCAGCCTGGACTAGAGTGAGACCAGGGTACAACCTCAAACAAACAAAAAGACCAAAACAAACAAAAAATGTTTCAAAATAGCTAGAACAGAGAACTGAATGTTTTCTACGCACACACACCAAATAAGATAAATGTTTGAGAGGATGGATACCTAGATTTGATCATTGTACATCGTATAACTGGGCCAAAATATCACCCTGTACCTCATGTATAAGTATAATCATTTTTGTCAACTTCAAAGTTTCAGCCCGGCCCAGTAACACAAGCCTGTACCCTCAGCACTTTGGGGACTCTGGAAGGTCTGGGCTCAATCTCCAGTACCAAAAATAAATTTTAATATGTAACTGAATACAAACTTTTTCAAAATTATTCTCTGCAGAGATTTTTAGACAACTGCCCCAAATGTCCCCTCCAAAGTTCCCTGGAGAACCCTTCCCTCCTGCATCCCATCTCACCTTCGTGGCTAGGAAAGAGCTTATCTGTAGGGAAGAGCGTCACAGCTCCAGCTCCTCCTCCGTCTGAGGTGTCTCCAGGAGCCAGTTCCCAAGTTTTGCCCATGGTAGCAGCCACAGCAGTTTATAAGCAGCCTCCAGCATCAGCAGCGTCAGGAAGAGAGCCAGGAAGATGAAGAAGATCTTGTCCAAAGTGCGTTGCAGGGGACCCCTGGGAGGAGAGGGACCCTGGGCAAACGCCAGAAACACATCCCCCTCATCTAGGTCACCTTCCTCCTCTGCCATATTCATCCGCAGTCTGACAGCTGGCTGGGTTAGAGGGGTGGGACAGAAGCCCTGGCTCAGCACTGCCAGGATTAAGAGACTCAGCTCTGGCAGGTCCTGTACCTGCCTGGCTGACCCTAATTCCAGCAACTGAGAGGAAGAAGAAGAGGAGGAGGACTTCTGCATCTTAGCAGCAATAACCTAGCCAATAACATTAGCCAATGTGATGTGAAAGGTCTACTTTTCTTTTTTGTCTTTTTTTTTTTAATGGTACTGGAGATTAAACATATGGTCTGGCTGCTCCCAGCTACATCTCTAGCACTTTTTTATTGTTTATTGAGACAAAATCTCACAAAATTACTAAATTGCCCTTGCTGGACTCTAATTTACAATTCTCCAGCTTGAGCCTCCAGAGTGCTGGGATTGTAGGCCCAAGTGCAAGGTCCAGCTAAAGTCTTCGTTAAATGATTTCTAGGAGCTGGACGAATAGCTTGTTTGAGACCACTGAGTTGGAGACCTCTGTTGTCCCGAGTGGTGGAACACACCTGGCCAACTGCAAGCATGGTCAGGAATGTTTCTATGACAAGTATGGTGTAAACAAAACATGGAAACGCATGACAGGAGCACAGTGACTGTAGTGTTAGGTGGAAACTCTGTGCTTTGTTCTTTACCTCATAAAGGACAGATTATAAGGTTTGGAAGGTCATTATGACCCTTGGATGCTGTTAATCTGTTAGTATTCTACTTGAAAAACAAAATCACTACACTGTAATCTTGATTTTGATGGTTTTAGAAGAATGTTTGTGATCTCAGTGCTCCCAGTATACATAAGATGATACAATAAATACACAGTGGAGGAAAGGAACAGGCTACTTCCCTCAGCAGAGTGCTCCTGGCTTCCCCACTCATGAGATTCTAATTATTTTTTTTCATTCCTGCCTCCCTGTGATGGTTTGGATCTTGAATGCCCTCCAAAAGCCTCATGTATTTGAAGCTATGTGTTATTGGGAGGTAGGGCCTGGCTGGAAGAGGCAGATGCTTGGGGTTTGACCTGGACAGATTGTGTCAACTTGCTGCCTGAGGGCTCTAAGGACAGAGCTTTCAGGTGAATGTTGTTCATTGGTGTGAGCCTGGAAGTGAGGGTGTGTGTATCCATGACTCAAGGATCAAAGGCTTATGCCCTCACAGGCAGCAGGACCTGGTATCCAACTGTGAGCCACTGTCTGTCAAAGATCTAGAGTGACATCCGACTTGGAAATGGGTTGTTGGGTTAGGGGAATGTCTCTCATAATCCAGTAGACCACTTAAGAGTGTGGCAAAGGTAGTAGGATGTCACCTTCACTTCCGGCTGGCCAACTACAAACGGAGGCTACCACAGTCCTTTCCTTAGGGTCAGTTAACTTGCAGAAGTGGTTTACAGGACTCAAGCACACACATTTCCTGTTTTTTTTTTTTTTTTTTTTTGAGATAGGGTCTCACATTTCTTGGTTTATAATAAAGAATATTATAGTTCAAACAGATGGAAAGGTACTGGCTGTGTGGAGCTGGGGTGTGCTGCCCAGCCTGAAGACAAATCTGTGGCATCTTAAATTCGGAGCATAACGGTTCACAGGGGACTAAGTCTCAGTCCAAGTGGGTTTATTAACAGATAGCAGAGGTGGCCAGACTGTGGTTGGAGAGGCACAATTGCAGAGTCTGGAACAAGGGAGTCTTTCTACACTAAGGGCACTGGCCTTGAAAGGTTTCAGTGTGACAGTGGCCTTGAAGAACTTCTGTGTTGGGGAGGGTGGTTATTTCAGGGGCAGCAGGTGTTGTGTGGGCCTGAGTCATGTAGCCATGTTGAATGGGTCTGAGTCACATAATAAAGGGGAGTGAAGAGTTACTTGGGCAGTCCTGAGTGTTAACGGGTGGGGGTTGGGGGGGAGTCCACTGCTAGGCCTGATAATAGTGTTCCTGTCCTTGTCTGGTTGCCCATGGCAAATCTGACAAGATAGTTCTCCAGCCAGCAAGCTCAGCCAATCTCAAGGTACCAGAGTTGTTGTAAACCTTGTCTCCTTGTCTCCAGCCTCCTTCAACCTTGGTTGGAGTTGGTAGGTGGGGCTGCAAGTGTCCAGCCCCTAATTTTGGCTGCCGACCTCTGTGGCTATCAGGGGTGCCCATCACCTCACTGGCCTAAATTTGGGTGTCCCAATGAAATCATCCTGTGACTGCTCAGAGCAGGACCCTACCCTGGGACATAAAGCTACATTTCTCTCCCTGTAATCTTACTCCCTCGCTTCCCACTGCAGCCATGCTTTATTGATTGATTGAATGATTGACTGATATTGATAGAGGCTTATTCTCTAGCGGGGCTGGTCCTGAATTCACTATGTAGCCCAGGCTAGCCTTGATCTCATGGCAATCCTTCTGCTTCAGCCGCCTGAGTGCTGGGATTATAGGTGTGCACCACCACACCCAGCTTTATGTGGTGCTAGGGGATAGAACTAGAGGTCTTGTGCTTACTCAAGGCAAGTGCTTTAACCACTATGCCATTCCTCCAGCCCCTGCTCTAAGATTTTGAGCACTATGTTAAACAGGAACAGAAGTGGTCAAAGTATACACCCTTGTCTTTTTCCTGATTTTAGGGCAAATGCTTCCAACTCCCCCCCACACACACCTTACGATGACACTGGCAGCAGGATTGTCAAAAAATGTTTTTATCAGCTTGATGTAAGATCCTTTGATTTTTTTTTTTTTTCTGAGACAAGGTCTTGATCTATAGCCTAGGTTTGGGATTACAGGTGTCCACCACCACCACAACCAGTTTATGTGGTGCTGGGAAACTGAACTCGGGGCCTTGTCTTATCAACCAGGCTTAATTTGTGTCCTTTTGTTGGCAAGCTAAGACCATCAGCACTGAGAATAACTACTGTAAGGTTTTTACTGAATCCTGTCATTGTCTTGTTTTTCCAGTGCTGATTCTTTTTGTTTTTTGTTACATATTCCCTTTAGCTGTTTCTTATCCTCTGAGTTCCCTTGGCTGCTCTTCTCTCTGTCTCTCTCAAGATTCCATCAAGTATTTTCTGAAATGCTAGGCTAGTGGGTGAAAATTTCTTCAGAGTTTCTTTGTTAACATTTTTATTTCTTCAGTTTTCAGGGATGATTTTGCTGCGTACATCAACCTGGGCTGACACGTTCTTTTGAAGCTTGTTAGATTTTGTTTCAGGCTGTCTTGGCCTTCAAGGCTTACATTGAGAAATCTGCTGTTATACAGATGAAGGATGAGCTTGTCTTGGTAGAATAATGTCTTTTTTCTTTTACTCCTTTTATGTATTTATTCATTCATTTTATATACAAATATATATAATAATTTTTTGAGACAGGGTCTCACTCTGCAGCCCAGGCTGGTCCTGAACTCACTATGGAGCCCAGGCTGGCCTTGGACTCATGGCAATACTCCTGTCTCAGCCTCCTCCTGTGTGCTGGGATGACAGGTGTGCACTACCACGCCCAGCTTATGTGGTGCTGGGGAATCAAACTTGGGTACTTAGCACTTGATGTAGGGCTTGCTAGGCAGGTGCTTTAACTGCTTAGCTGTTCCTCCAGCCCCACTTTTTATTTCTTTTTGAGACAGGGTCTTACTACATAGCTCAGGCTGGCCTTGAACTCATAACAATCCTTCTGCCTCAGCCTCCCAAGTGCTGGGATTAAAGGTATGTGCCACCACACCCTTGTTATTGATGTTTGGACTCGAACCCAAAGCCTGTGCTTGCTAGGCAAACACTCTAACCACTAGGCAACACCTCCATCCCTCCCTAACAGTCTCATGTACCAGTTCCCCCCTAGGCACTGATTAAGCATGTCTCAAAATCCCTGGTGTGTCGATGGTCTATGGTTTCTTCTACCAAAACTGTTAGACTCATACTCCTCAAAATGGCTCCTGCCTACAGGACATTTATTAAAGTTACTGGAGAGTGACCAGCCTGCTGGGGCACAGGCTCCTTTCCGGCCCTGAACTGAATATTTACAGTTTTTATAGTTAAATTTCACAATGTGCACAAGATTTCATATATCAATCATGCAAGATCTCCTATGTCAAACAAGATAGATTTTACATACAGCAGATTTCATGTAACAAGATACGGCTGGTATATTTAGGACAATATGTATGGGGTGCACCTGGGCCTGCTTACATCCTTGTTTCAACTTTGGCTTCAGGTACACTGTTACTTTCGTTTTGTTCCACTGTGGTTAGTGGGGGGTAGGTGCCCAGTGTCCTTGGCAAGCAAGTTAATTTCAGAGCCCAAAGGAAGCTGGTTAGCAACAGGGAAGCCATTCCTCCAGCCTCTTACTTTCTGTTCCAGTGACAAGTCAAGACGTATGGACACTCATATCCCTGAAATCTAAAAAGGGTTACTTACTGCTATGGTTGGGGTCTTGAGTGTCCCCCAAATCCTTTTGTATTTGTATTTGGAATGGTGTGTGATTGGGAGATGAAGCCTGGCTGGAAAGGGCAGATGCTTGAGGTTTAACCTGGAAAGATTCTGTCAACTTGTTGGTGGTGAAGGGCAGAGCTTTTAGGTGTGAGTTACTGACTTGTGGGCCAGGAAGTGAGGGGACACCCACACTGGGTACTGACTGCCCAACTACAGCTTGAATTGAATAAAAGAAAAATAAATGTTGTTACAGCTTTTTCCAGGAAAAGCTCATCCCTGTTGCTGCTACTTCACTTGGTTTCTGTCTCCAATGGGAAGAGCAGCAGGTCTTTTGCATCTGTCTCTGCCCTGTGCTTCTACCAGCTCTGGCTTGAATGGATTGTGTGTGAGACCTGAAACTGTGAGCTAAATAAGTCTTTCCTCCCTTGAATGGTGGATGCTGGTATTTTTCACACCAAGGATAAGTAACTAAGACAGTGGGGGTCTTGCTAAGTTGCTAAATTGCCCAGGCTGGGCTGGAGCATGCAGTCCTCCTGCCTCAACTGCCTGGAGTTTTAGAATGACAGGCATGTGCCCGTTGGCCCCTGCTCAGGCTTGAATTTGTGATCCTTTGACTCTTGAAATGCTGGGATTGTGGGCATGCCAGCAAGGTGCCTGACACCTTCCATATTTCTTTCTTTTCTTTCTTCCTTCCTTTATTTCTTTCTAACTAGGTCTCATTCTGTAGTCTAGTAGGCTGATCCTGAACTCACTACGTACTCCAGGCTGGCAGTGAATTCAAAGCAATCCAGTTTATGTGCTGCTGGGGAATGGAACTCAGAGCCTTGGGCTTGCTAGGAAAGCATTCTAGTGACGGTGCTATTTCTTCAGCTGTCTCCCAGCTTTCTGATATACAGAAATCATCAGGTATCAATGTGTTTTTTTCAGCCAGGTCTGGTGAGTTGAGCTTGGAATCTTAGCACTCTTAGAGGTTGAAGCAGCAAGGTTGTAAATTCAAGCCCAGCTTGGCAAATAGTGACCTAGAGAGACCCTGTTTCAAAATTAACCCCATGCAAAAAAAAATTTTTCTGGGATGTAGCTCATTGTGACAGCTCTGAGTTCAATATCCAGTACCAAAATAATAACAATGATTATAATTTTGGGGGTGATAACTGGGGATTGAACCCATGGCAAGCAATCTACTACTGAGCTACATCCCCAGCCTGGGTGTTCTTTTCTGAAGGATCTAAGTACCATAATCAGACTTACAGGAAGGAAAATGGTTCCACATACCTTCTCCAGATCTTTCACACTGACTCTGCTGGACCTGACGCAGGGCTGTCTTTTGGAAGCCTGTCTATGCAGTTGGGGAGTGTGGTAGTCCTGAGTGCCATCCCCCTTGGAACTAGGACAGGGACAGTGGAGAGAGCTCTTTGTATCCATAGACAGAGATCTGGGACAAGAAGAATATGAGCACAGGCTCTGTTTTTCATCTGAAGGTTCCATGTCCTATCCTAAAAATGACAAGCGAGTGACCAAAGTAAAAAGCACACTCTTCTTCTAACCCAGCCTTTGACCCGCTCAAGGGAGCGGCTCTTTTCATGACTGGGCTGGCCTTGGTGGCAAAGGCCTAGAATCCCAGCAATCTGGGATGCTGAGGCAGGAGGATCACAAGTTTGAGCTGAGAATAGACAACTTAGCAAGAACCTGTCTCACATCAAAAATGAAAATAAGCTGAGGATATAGCTCAGTGTGAAGGCCCTGAACTAGATCCTTAGGACTGGAGAGAGAAAGAGAGAGAGAGAGAGAGAGAGAGAGAGAGAGAGAGAGAGAGAGAGAGAGACACTGCATATGAAATTTTCCACTGTGAGAGACTCCATGATCTTCAATCAGTCTCACTGTAGTAGTAGAATTTTGTAATACCTGTAGATGACCAGAAATTACATTCCAGCTGCACTGTGGGTATAGCTCAATGGTGGAGTGTTCACCCAGTGTACAAGGGCCTGGGCTTCATCCCAGCCCTGAATAAGGAAAAAGAAGAAGTGTCTCTAGCCTGATGTGAGGTGGCTCGTTTCCCTTTGTCTGCAAACGGATGGTTGGGATGGGAGGCAGGGGAGGGCGAGTGGCTAAAGAGATACCATCACCTGTTTGGAATTAATGGCAAGAGCTCTCTTCTCTCTCTGAGAATTGAGAAGTCCCTAGGGAAATCAGTCTGCCATGCACTGAAACATCTCTACTAGACTCTTGAGAATATGTGTTAGGGCTGGGTGAGGTGGTGTGTACACACGTAATCTCACCTCTCTGGGAGGTTGAGGCAGGAAGCTCCTAAGTTTGAATCCAGCCTGGCCAGATCCTGTCTCAAAATAAATAGAAAATTTATTCTGAGGCCTTGGGGTATAGCTCAGCAGACATGTGTAAGACCCTGGATTTGCTTCCCAGCACTGGAAAAAAAATCATACTGGTATCATAACCATATTTCACAACATTTGAAAACATAGTGAGGGCTGGAGGAATAGCACAGCAGTTAGGGTGCTCAGCTAGCCAGCACAAGGCCCTGAGTTCAATTCCTCAGCACCACATAAGCCAGACATGGTGGTGCATGCCTGAAGTTCCAGCACTCAAGAGGCTGACTTCTGTGAGTTTGAGGCCAGCCTGGGCTACAGAGTGAGACCCTGTCTCAAAAGCAAACAAACAAACAAACAAAGAATAAAACAAAAGACCCATAAGGACAGGACATTCACCTTCACAGGAATCACCTTGGAAGGAGACAGCAGGCCTTTTAAGACACTTTACCTGTTGGCACTGTGGTCTTAGCCTTTTAGATCTATGGGGAAAAAAAGTTTCTATTATTTAGAACTTATCCAGTCCCAGGCATTTTATTATAGCAGCATGAACAGACGAAAGCATACCATTTTATAGTTTTGTAAGGTTTTTTTGAGACAGGGTCTTGCTGTGTAGTACAGGTTGATCTTGAACTCATAGTTCAGGCTGGCCTTTAATTTGTGGTAATCCTCCTGCCTCAGCCTCTTGAGTGCTGGGATTATAGGCATGTACCACCATGCCCTACTTATGTGGTGCTAGGGAATCAGCACAAGGCCTTTCACTTGCTAGGCAAATGGCCTAACTGCTGTACTATTCCTCCAGTTCTAATTAATTAATTTATTGATTTATTGAGACAGGGTCATGCTCTTTAGTCCAGGCTAGTCCTGAACTCAGGGCAATCCTCTTGCTTTGGCCTCCTGAGTGCTGGGATTACAGGCCTGGGCCACCATTCCTGCCTAAAGTGGGAAATTGAACCCAGGGTCTTGATCTTGCCAGGCAAGTATTATAACCACTATGCTATGCCCCCAGGCCCAGCTCTAACTTTGACCCTCCTGTCTCAGCCTCCCAGGATGCTGGTATTATAGGCCTGTACCATTGGGCCTGTTTTTCTGATCTTTTTTTGTTTGTTTTGGTGACAGGGTCTCTATATTTTCTGGTTCTGAACTCATTACATAGCCATGGATGGCCTCAAATGCATAGCAATCCTTCTAACCTCAGTCTTCTGGGATTATAGGTGTACATTACCATGCCCAGCTATTATGTGGTGCTGGGAAAATGAACTCACGTACTTGGTGCTTGTCAGGCAGGCACTATAACTGCTAAGCTACTCCTCCTGCCCCTATTTCTCTGAATTTTAACGTTGCCACACATGGAATGATTTCAAGGGCAAATACTGACATTCTTGTTTCTTGTTGGTGTTTATTGAATGACCAACATTTCCATTATTAGATTGATAAAGATTTTTTTTTGAGACATCTGCAGTTCAGACTGGTACTGAACTCACTATGTAGCCCAGGCTAGCATCAAAGTCATGGCAGTCCCCCTGCCTCAGCCTCCCAAGTGCTGGAATTACAGGCATGTGCTACCATGCCCGGCTTGATGAGGACTGAGTGCAGCTATCCTTGGCTGGCTTCTGCCTCTCTCTCTGAGACAGAGTTTCACTCTGTAGCCCAGGCTGTTCTTGATCTCACCATGGAGCCAATGCTGCCCTTGAACTGACAGCAATCCTCCTGCCTCAGCCTCCCTAGTGCTGGGAGTACAGGTGTGTGCTACCATGTCCAGCTAATCTTTAAGTGGTACTAGAGAATGAACCGAACACAGGGCCTACTATACACTAAGCAAGCACTTAAACCACTGAGCTATGCTCCCAGGATTTCTCATTTTGAAAGGAATGCTCTCAACCAGTCACCATTATGGTGATGAGCATTTGGAAAAGGTCTTTATCATGGAATGGGATTCTTTTCCTTTAAGATCAATGGACAGAATATTTTCAGTTCTAATCAAAGGAATGAAATGAGTCTACATTTTTAATACTCTAACATACCATTTGTTTAGTTTTGATGTTTTTCACTACATATTTTTTTAGGCATGCCTTCTGTTTGCTTCCCCCCCACCCCCAACCTCATCCATTGACTTTTCTTTCTTTCTTTCTTTTTTTGTACTACGTATTGAGACAGAACCTTCACACTGAGCTACATTCCCAAGCCTTTCTTTTCTTTCTTTTTCTTTTGAGACAGGGTCTTGCTCTGTAGCTCTGGCTGGTCCTTAGACTCACAGCAATCCTCCTGTCTCGGCTTCCCAAGTGCTGGGATTACAGGCGTGTGCCACCATGCTCGGCTTATGTGGTGCTGTGGAATGAACTCCCATACTTAGCGCTTGACTTATTGTTGTGGTCTGACTGTCCTAGAAGGGAGGAATGAACAAAAAGACACAAACACACACACAAGGGAGAAGACTGCAGCAGCAAGAAACTGTGCTCTTTATTTTTATAGGTCCCTTTTCCTACCCCCCTCTCTTACTAGCTGACCTTTACCTTAGTTCTGTTTTACTTCTCTTGTGAGACCACATAGTTTTATTATCTAGTTGTGGACTCTCAAGGTTTTCTCACAGTTGCTTTGCACATCCCAAGAGGCCCTCATTTGCAAGAGACCGCCAGTCCCTCCTGTTTGTAGGCAGAATCCTATTACCTTGTTTGAAAGAATAATGATCCTTGAGCGGCAAGACAAGGTCTGTCTCATTTGTAAGAACAGGGTCCAACTCCAGACTTGTTTAAATCCTTATCTTTAAGCTTTAGTGAACCCTGTCTTTAATTCTTGGTTCCCTTTAACTAGTGCTTGCTAGGCAAGTGCTTTAACCGCTGAGCCATTCCTCCAGCCCTCTATTTTTATATTCATTGATATAGGGTCTCACTCTGTAGTCTAAGCTGGCAGGCTGACTTTGAACTCATGGCAATCATCCGGCTTCAGCCTCCCAAGTGCTGGGATTACAGGCATGCGACACCATACCTGGATCATATGGTGCTGGGGAATGGAATCCATGGACTTGGTCTTGCTAATCAATCATTTTAACAGCTGAGCTATACCCTCAGCCCTTCCGGCCCATTTTTATATTTGATTTTGAGACAGGATCTCATAAGTCAGTTAACTGCTGAGGCTGGGCTCACACTTGTGATTCTCCAAACTCAGCCTCCCCGAGTCCTGGGAAGACAGAAGGCTGGTGCCCACTGCTTAGCAAGTATTGTTTTCCCTAGTTTCCCCCTTTACTTGCCTTCTTATTGTCTTCTCTTCAAGCTCCTGTTTTCTTAAGTTTCTCTAGGGTAGCAAAGATTAGAGATGGACACCAGGGGCGTCTCCCCAGTCTGCTCCACCCCAAGAGCTGGTTGAATCCAAGTCACAGTACTGGACATGAAGTATAATAGCTTCAATTCCAAGTTCTGCCAATTTCCATCTGCGCACTATGCCCCTGAACAGATAGATCAGATCCTCAAGTGCCCTGTGTTCAGTCTCTTATATAAAGTCCATCTTGCCTAATCCCAAGACTAGATGTAAACTACGATGAATACATTTGGTAGAATCCTTTGGCAAAGTAATGTCTTGATTTTCACATATGAAGGAGTCTTTTCTGTTTTACCTTTAAAAAGCCATCTATCTTATTATTTTATTTGTTGTGGTACTGGGGATCCAGCCCAAGCTTTTACACTGAGCTACAGCCCTGCCCTATTTATTTTGAGACAAGGTCTCATAAGTCACTATATTGCCCAGGCTGGACAAGGGGGTGGTTTTTTTCTTACTAATACTTATACAGCCATGTGTGATAACAGAAATAGCTTGAATTTTGAAAGTGATGAAATCTAGATCCATTCTCAACCAGCGAGCGACTTGTTTACTTGACCTTCCTAATCTGTCTTCATTTTTCTTGCCGGTTGCACACGCTGAGCACTTGACACTTTGTAAAAGCTTAGTGAATTTTTGCCTCCCTGCCCCGCCCCACGCACGAGGGAACTGAACCCAGGCCTTTTGCACTGAGCTGCACCCCCAGCTCTCTTAAATTAATGTTGAGATAGGGTTTCACTAAGTCACTAAATTGCCCAGGAATTTAGGATTCTCTTGCCTCAGCTTCCATGCCCGGCGGCCACTCTTAAAAGGAATTCATGCACATGCAGCTCGAAAAACTTAATGTACTTTACTAATGGAAGCAGTAAACTTTGTATTCTAAACTCTAGACCACAAAGTCTGGAATAATGAGGTCCCCAGCGCTGGAAACTGACTAGGTTCTCAGTTTGTTGTGAGAAAGATTGCAAAGTGACATCTTGGAATCCTCACCATCGGCCTTCCGTGGAGTGCCAGTACTTGCCAGGATCTCTAAATTAGGTGAGAGACAGATGCCAAAATGACTTAGGAATAGGCTAAGCCGGCCACTCACGTCTCGCACGAGGGGTCAGCTCCCACTTCCGGGACCGGAAGTTCAACCAAACCAGCCGAGCCCGCGCTCGGGCCCCAACTTACGTCGACCTTGGGCTAACGCGTGAGCTCCACTCTCGGGCCAGCCGCTAGGAGGCGCTCGCCCTTCTCGGGTCCTGGTTTGCGCACGCGTAGTTCTTTCGTGCAGTGCCTCACCACACCTCCCCCCACCAGTTAACGTTCCGCCAGTTACGTTGGTGCGGCGTCTTCACGCATTCCCTGACGTAGGGAGTGGCGGCGCGCCGAGGGAAAGCTCGGCGCGCGCACTGCAAGTTGGAGGGGCCGGAAGTGGGCTCAGTCGCCAACCTCCCGGGAGCCCGCGAGACAGGAAGCAGGTACCGACTGCGCAGGTGTGGCCTCGGGAAGCGGAGGGCGCTGCGATTGGCTCTTCGCTGTGGCGACAGCGACGATTGGCCTCTGCCTGCCGAGCAAGGTTAAAATGGGTGGCGGCCGTTAAAATTCAAAAGTGGCGGGTGTGGCTCCGGGCTGGTGGCTGCTGGAGCCCGTGGCGCGCGTGCCGGTGTCGCGAGCGGGAGAGAGCGCGCGGGTCTTGGCAGCACCTGCACCCTGTCCTCTTCCATTACACTCCCTCCCGTGCGTGGGACCGAGGTGGACATGGAGCCGCTGGTGAGTTGAGTACGGCCGGTGCAACGACCGGGGAGGGAATAGACGGCCCGCCACCGCTGTGCTGCCGAGCTTGCGGCCCCTGCCAGCCTTGGTCGTGCCTACGTGGAGGACTAGAGTCCGTGTCGTCCCGCAGCCGGTGGAACGGGGCTGAGGAAGAAGGCGTGGAGACGGCAGGTTGCCCAGGAGTTCGGACACGACATCTGACTGTCCGCACTTAGCTTCAGGTCTCGGCAGCCCCTGACTCAACGTCACGTCTCCAAGATTTCCCATTTCAAATTGTGTGTCTTATCTGACACGTCTCTGCTTCTCCATCTAAGATTGCGGTGTGTGAGAAGAGAGTTCTGATGCTTCTGCCTTTGGGCAGTGAGTTGTGAGTCCACATCGCTACTGATGTGATTTGTTTTGTCTTTGTTTCCAAGTGGAGAAAGAGGGCCTGAAGGACTCCTCAGACTATTCCCCTAAATTTTTCAGATTCTTGCCCAGTGGGGCTGGTTGTCTTAGTTCTTTCTCTTATTGGGGTCCCGCTGTACCTCATCAGTAGCACCCCTCCTGTTGTGATGATAGATATATGTGTGCATTGTCATCTGGCGCCAGGAAAAAGAAAGAAAGAAAAAGAAAAAAAAAGAAAAAGCCTTTTAATATTAATCAGATATTTACTGAGGGGCTACAGGAATCCAAGCATAGCGGTTAAAACACTTGTCTAGTAAGCTCAAGGCTCTGAGTTGTATTCCCCAGCGCCATATATACTGGGCGTGGTGGCTCATACGTGTAATCCGAGCACTGGGGTGAGGGGGGTTAAAGGGGGTGAGGCAGGAGGATTGCCATGGGTCCAATCTTAGCCTGGGCTAAGTAGTTCAGGACTAGCCAACCAGCCGGGACTACAGAGTGAGACCCTGCCTCAAAACAAAACAAGTATTTACTGAACACCTACTGTTTGTCAAGGACAGTGTACAAGACACATTCTAGCCCCTGGGAGCTGTGATTCTATGGGAAGTGAGACAGTAGTGTTATAAATAAATTGTCTGTTAGAAGGTAGTAATTGCTCTGGAGAAAAGGAAAATTCAAGCAGGCTAAGAAGGAGGAGGCACACCACCTGTCACAGTAGGGTGTTAAAGAGAGTGGCCTCAGCAAGCCCCACTGAGCAGATTAGAGACAATAGGGTGAGAGAGGTGAGGGCAGTGAGTAGTGGTGGTGAGGGGAGCGGTGCAGGCCGAAGGATCTGCTAGAACACAGTCCCTAAAGAGCAGAATCAGGGTGACTGGAGAGAAGTGAGCAAGGGGGAGCATTGTGGAAGTGGAGTTAGGTATAGTCATATCTTGGTCCTCTGCATTTTGACGCATTTAAGGTATGTCCTGTTACTGGTGGTTTGGTCTGGGCAAGTTAGGACTTGCTAGTGGCCATGGCTTTGTGACTCACCACTCTTTTCAGCCAAAACCAGTTAGTTTGGTGGTGGTCATTTTTGGTACTAGAATCAGATGATGAGTATCCAGGTACTATAGTGGGGGAAACTGGGGTTGGCTCAGTTTGCTGTCATAGGATCCATTTGAGGTCTTGTCTTCTTGAGTAAGAGGGTGAATCACAAAGTGGATTTAATGAAAGAGATGTCATCCATTTTAGGAGGATCTCTAGTGGGGCTGCATGGAGATTAGGCTGTAAATGAGGGGGCGGGTAAGGGTAAGGATAGAAACAAGACCAAAATGTTGGGGTGGCAGATTTTCTCCACCTTGGCGTTGACAATTTACTCTGGTGGATTGTTTCACACCTTGTTAGTGTTTGGCAGCACCACTGCCATCTACCACTAGAGGCCAGTAGCAGCCCCATCTGGTTGTTATCTGTAAAATCAACCCCTGTTGATCCAATGGAGTGTGATAATCTAGGTGGCAGATGATGGTGACATAGTTCAGGGTGGTAGTAGTGGAAGAAGTAGTAATAAGTGGTTGGATTCTGGATTCTGATCTGTCTTTTTTTTTTTTTTTTTTTTGAGACAGCACCTCACTCTGGTCTGGACTGGTCCTGAATTCACTATATACTATGTAACCCAGGTTGTTCTTGAACTCATGGCAATTCTGCTTCAGCCTCCTGAGTGCTGAGATTGCAGGTGTGCACCTCCATGCCCAGTTTTTCTGGTGTGGAGAATTGGACTTAGGGCCTTAGGCTTGCTAGGCAAGTGCTTTAACCACTGAGCTTTTCCTCCATCCCACCCCCCCAACCTGTTGGTGAGAGGGTCTTCTGTATGTAAAGTTGACCTGGAACTTTCTATGTCCCTGCCTCAGTCTCTCAAGTGCTGGGATTACAGGTGTGTCCTACTCTAGGCATATTTTTTTTTTTTTTTTGGTACTGGGGGTGGAGCTCAGGGCCTTTATACTGAACTGTATCACCAGCACATTTTTCAGTTTTGATTTTGAGATAGTCTTCCTGTGTTTCAAAGTTCCTCAGGCTGGGCTTTAATTTGTGATCCTCCTGCCATAACCTCCATGGCATTATAGGCCTGCACCACTAAGCCTGACTCTGTTATATCTTTTTTTTTTTTTTTTTTTTTGAGACAGGGTCTCTCTCTGTAACCCAGGCTGGTCCTGAACTCAGTGTGTAACCCAGACTGGCCTCAAACACACAGCAGTCCTCCTGCCTCAGCCTCCCAAGTGTCAGCATTTCAGGCTGGTCCTGAACTTACTTTGTAGCCCAAGTTGGCTTTGAACTCAAGACAATCCTCCTGCCTCAGCCTCCTGAGTGCCGTTATTACAGGTGTGCATCACCAGGCCTGGCATATGTAATACTGGAGAATTGAACTGAGGTCCTTATGCTTGCTAGGCTCTAACTGCTGAGCTATGTGCCCCCCACCATAGCCCTAGTAGCCCAGACTGCCCTGAACTCCCAGCAGTCCCTCACCCTTCCGTATGGGATTACAGATATGCTCCGCCATGCCTGGGAACAGCCTGGGCTACATAGTGAATCCAGGGCAACTTGGACTACAGAGAGATCCTGTATCAAAAAAGGAAAAAAAAAAATAAAAAAGAGGGCTGGAAGAATAGCTCAGTGGTAAGTACCAGAGTTGATTCCCTAGCACCATATAAAGCAGGGTGTGGTGGCATACACCTGTAATCCTAGTACTCAGGAGGCTGAAGCAGGAGGATTGCCTTGAGTTTGAAGCCAGTCTGGGCTACATAGTGAGCTCAGAACCAACCTGGACTATAGAGTGAGACCCTGTCTCAGGAAAAAAAAATGAATATCATTCTGCCATATTCAGATATTATGCTAGAATACAGGTCCTCTGGTTATTTAGTTGTGAACAAGGCAGACAAGTTCTTTTTTTTTTTTTTTCTGTGGTACAGGAGATTGAGCTGAGGGCCATTATAATGAGCCACATCCTCAGGCCTTTTTTGTTGTTGTTTTTATTTTGAGATAGGACCTCACTAAGTCACTATGTTGCCCAGGCTGGGCTGGAACTTGGCAGTATTACTGACTTGGCCCCCAAGAGTGCTAGGTCTGTAAGTGTTTACCACCAGGTTGGCCCAGACAAGTATTTAGGGTGCTAGTAGTCAAACGCAGGGAAAAACATAAGCAAAACTAAACAGGGTAGCAGGTTGTATCTTAGCTTTCTGTATAGCAGGACTTAATGAATGTTCTTGAATATGTTTTTCTATATCACAGTAGTTCCCTTAGTTTCCAAAACTAAACTTAGTATCTCTTTAAAAAAATAGCCCTTCAGGGACTCTTGGGTCTCCCTGTCTGGTTTCTTGCAATAGTGTGTGAGTCTACATTTTTTTTTTTTTTCTTTGAGCCTAGGTCTCTTACCCTGCAGTCCAGGCTGGTCCTGTACTCATTATGTAGTCCAGGCTGCCCTTGAACTCACAACAGTCCTCCTGCCTCAGCCTTCCAAGTTCTGGGATTACAGGCTGTGGGCCATCACGCCTAGCTTTCGTGGTGCTGAGGAGTCGAACTCAGGGCTTTGTGCTTGCTAGGCAAGCACTCTAATCACTAGGTTAAGCCCCTAACCTCAGTCTACAATTTTTGTTTTGTTTTATTGCAGTGCTGGCGATGAAACTCAAGCTCTTCCTCATGCTACACAAGTGCCCTACCTCTGTGCTGTCCTTCCAGCCCTACAGTGATTTATTGATTTATTTGTATTTTCTTTTCTTCCTTTTATTTATTTATTTGAGACAGATTCTCATTCTGTAGTCTAGGCTGGTCTTGAACTCACTACCTACAATGATTTTAAAATAAAAGGTTTAAGAAGCCATGTACATTGGTACATTCCTATAATCCCAGCACTCAAGAGGCTGAAGCAGAATGGTGAGGAGGAGTGGGCATCTAATTCCAAAGTGAATGGCCTTTGAACTGAGTATATCCCCAGCCTATTTTTATATAGTTAGAAGCAACAACCAGAGGACTAGAGGGAGCACATCTGCTCTGGGTTTGATTCCCCAGCACCACATAGCTGGGTGTGGTGTCACACACCTGTAATCCCAGCCTGGACTCCAGAGACTACTGGGTGGCTGAGGCAGGAGGGTTGCTTTGAGTTTGAGGCCAGCCTGGGTTACATAGTGATTTCAGGACCAGCCTGGACTGCAGAGGGAGATTGTGTCTCAAAATAAACAAACAGTAAAAAAATTAATTTAAAAGTAAGTGCAACTACCAGGTACTTTGGAGTTGGCCTGGACTCCTGTCTCTCTCTCGCTGCCTGTGTTCTCTCTCCTCCCATGCCAGCTCTTGGTTGGGTCAGTTCTTGGTTTCACATAGCTCAGCCCTCTTCATCCCCGCCTTCCATCCTCATTGGTGTTCACCAGTTCACCTATTTCTCCTGGATGGATTTCTGCTTAGCTCTCCAAGCTCCTATGACAGCCCTCTCTACTCCGTGACCCACCTCAATCTATGACGATTAACATTTTTTTTTTTTTTTTTTTTTTGCTCTAGGGATCCAAACCAGGGCCTCTGTGCTAAGCTACATACTCACTCCACCCCCCTCCCTTGTTTTTTTGAGATAGGGTCTCACTCTGTAGACCAGGCTTGTCCTGAACTCACTGTGTAGTCCAAGCTGGCCTAGAACTCCCAGCAATCCTGCTTCCTCGACTTCCGGAGTACTGGGATTATAGGCATGTGCCACCACATCCAGTCATGTGGTGCAGGAGCATTGAACCTAGAGCCTTAGAGCTTGCTAGGCAAGCACTTTAACTGCTGAGCTATACCCCCTGCCCCATTTTAAAAATTTGGATTTTGAGATAGGGTCTCAGTGAGTTGGCCAGGCTGGGCTCAAACTTGTGATCCTCATGCCTCAGCCTCCCAGACTGCTAGGTTAATAGGCCTGGGCCACCAGGCCAGCTTTGAGGATTATGCTTTCATGTCCGTTGCATCTCGTGAACTAAATTCTTTTTTTGCATCTAGAATGGTAAGAGCAGTGTACATCTTGAGAGGCTTGAGAGAATAGATCATTTTCTGTGGTTTAATTCTTAATAGACGCCCCCAGGCAGAAAGGCAGCCCTATAAGGTAAGCTCTGGGACCACCGGGACTTTAGGGCCATTCCACCGAGGAAGGCCCCTAGAGAATGTCTGGCACAGAGTAGGAGTTCAGCAGATTTCTCTTGGATTCGTGCTGCAGTCTGTCTGCTGGTGACAACCCCCCCCCCCCCCCCGGGGTTCACATTCTCACAGTTCACTTTTTTTTTTCCTTAAGTACAAAGCTAGTCATACTATCCTAACAAAGACGTGGAATCCTTTCTGCCCGGGCTCTTGAGCTGGACGTGGCATACGGATCAGCACAGCCCTGTCCTTCTGCCTCTGCTGTCATTTCTCACTTACTATGCACATCTCGTTGTGCAGCTAACTGGACCAGTTGCCACTTACCCAGGCACCCTCCTACTTCCTGCCAGAGATGTTTATCCTTGGCCCGAGCTCATCAGTCCAATTTTTTCCTCCTTAAGACTCCTCCTAAAAAATCCCCAGAGAGGAGTTCTCTGACACTCTACGCTTCCGGAACTGGATGCCTGCTCTTCCCCTGGCCTGGTGTACTGAAAGTCCTGTATACTTTGGAGGCCCTCAGTCCTGGGTAAACCAGAATGCTTGCTCATCCTAGATAGGAACATTGGGATGGGCCTGGTGGCCCAGACCTATAATCCCAGCACTCTGGGAGATTGAGGCACGAGGGTTGTAAATTCTAGCTCAGCCTGGGCAATTTAATGACTTAGTGAGACCCTGTCTTAAAATAAAATAAGGCCCGGAGGAATAACAGCGATTAGAGCACTTGCCTAGCAAGCTGAAGGCCCTGAATTTGATTCTCCAGCACCACCTAAACTGGGCATGGTGTGGCACATGTCTGTAATCCCAGAGGGTGAGGCAGGAGGATTGCTTGCTGTGTGTTTGCCATCCTGGGCTACAGAGTGAATTCAGGACCAGCCTGGAGCGAGACCCTCTCTTAAATAACTATATGTATAAACAGGCTGGGGATATACTCAGTTCAAAGGCTTTGGGCTCTATCCTCAACAACACCCCCCATAAAAACAAAACAATAACAACAACAATAATAATGCGGTGTGGGGCGTTGTCTTCAGGCCCTAAATTAGGCTACTGGGCCTAGAACATCTCTAGTCCCACTTCTCCTTTCTCATGATTGTACCTTGGAGGTTTCCAAACTGGTCAGGGTACCTCCTAGTCTTCCTGTTGTAAGTCAACCTACTTAAAGCTCATTATTCTTCATTATAATCAGCTCTTTGTGTATTTTTCACTCAGCTAATGTGAAACTAACTGGCTTGACAGCATGTAAGGATAAACCCTACACTCCCTCCATAGCCGGCATCAAAAGTCTACAGTGTGGGCTAGATGAGCAGTGCAGTGGTTGGAGCACTTGCCTAGCAAGCCAAGGTCCTAAGTTCGATTCCCTAGCAGCACATAAGCCGGGCCTGGTGGAGCAGGCCTGTAATCCCAGCACTCAAGAGGCTGAGGTAGGAAGGAGGATTACTGTGAATTCAGGGCCAGACTGAACTGCAGAGCAAGGCTGTATCAAATTATCCCTTGATGCCTTTCCTCATTTGCAAAGTGGAGTTGATAATAACATCTCTTGGGCTGGAGGAATGGCTCAGTGGTTACAAGCACTCAGTTAAGCCCAAGTACCTGAGTTCGATTCCCTAGCACCACATAAGCCGGGTGTGGTGGTGCACACCTGTAATCCCAGCACTCGGGAGTCTGAGGCAGAAGGATTGCTGTGAGTCTAAGGCCAGCCTGGGCTCCATAGTGAATTCAGGACCAGCCTGGGCTATAGAGTGAGACCGTGTCTCAACCAAAAAAAGAAAGAAAGAAAGAAAGAAAAGAAAAAGATAATAGCACCTTTTCCCAGGCCTCTGTAGGGTGAAGTAAGTTGATACAGATAAACCATTCTGTAAATGTTGTGTGCTCCTGAAAAAATATCAGTATTCCATAAATGTGTGATCCCCAAGAATTCCAGGTTAGAGCCCAGACTCAGTAATTTAAGAGTCTTAATGAGATCCTCTTTCAAAATTGTGAAAAAAAAATTGTGAAATATAAAAGGGCTGGGGATGTGTCTCAGTGCAGAGATCCTGGGTTCCATCTTCAGTACCAAAGGGAAAAAAAGGTTGCCTCATTCCCCAGCCAGTCGTGAGCCGTGTCTGTCTTCCACTGTTCCCTTGTGTATGCTCCCAGCCTCAGCTACAAGGGCTTGCCAGTTTCCACCCATCTGGTTTACCAGCCACGGTGTGCATGTTTGCATGTTGCAGCAAGGCATGTCCATTCTCTCTGCCTGTTTGAGTCCTCACCTCTGCTCAAGTCCAGCATCCATCCAGATCACCCCTTAGAACTCACTCCTGCAGTTATGTCGTAGTCCATTTCTGCTGTCCCGTTTGGCTGGCATGTAATCTGTGAGTTGCAGCCTTTGGTGCAAATGGTACTCAGTTAATGCTTCTTTTGCTTCCTGGATTGGGGCCAGCAGGGGAGTCTGTGGGACATTTAGGCTCCTGGGAATGACCTTGGGGGTCTGTTTTCCCAGCAGAGGCCGCCCTTGTTGGAAGTGAAGAGGAATATAGAGCCAAAGACGCACCAGGCCAAGTCTTCTTCCCGGCTGCCTCTTGCAGGGCCCAGGCTCAAGCGTGGGCCTGACCACATGGAGAATGCCTTGGAGCCTGCAAAGGTGAGCTGGGTGTGGAAAGCTCTGCACACAGGTATGGGTGGGTCATTGAGTGAGAGGAGAGGGAGCGAGGCTAGGGAAGGTGACTTTGGACCACCTTTTTTCTCCAGAAACGGACTCGAGGCATGGGCGCAGCACCCAAGATTGACACATCCCGTCCAAGAGCGCTGCCTCTCACCACAGTGCCCCAGCCCCACAGTCAGACTGCAGGTGGACTCTGGGATGGGCAGGGGTAAAGGGCACGGGAGCAAGTGGGGTGTTGCCTTGTTTGGGGGTTACTAGGGATTGAACTCAGGGCCTGACACTGAGCTACATCCCCAGCCCTTTTTTATCTTGAGGTGAGGTCCGAGTCTCTTAAGTTCCCAGTCTGGGCTTGACCTTGTTACTCTCCAGCCTTAGCCTCCCAGATGCCTGGGATTATAGGCCTGTGTCTCTACCCCTGGCCGGCAGTGCTCTCCTCCCTTCTTTTTTTTTTTTTTTTTTTTTTTTTTTTTTTTTTTTTTTTTTTTTGAGATACGGTTTCAATGTAGTCAATGCTGGTCCTAAACTCACTATGTAGCCCAAGCTGGCCTGGAACTCTTAGCATCCTCCTCCCTCAGCCTTCCCAGTGCTGGGATTATAGGTATGTGCCACCATGTCTAGTTTATGTGGTGCTAGAAAGTCAAGCCAGGATCTTGTGCTTGCCAGGCAATTGCTCTAACCGTTGGGCTATGCCACAACCCCCTAGCTTTCCATTTTAATCTGTAACATCTCACTTGGGTCATAATCCCAAAAGTACAAAGATGATTATGTAGTGGAGTTTTTCTTCCTATCTCTGTTCCTTAATTTCCCAGTTCATCCTGCCAGAAACAACTGTGTGTTCTTCTAGGGATTTTTGTTGTTGTTGTTTTGAGACAGAATCATACTACATAGTAAACTGTCTTAAACTCAGTATGTAACGTAGGCCAGCCTTGAACTTGATTCTCATGGCTCAGCCTCCCAAGTGCTAGAATTACAGGCCCCACCATAACTGACTCTTCTAGAGAATTACATTGGTATTCAGGTGAATATGAACATCCCCATGTATTTTTAAGTAACACTGTATTTCACACGTGGCCTTCCTCCCTTCTCATTTTACCTGTCTGTCTCAGTATGTCTTGCTTCTTGGTGTAGTGACTTCTGGTTGTAGGAGGCACGTCATTAGGAACGGCCAAGTTTAGGGCACAAAGGGGGTTGGTTATCTTATTTCTAGTCCTTAGAAAAAGTACCTCTTAGCTGGGCCTGGTGGCACAGGCCTATAGTCTGAGTATTGGGAAGGCCGAGGCAGGAAGATCACAAGTTCAAGCTCAGCCTGGGAAACTTTGTGTCTTAGTGAAACCCTATCTCAAAATATAAAAAAATGAAAACAGACATAGTTGTTCGTGGTGGTGCTCCCCTGTAATCCCAGCACTTGGTAGGCTGAGGCAGGAGGAGGCTGTGAGTTCGAGGCCAGCCTAGTCTCCATAGTTCGTTCAACACCAGCCTGGATTACAGAGTGAGAAAAAAAGTGAAGGAAATGAAAGAAAATAGGGCCCAGTGCAAAGGCCTTGGGTTCGATACTTAGTACTCCCCTTCACAGTTTCCCCACCACACTTGCCCCCCAAATAGGCAACTCTCTAGCTGGGCTGATGGTGTACACCTTTAATCCTAGTACTCTGTGAGGCTGAAGCAGGAGGATTACAATTTCAAAGCCAGCCTGGACTACATAGTGAGATCCTGCTCAAACCACCACCCAAGAGTTACTGTTCTTTTTTCTCTCTCATCTGTGAATAGCTCAAAAATTTCCCAAGAGAACAGGACCCTGTTCCACAGCTATTGCTGCAGGTAATAGTGCTTAAGAGCTGGGGCTGAGACGGAATCAAACATATATATAAAGAGCGATTGGTGGGGTGGAGGGACACTGCTTTTGTGTTCCTTACGTTGCCTCTGCATTCACTAGTGTTGAAGAATCAGAAGCCAGTCCCTGCTGTTCCTGCCCAGAAGCCTGGCAGTAGGTGACAAACATAACCGTTGGGTGAGAGGCTGGGGAAGGGAAGAGGATGTGGTGAGTGCCCAGAAAAGTCCTTTGGTGGCTTCCCTTCCTGAGGAGATGGGAGGATGCAGCATCAGGTGTGGAGGCCATGGAGGCCAGAGGGAGGGCAGGTGGAGTTTACCAACCCTCCGACCCTCTTTTCATGCCCACGTTAGCATCCACAGTTCCTCCTGCGGTGGTAGGCAAGAAACCTGGCAGACGTCCTGCCTGGGACATAAAGGGTCAGTTATCTGACGTGACTGCGGAGCTGAAACGCTGCCGAGAGAAGAATCAGACACTGGACCAGGAGAACCAGCAGCTTCAGCATCAGCTCAGGGAGGCCCAACAACAGGCTGAGGCCCTCGGGATAGAGCGCAGCACGCTGGAAGGGGAGCTGGCCCAGGTGCAGGCACAGGCTGAGCAGGGCCAGCGGGAGCTGAGGAGTCTGAGTGCACGTGTCCTGGAGCTGGAAGAGCGGTTGGGCACGCAGGAGGGCTTGGTACAAGTGCTGCAGAAAGAACAGCTGGAACTGCAGGAAGAGCGGAGAGGACTGACCGCCCGACTGGAGGAGCAGGAGGTAAGGGTCAGCTTCACCCAGCACCAGCCTCCCTCTCCTGGCAAATCAAGCCCCCACTTCAGGTTCTCTGAAAATTCTGGGCTCAGAATGCCTGCCCACCTGTCTGAAGCAGGATGCCCTGTCATCCACCTGTCTGACCCCAGCCCACTCCTGATGCTCACTGGCTTTCTGCCTCATGTCTCTCTGCTTCCTGTGTTCGTAGCTTCCTGTGGAGCTGGGTCTTCCCTTTGCCTCCCTTCCCCTTTCTTCAGTCTGCCTCCTTACCACAAACCCCTGCACACCTTCTGTCCTTCCTCCAGTTGACTCCTTATAAACAACTAGGTTGAATTAACTCACATCTTCTCAAATGACTCGATTGTCATTTCTAGGACTTTGCATGTGCACTTCCCTCTTTCTGTATGTACTCCATCATTTCCTTGGTTCAGTCCTCTACGATTTGGGTGTCACTATAGATAACATCTTCCTGTGCCCCTCCCGGGTAAACTCAGTACTTTCTGTACTGGGATTATGATTTTGCTTGCTTGTCTGTCCGTCCGCCCGCCCGCCCTTCCTTCCTTCTTTCCTTGCTTTCTAGCATTGGGGTTAACCTGAAGCCTGTACCCATGCTAGACCAGCCCCCTTCTGCTGAGCTACTCCCCCATTATCTGATGGCCCTTCTGCCCCGTCTTGGTCACATGACTTGTCCTTGGTGGCATCTTACCCTCTGTTCTGTTCTGCTCTGTTCTGTTTTGGGCAGAGGAGGCTACAAGTATCAGAAGCAGCTCTGTCGAGCAGCCAAGCAGAGGTGACATCTCTGCGACAGGAGACTGAAGCCCAGGCGGCCTTACTGGCTGAGCGAGGAGACCGGCTTCATGGGCTAGAGGTGGAGCGCAGGAGACTGCACAACCAGTTGCAGGAACTCAAGGGCAACATCCGGGTATTCTGCCGGGTCCGCCCTGTCCTTGCAGGGGAGCCCACCCCATCCCCTGGTTACCTCGTGTTTCCCCCAGGTCCTGCAGGGCCCTCTGATCCACCTACCCACCTTACCCTCTCCCGGTCTGATGATCGGCGTGGGACCCTGACTGGGGCTCCTGCTCCCCCTACCCGCCACGACTTCTGCTTTGACCGTGTCTTCCCGCCAGGAAGTAGACAGGAGGAGGTGTTTGAAGAGATTGCAATGCTTGTTCAGTCAGCCCTGGATGGTTATCCAGTGTGCATCTTTGCCTATGGCCAGACAGGAAGTGGCAAGACCTTCACAATGGAAGGTGGACCTGATGGTGACCCCCAGTTGGAGGGGCTGATCCCTCGGGCCGTGCAGTACCTCTTCTCTGTGGCCCAGGAAATGAGCAGCCAAGGCTGGACCTACAGCTTTGTGGCAAGCTATGTAGAGATCTACAATGAGACTGTCCGAGACCTTTTAGCCACTGGGACCCGGAAGGGCCCAGGGGGCGAGTGCGAGATTCGTCGGGCAGGCCCAGGGAGTGAGGAGCTCACTGTCACCAATGCTCGATATGTCCCTGTCTCTTGTGAGGAAGAGGTGAGGACCTGTGGGCGCTGGACCTCGCGAGTAGGGAGGAGTGGGGAGCGTGCCGCAGATGGAGGCTGATGGAGGGAGGGGCAGGAGAAAGTTGAAGGGTGAAAGATAATTGTGAGGGTGGGTTGTCACCAGTTGTGGCTGGTGAGTGGCTGGGTGGCTCTGCTCTAACAGAGCCAGAGAGCGCAGGGGAGTGATGAGTCTTCTCCAGGAGAGGGCCACTGGTCCCTGCTAGGGTGTCTCCGGTCTCATGTCCTGCCAGGTGCCTTGCTCTGTTTGCCCTCACCATGCTGGCCTGGCAGTTCCTCAGCCTTCTTGTCACGTGTCACATCAGGGCCTTTGCCTGAATGCTCCTCTCCTGGAGATCTAAGGCAGTGAGACTGGACTAGGCTGTCCTACCTAAATGTGCTCCCAGTTTTGTGACTTTACTCCATAGCACTCTTAGATATACACATTTTATTTCATTATTTTGTCTCTCCAGTGCCTGGAAGGAGAGCTCCAAGAGTGCTGGAGCCACGCACTCATTGCTGTATCTGACACCCTGTCTGCTTTCCCATCTCTCAGGTCAAGGCCCTGCTCCGTCTGGCTCACCAGAACCGGTCTGTGGCCCGCACAGCGCAGAATGAGCGGTCATCACGCAGCCACAGTGTGTTCCAACTGCAGATCTCTGGGGAGCATGCTTCCCGAGGCCTGCACTGTGGGGCCCCTCTCAATCTTGTGGACCTGGCAGGGAGCGAGCGCCTAGACCCTGGCTTGGTCCTTGGCCCTGGTGAGCGGGATCGCCTCCGGGAAACACAGGCCATTAACAGCAGCCTGTCCACGCTGGGGCTGGTTATCATGGCCCTGAGTAACAAGGTGGGAATGGGGCAGGGCAGGTGAGGCTGGGGTGGTCAGGTGGGATGCACTGTGCATGACCTTGTGGTGTCTTAACAGCCTGTTCCCCCTCAACCCTCTAGGAGTCCCATGTTCCTTACCGGAACAGCAAGCTCACCTACCTGCTGCAGAACTCTCTGGGTGGCAGCGCTAAGATGTGAGTGAAAAAGATGGCTAGAATGTGTGGGGAGGGTCGGAAGGGGGTCGGGGGACCTGGGCAGCCTCTGCCAACCACAAATGTCCTTCTCTTCGCAGGCTCATGTTTGTGAACATTTCCCCACTAGAAGAGAATGCTTCCGAGTCCCTTAACTCTCTACGTTTTGCCTCCAAGGTGAGATTACCACCAGGCCTGTTTGGACCTGGCTTCGGAGAGGCACCTGCCTCCCCACTCCTGTCTTTTAGCCTGGGGCACAATCTCCACAAAGGATTTACACAGACCAAGCCTCTGGAGCACTACCCATGTTTGTTTTTCTTTTCTTCTTTCTTTTTCATTCATTCATTCTTTGTGATACAGGAGGTGAAGCCCAGCTCTTTACTCTGAAGTACATCCCTTGCCCTTTCATTTTTTGTGGTGCTGAGAATTGAACTCAGGGCCCTTTCCTTGAGCTATATCCCAACCATTTGAAATTTTTAGAAAGGGTCTTGCGAAGTCACTAAATTGCTCAGGCTGGGCTCAAACTTTTTTTTTTTTTTTTTTTTTTTTTGACACAAGATTTTGCTCTGTAGCCCAGGCTGGTCCTGAACTCACTGTGGAGCCCACGCTGGCCTTGGACTCAAGTAATCCTTTTGCCTCAGCCTCCTGAGTGCTGGGATTACAGGCACACCGGCCTTATCAAACTTGTTTTTCTGTTTAATGAGTTCTTGCTCTGGAGACTGACACAGGAGAATTGCCATGAGTTTTGAGGCCAACCTGGGCTACAAAGTGAGTTCAGGACCAGCCTGTACTCCAGAGTGAGACCCTGTCTCAATAGAAGTCTTTACTCAACTTTATTAATACACAGTTTCTTTCCCTCCATATTCCCCCAAGGTACAAATGAATAGGTCAGATTGCATGACAAGAGCCAGTCTTACTTCAGAAATAATTCATTTTTTTAGTAACAAATCAAAGTCATAGTGGCTATGTAACTATCTTTTAGTTTTATTCTTTCTTGGGGATAAATCTCTGAAGATGCTAGGGACTCAAATGTGAGTTCAAACTTGTAATCTTCCTGCTTCAGCCTCCTACAGTGGTGAGGTTACAAGTGTGTATCTCTACTACTCCTAGCTTCTATTCTGGCTACCTGGTTCCTTTTTTTTTTTTTTTTTTTTTTTTTTTTTTTTTTTTTTTTTTTTTTTTTTTTTTTTTTTTTTTTTTTTTTTTTGAGGCAGGGAGTCACTCTGCAGTCCATGCTGGTCCTGAACTCAGTATTGTAGCCGAGGCTGGCCTCAAACACACAGCAGTCCTCTGCCTCAGACAATCCTCCTGCCTCGAGTGCTAGGATTATAGGCATGTGCCACCCCACCTTGCTTATGTGGTGCTGGGGAATCAACCCAGTACCTTGAGCTTGCTGGGCAAGTGCTTTAAATGCTTTGTTATTCTTCCAGCCCCTGGGCTTGAACTCATAGTCCTCTTAACTCAGACTGTCAGAGTGCTGGGATTACAGGTGTGTCCCTATACTTGACTTGAATTGGTTTGTATTATTTATTCATTCATTCATTCATTCATTCATTCTTTCTTTCATGATTTATTGGTTGTACGGGAGATTGAGCCCAGGGCCCCCACAGTGGGTTACATTCCCAGCTCCCTTTTTTTTTTTTAATTTGAAAATTTTTTAGCATGTATTTGTGATATATAATAACAACAGTTAGTTTGAGAAGTTAGTGTACTTCCATGTGGTATCTTTACATTCCTTCCCCCTTCCCGTCCCCTTCACTGTCTACAAACTCTGTCTTCTTACTTTCCTCCATCTCTCTTTCACTTTTTTTGTGGTTTTGTTTTCTTGTATTAGAAAGATCATGCAATATTTAACCTTCTGTGTCTAATGAATAATTCATATGCTTTAAGCATAATGGTCTTATGGTATATTCTTTTTCCTACAAATGATTCAAATTTATCTTTATGACAAAGTAATACTCCACTGTGTAAATATACCACATGTTTATCCATTCATCTGTTGATGGACATACTGGCTGCTTCCACATTTACCTGTTACAAGCTGTGCTGCTATAAACATGGTTACATGTGTGTCACTCTTCTATTATGACTTTACCTCTTACAGGAAGACACCAGAAGAGATATAGCTGGGTCAAGTGAGATGTCTATTTTCAGTTTTTTGAGTGATCTCTGCTGCTTTCCCTAGTGGTTGTACCAATTTAGTCCCTACAGTGTAGGGTTTGTTGATAGCATCTGTTTTGCATTCTTTTTCTTTGTTCTTTCCTTCCTTTCTTTCTTTCATAAGTAAAACAGGTCTTTATTTAGAAATCAAGACAGAGTTGTAAAAGCTCCTCCTATCTGGGAGAGGTCCCAAGTATACTGCCCCTGTTTTCAGGGCTTTTTAAAAAAAAATTTTATTATTTCCCCACTATTTTTATTAACATACAGATGTAATACATAGTATTTACAAAGAATTTGGGTGTTTTGTACACATATGTATCATATCGACTTTACAATCCCTTCCCATTTTCTACCCCCCCACAACCTCCCTATCCCTTCCCCCAACTCCAGCTATCACTTCATGTGATTCCAAAGAATGTCTGTTCTGGGTTTTCCATGTCTGAGAAACCATACATTGTTTAACATATTAATCTTCCCTACCTAAGTCATTTCACTTAAGTCACCACTCTAACTCAGCTTCCTATTCCTCGAATGGGTTGCAGTAGTTAAATCTTGATGCCTCTTTGAATCCAACCAATCCCTTTAATGGGATATTTACCAAAAGTTTTCTTTTCTACATTTTGCTATATCTTTGTTGTTATTATTAAGCCTGGCCTTACCCACCAGTTCACATTAGAAAATAACTACAAGCATGTAGTTCAAAAGACTACTAAATTTGGGAAAGAAGAAAAAAAAAAGTTAAATTTCAAATGCCTTAGCTAGATATGGAAGGTACATACTTGTACATTCACAGGGTTATCTTTACATCAGTCAGTTTCCTTAGGATAAATTTTCATCAGTGACCTAATAAGTGAATTGCTACAATAAAACAAAGTTAAAACTATATCACATTGCTACATTAAATGAACTTAAATCTGTGCCACATAAATATACTTAAAGTGACAGATATGAAAGCAAATTTAGTTATTTCAGAATTTTTTAACTTTCATAACTTATTTACTAGTATTTCACTGATTACTAACCTACTTTTTTCTCAGTTCATTCTCCTCTAGCTGTTGTCACTTTTCTTCTGGAGTCATTGGTTTCGCTGGCCTTTCACTTTCTAAGTTTCCTTTAAGTATTCTCTGTAATACTGGCTCAGTGGCTGCAAATTCCTTTAAGCTGTCTATATTGCGGAAAGTTTTAAGTTCTCCCTTTAAATTAAAAGATAATGTTGCTGGATATAGCAGTCTTAGTTGGCATTTATGTTCTTTTAGTGCTTGGATGACATTGCTGCATGATCTCCTTGCTTTTAGAGTTTGGATTGAGAAGCTGCGGTTATCCTTATGGGCTTATCTTTGTAGGTCACCTTCTGTTTTTCTCTTACCACTTTTAGTAGTTTCTCTTTGTGTTGGGTTTCTAGAATTTTAATTATGATGTGTCGTGATTAGGATCTCTTCTGATCAAAGTTGTTTGGTGTTCTATATGCCTGCAATAGTTCCATGTTCATTTCTTTTCTTAGATTTGGGAAATTTTCTTCCATTATTTCATTAAACATGTCCTTTAAGCCTTTTGTTTTGTCCTCAGTCTTCTGGATTCCTATAATTCTGGAGTTGTTTCTCCTTGAATCATCTATCAGCTGTTGTAATGATTCGCTTTCTTTATTCACTTTGTGTTCTTCATGGCCTGTGTGTTGCAGCTCAGTCGCTTTATTTTCTAGGTCTGACATTCTATTCTGAAGTTGTTTAAAGTGGTTGCTTATTATTAACCTGCATGTTTTTCATTTCCTGAATATCTGCATTCAGTTTTTCTATATCTCTGTTGTGTTCTTCTCAAATTTCTTGTATTGTCTTCATTATCTTCTGGTATATTTCTTCTCTGGTCTCCTCTAGTTGCTTTTCAAGGCTTGCTTTTTGCTTAGCTGTGTGTTGGTGTATCTTTTGCGCTCTCTGTTTTATTTCCTGCTTCAATTCACTGAATTTCTGAGTCCAGAAGTTACCATCATTTTTGCCATTTTTATTTTTGGATTCTACAATTTCAGTATCCCTGGTATCATCTTCTGGGGTGTCAGGTCTTTTTGTAGGAGATTTGTTACCACATTTCCCCATTGCTTTTTTGGTCTCCTCTAGTTGCTTTTCAAGGCTTGCTTTTTGCTTACCTCTGTGTTGGTGTAACTCTTGCGCTGTCTGTTTTATTTCCTGCTTTAATTCCTGCTTTAATTCACTGACTATCTGGGCCCAGAAGTTATCATCATTTTTGCCCTTTTCATTTTTCGATTCTGCAATTTCAGTATTCCTGGTACCATCTGGGGTGTCAGGCCTTTTTGTAAGAGACTTGTTACCATGTTTCCCCATGGGTCTGCTACTTTTGGCTGTCTCTGGTGCGCAGGAAAGAAGGGTTTGGTGAAGGCCCAGTCCTGAATATCTCTGGAATCCTCTGGCCCAAGGAACAGACAGGGTGATGGGATTCCCGGTCCTAGATGCCTCTGGAAGCCTCTGGCTCATGGGATGGACAGGCAATGGACTTCCCGGTCCTCGATGCCTCTGCCTTGCAGGGCAGTGGTGAACCGGAAGCCTCTGGCGCGTGTCGGAGGAACGGGCGATGATTCCCCTTTTTGAGGTGTCTTGTTCCCCCTGGTCCACTCAGCACAGCTCACCGTCTCTCCTGGCTTCCCTCCCCCAGCGTGGGGCTCTCCACCCTCAGAGCAGAGGCACCCTGAGCCTCTGGGGATCAGCAGCCTTTTCCCTTCTTTTCTCCACTCTCTGCCACTTGTGCCAATTTCTTCCTAGGTACTGTTTGAGGGTGACCCCCAAAGCCCTGGTGTGCTCTTCTGAGCTTTCTTTTACTCTAAAGGGTTCAGTCTTGGGATTTTTTATTTTTTGCCTTCTATTTAAAATGGCTCCTGCTGACGTCACTACCTGTGAAGGCTGCTAAGCCCTGTTTCTGATCTGGGATCCCAGGGCCTTTTCTAGAGGGAGCGCACACTGCTTTTGTAGTACACACAGCCATGGGTTGGTGTTTCGGAGGCTGAGGCCACCAGCTGCCGACAATTCCCACTTCTCCGGATCCGTGCTTACCTCAGGCTCAGGCCCAGGCCGCAGGATTTTTTTTCTCTGCTTTTGATGATCCTTCGGAATTTCTGGCCTCCCCCTGGCCTCCTTTCAGTTGTTGGGGATGCTCCTCTCTTTCCTAGCTGTACCAAACACACTTTTTATAACTAAATTCTTGGCTTTTTAAGTGGGTCGATGAGGAAACATTGTGCAGCGCTGTTACTCAGCTGCCATCTTGACTGGAAGCCCTGTTTTCAGGTCTTGATAGCAGCTATTAGTGGAGTGAGAGGGAACCTCAGTGCTCTTTTGATTTGCATTTCTCTAGTGACTAAAGATGCCGAACAGGTTTTCATTTATTTATTGGTTAGAGTTCTTCCTCTGAGAACTGTATTTGTTTCAGTTGCCCAATTTTTAATGAGGTCTTTCATTTTGGGGTCTAATTTTTTTCAATTCTTTGTGTATTCTAGATAATAGTCCTCTGTCTGAGGACTAGCTGGCAAAAATTTTTTCCCATTCAGTTGGCTCCTCACTCTGCTGACTGTTTGCTTTGGTATACATAAGCTTTTTAATTTGATATTATCCCATTTGTTGATTCTTCCAACAAGTTCAGTGTTTCCATTTTAATGTCTGTGTTTTTGATTGATTTTGATTTGATTTGGGCACATGGTGGAAGATGTGGGTCTAGTGTCACTCTTCTGCATGTGGCTAACCAGTTTTCCCAGCACCAGTTTTACTTATTTATTTATTTAGGGGCAGAGTCTTGCTGTTTAGTCCTGGCTGATCCTAAACTCACTCTGGAACCCAGGCTGACCTCGAACTCCCAGCAATCCTCTGCCTCAGCCTCCCAGGTGCTTTCTGTAGCCTACAGGCTACAGATGTGTGCCACCATGCCCAGCTTATGTGATGCTGGGGAATCAACTCAGGGCCTTGAGCTTGCTAGACAAGTGCTTCAGTTGCTTGCTGAACTATTCCTCCAGCCCCTTCCCAGGGCCATGTGTTTTTAAGAGGCTGTCTTTACTCCAGTGTGTGTTCTTAGGCCCCCTTGTCAAAGATCAGATGGCTAAAGGAATTCGGGGTTGTCTCTGCATCCTCAGTTCTTTTTCATTGATCCATCTGCCTGTTTTTGTGCTAGTGTCATGTGATTTTTATCACTGTTGCTTTATAACTTGATGTCTGAGCTGCCCTCTTTTTAATTTTTAATTTTTATTTTTTGAGATAGGGTCTCACTCTATAGCCCAGGCTGAACTCACTTTGGAGGCCAGACTAATCTTGGCCTCCTGGCAATCCTCCTGCTTCAGCCTCCCCAGTACTGGGATTATAGTCATGCACCACCATGCCCAGTTTATGTAGTGCTGGGGAATCGAATCCAGGGCATTGTACGTGCTAGCGTTTTACCCACTGTGCCATTCCTGCAGCCCCATGAGCCACCCTCTTGGCTCGGTGGGCGGTGCGTCAGTCTCATGTAACTGGATGTTTGGTATTGTTATGCCTTCTACCTTAATTTTGTAGCTTAGAATTGTTTTGGCCCTTCTCACAGCCCATTTTCGTTTTTGATTTTGAGATAGTTTCACTAAGTTGCCCAAACTGGGCTTTGAATTATTTTTAATAGGTGGCTAAAGGATCAAAACTACGTATTAATGAAATAAGCTTCACACACGTTCTTATTCTCTTCTGCGTGTATGCAGTATGTGTAGTGCTGCACCTTGCTGGCTTAGCAGAACAGACCTGAGAGCTATGCGCCGCGCACCTGTAATCCCAGCACTCTGGGAGGCTGATGTGAGGATTGTAAATTCACACCCAGCCTAGACAAGATTGTGACTTAATGAACCTGTCTCTCTTTCAAAAGGAAAAGTGTGAAGGCCCAGGATTTAATTCTCAGGACTGGGGAAAAAAGATAGAGAAAAGCCCCAAGATTGCTCCCAGTTCACTTAGGCCTGCCTGACTCCTTTGTATGAATAGACCAAAACTTACCCACCAGTTCCCTCTACTGGACACTTGGATTGTTGCCACTGGTTTTTTTCATTACAAACAAGGCTACATTAACCTTGTTTGTAACATTTTACTATCTAGGGAAATATTCTTGAAATGAGATTGCTGGAACAAAGGAGACATACAGAATTTTATTTTTCAGGGCATTCCAAACAGTGTGAATACAGGCTCCCAAATCCCACAAGGGTCAGCCTGTGGCCATGAATTTTTAAGAAGAGTTAGGACTTCTTCCACTGGAGTTAAGCAAGTTGGGAAAAAAAATTTTACTGAATATCATGGGGAGTACTTTTTTTCTGCTTACCTTTTTGCAAGCATGGAGCCTTTCAGTGGGTTCTGGCTTTACTTGGGATCTGATGGGCTCTGCCTTTCTGCCTGGAAGATCCTTCCCCATCCCTCGTTCAGTATTGGTTGCTGCTGTGGACTAGCCCATTGCCTTAGCCCCTGCATGGGCTATGGTTGTCTGTTTTGGTCAGGTCTTATTTTTATTTTGGAGTTGGGATGGACCCCAGGCTTTATGCATGCTAAACATATGTTATACCCTGAGCTGCACTCAGCTTAGCTTTTTATTAATGCTATGTTAACAGCATACATTATGAACCTTTGAACAGCCTTTAATATTCAATTGAGCTGTGTTTTATACAGTAATTTTGTCAAATGCAGATCCAAACAAGGGTCACCTTCATTTGGTTGAAATGTTCTCTTAATTTGTAACAGGCTGTTCCCCTTCTTTTATGTATATTTGCTTAAAAAGTAGGAGGATAATTTATGTACCAGTACAAAAAAAAAAGACAGGAAGAGAAAGAAGTTCAGATCCAGGGTTAGAGGAATAGCTCAGCTGTTAAAGTGTTTACCTAAAAAGCACAAGGCCCCAAACATAGAAAGCAGGGTGTGGTGGCACACACCTGTAATCACAGCACTTGGGAAGCTGAGGCAGGATTACTGTGAGTTCAAGGCTAGCCTGGGCTACACAGTGAATTTGGGACCACCAACCTGGACTATAGAGCAAGACCTCATCTTTAAAAAAATAATAATAATTTCAGACCCAAACCCTAGCAAAATAGATTTAGATGAAATCATTATTTGGTATAATCAATGGGTGAAAGTCAGTTGGGCATTTTCAAATCAAAGAACTGACAACACCCACATCTAATGATCAGGGCCAGCCCAGGCTACATAGAATTAATTGAAAACCACATATGGACTACATACATAGGAAGACCCCTCCCTGTCTTTTTTTTTTTTAAAGCAATAAGAGGTTTATTGAGAAAGTAAAGCTCTTGAGAGGTCAAGGTGATGTGAGGATGCCAAGGGAATGAAGACCTTGAGCCCTGGTTTTTGCTCTGGTGGTTTCAAGCAGTCCTCCTGTGGTGGGGGTGATAGAACAGTAAGCCCACTAATTATCTCAGAGCATCTTAGGTACTTCTCCTTTATTGTTCCTTGAGGGACCAGGGCCTTGACTGGGACCTTGACTCCACCTTGATTCCACTTATGCTCCTATGGCTGCTGGGATGCCCTGCCTTAGTTCTGCCCATCTCCTCTCCTAACCTACCTGACATTTTCCCCTCTGAGTAGAACACCCTACTTCTATAGGAGGAGGGTTGTCGGTCGGTCTGGCTGCTTCATGCTGAGAGTGGGCAACAGTGGGGTCGGGGTCTGCTTCAGAGCCTGTCTGTCTACCAGCCCATGGTAGAAGAGTTGGTCCACATGAGGCTCCATACACAGTGCCATCTGTAGCTGGATGGTCTCTCTTTCTCTTTTTTTTTGAGACAGGGTCTCGCTCTGTAGCCCAGGCTGGTCCTGAACTCACTATGGAGCCCAGGCTGGCCTTGGACTCACAGCAATCCTCCTGCCTCAGCCTCCTGAGTGCTGGGATTACAGGCATGTGCCACCACACCCAGCTTTATATGGTGCTAGGGAATCAACCCAGGCCTCTGAGCTTGCAAGGCAAGGGCTTCAACTGCTGTGCCATTCAGACCTCGCGGGCATAGAACTGACCATAGTGGGACCACCCTGGCCCCGTCTTCAGAGTTATTTCAGTGTTCTCTGAGGGCAGCACTAGCTTTGGGGAATGGTAGGAGAACTTGGGAAAATTATTCTTCAGATTACTCTGCAAACTTTAAATACTTTTCCAAACCCCTGTCCCCAGGTGAACCAGTGTGTTATTGGTACTGCCCAGGCCAACAAGAAATGAAGATGGATCCAGATTATGTTTGTGTGCCCGTTTGTGTGTCTGTCTTTGCGAGAGTGTGTGCGCGTGCTTGTGTGTGTGTGTATTAGGAGGTGGGTAATTTCTGAGGGAATCTTGTTTGGGTGGAGGGTGCTGTATATTCGGGCTTATCAAATAAAGACCAGCTGTTGCTTTTTCATTTTCTAGTTGCTTTTTTAATAAAGTTTTTATTAGTAGATGCCAGAAAAGTAATCTGTTTTTCATATCGGTAAAACTAAGATCTGTGGGCTCGTGCTCAGTCCTAGTTAGATTTTGCGGGGGGGGGGGGGGGTGGCTTGGACTTTTCCTCCCGCAGCCCTCGAGAGGGCTGGTCTGAACAGGTGGCTGGGCCCTCAAGTACCCATACCCCCTCCATGCACACCAGCTGAGTGTCCCTAGACTGGAGTGAAAATGGGTGGGAAACCAGACAGAACCCGGGGGTGGGGTTGGCGCGCGCCCTCCAAGCCCACAAACTGCTGGCTTTTCCCTCCCGCCTTTCCGTGTCTCGCCTTTGAACCGCCGGGCCCTGCCTGTCCGCTGCCCATTGGCTGGCTCTCGGCAGCGTCATCGTCTGGGGTACTAGCCCTCTTCGTCCTTGCGCCGCTCTGGGAACTCGGGGCGGGAAAAGCGCGGGATCGCGCTGCTAATGCCCCTCTCAACCTCCAGCGGCCGCCGCCCGGTAAAGGAGGGGCTCCGTCTTCCCAGGTGCCGCGCGCAGGAGGAGCCACGCGTGCGCAGAAGCGCAGCGGCGGAAAAGGGGGAGCGGCCTGCCACGGAGAGGGCGGGGCCGGGGCGAGGGCGGGGCGCGCGGGAGGAGGTTGAGGCGGGGGCACGGGGAGGGTGAATGGAGGGCGGGCCCGCGACCCCGGGCTGGGGGGCGGAACTCGGCGTGGCCATGGGGGTGGGGCAGTTGTCGGCTGTGGCCTGGGGCGGAGGGCCGGCCTGGAGGCGTGCTGCCCGGAGGGGGGATTCCCTCTTGCCCCCAGGGCGCGTCTCCCATTGGAGGAAGGGGCTGCGGGGATTCCCTTTCCCTCCCGGTGACTCTCTGCGCCCTCGGACACGAAGGGGCAGCCGCGCCTCAGGCGCCTTCTGGGCCTGCTGGAGGTGAGGGAGGTGGTGCCCGCCCCCCCTCCGGCTCCTCCTTCCCCCCAGTCCTCCCCTCCCATCACCCTCCCCCCAGCCGGTCCGTCCCTCCCCTCGCTCCCCCCGCCGCCGCCTCCTGCCGCTGCCGCTGCTTTGGCTGCTGCGTCATACGCCCCAGAGCCGCCGGGACGGAGGGGCTGGGCCCGGGGACCCCCCGGCCTCCACCCGCACGCCCCCCGACGCCCGGACTTGCCCTCCCCGCGCGGAGGGCTCACCCAGGTTTCCTGCGTCTGGCCCTGACCGTCCCCCGGCAGCCCACATCTGTCACCGGTAAGGAAGCGGCGGGAGGCGCCCGTTGGGGGGGGGGGCCGGGGAAGGGAGCCGGGGGTCGGCGCGAAGGGCGCGGGCCGGAGAGCCCCGCCACCCTGGCCAGGGGTCCGAGCTGGGCCGGCTCAGGTCCCTTCTTGGACTTGCCGTCGTGGGGAGTAAAGACTGGGATTGGGACACGCCCCCCTTCCGGGGCACTCAGGGAAGTTACCTACCGAGGGGCAGGGAGCCCCTAATTTGAGGGTGACCTCACATAACCTGGCACCGGAATGATTGCTGTGAATGAGCCAGGCAGGCCCAGGGAGGCAGCCCTTCCTATCCCGGAAAGCTCCTCAAACGCATCCCTGGGCAACACAGCACCCCAATTAGGATACCTCTCATCAGCTGGGGAAGGAAAAACTGTGGGTTTCTGTAACCAGCGTTTCTTCTGCCATCCTAAGGCCAGGATTTCATGTCCCGGGAGAGCTCTGAAAGCTGGGAAGCTAGAGAACTAGTTTGGGGTTGGGGTGGAAGAGGAGAGCCAGTCACCAGAGTTAGCAGAGCTGAAGTCAAGCAGTTGAGGGTTGCCCAGTGGTTTCCTACTAAGGGATCCGGAGACTGAGGGTGCGGATGCTTGATCCTTTAAAGAAAAGCAGGCAGCGAGATGGGGAAGTTTTCTCCGCATTCATAGCCTTCTCTTATGTACTTACTTCTGGCTAGGCCCCCCAGGATGCAATGGCGCAGCCCCCCCGGCTGAGCCGCTCTGGTGCCCCTTCTCTTTGGGACTCAGCTTCCCCTGCTCCCACCTCAGGCCCCAGGCCTCGACTTTGGGAGGGTCAAGATGTACTGGCCAGATGGACTGACGGGCTGCTCTACTTGGGCACTATTAAAAAGGTGAGAACTTCTGTCTCTGATCCCTCACCATCGCCCCAACCCCCTTACTTAATTTCAGTTCCCATTTCAACCTTTGTAATCGCGCACTCCAGGTGGACAGTACTCGGGAAGTGTGTTTGGTCCAGTTTGAGGATGATTCCCAGTTTCTGGTTCTATGGAAAGACATCAGTCCTGGTGAGGCCTTGAAGATCTGAGCTGGTGTACCTCATGGATAACGGAAAGTGGGCTTGGGGCAGGCCTTCTGACACTGTGTTCCCTCACAGCTGCTCTCCCTGGAGAAGAACTCCTTTGTTGTGTCTGTCGCTCTGAGAATGTGGTCCCTGGAAACCGGCTGGTCAGCTGTGAGAAGTGTCGCCATGGTAAGAGGGCAAGACTTACCAATGGTCCAGTTGGCCCTGGAGCTTCCAGGATGCCATCAGCCCTTCTCTGCAGCACTGGTCCTTTAGTTCTCTGTCCTGGCCTAAGCCCTTACGCTACTTCTGTGGCCAGTTTCCTCCACAGCCCAGGGAAAGCAGCCATAGGATGGGGGTAATAGGAGTTTTGCAGGCTATGGGGAGGTGACTACATCCTTTTCTAACCCTGTGACCTTGGATTGAGACACTACACCTCTAGGAGCCTCAGTTCTCTCACTTGTAAAATCAGGTTAACATCCCTGAGTCAGACTGTTCCTGTCCCAGTACAGGGTGCACACTAGTATGCATTATGGTAAGTGGTCTCCTACCCCCGTTGTCATTGTTCAGCCTATCACCAGGACTGCCATGTTCCCCGGGCCCCAGCCCCTGGAGAAGGAGAAGGCACTTCCTGGGTCTGCCGTCAGTGTGTCTTTGCAATTGCCACCAAGGTAAAGGCACCTCGCTGTTTCCCCTGCATGCTGGAGCCTCTCACCACAGCCTCTCTGAAGCCTTTTCCCGCCCCTCTGTGCCTCCCACCTGTTCTCTCTCTGCAGAGAGGGGGTGCACTGAAGAAAGGTCCCTATGCCCGGGCCATGCTGGGTATGAAGCTCTCCCTGCCCTACGGACTGAAAGGGCTGGATTGGGACGCCGGACACCTGAGCAACCGACAGCAGAGCTACTGTTACTGTGGCGGCCCTGGCGAGTGAGTATCGACGGGTGGCAGGTTGCAGATGGTGATATGGTGCTGGGTCCTGGGGAAAGGAGAAAGAAAAGGTTGAGGGGAGCACTAGAAGACAGGGGGCAGTGTCTGGAGGCCACTAGTCCTGTGTCCCCTCAGGTGGAACCTGAAAATGCTGCAGTGCCGGAGCTGCCTGCAGTGGTTCCATGAGGCCTGCACCCAGTGTCTGAGCAAGCCCCTCCTCTATGGGGACAGGTGAGACCGGAAGGGGCCTCCTCTTGCCCCGCCCTCTGAGTTTTCCCACACCCTCTGCACTCTGCTCTCAGTCTCTGCAGCATTTCCCCTCACCTGTTTGTCTGGGAGTCCACCATGGCTCACGGTTTACCTGGATAAGGTATGCTCTCTTTGCCTGTGTCCAGGTTCTATGAGTTTGAATGCTGTGTGTGCCGGGGGGGGCCCGAGAAAGTCCGGAGGCTGCAGCTTCGCTGGTAAGCTGGATGCGGCTCTCCAGAGTTCTTCCTCATCACCCTCAGTACTTCACCCTACATGCCCCAGCTGCCCACCTCAGGGCACCCTTGGCTTTGGAAATGCTTTTGTGGTCTTGACACCTTAATGTTTTGTAGGGTGGATGTGGCCCATCTCGTCCTCTATCACCTCAGTGTTTGCTGTAAGAAGAAATACTTTGATTTTGACCGTGAGATCCTCCCCTTCACCTCTGAGAACTGGGACAGTCTGCTCCTGGGGGAGGTAGGGGGCCGTGGAGGTTATGGAGTTGGGTGGGACAGGGAGACATACAGGAATGGGGAAGGCAGGGAGTCACTGCTCTGCTGACCCTACTCACCTTCTCTTGCCCCAGCTTTCAGATACCCCCAAGGGAGAACGCTCTTCCAAGCTCCTGTCTGCTCTTAACAGCCACAAGGACCGGTGAGTGGAGGGAGAGGAAGCCAAGGGGGAGACTCAGAGAGATGGAGATTTTGGAGGTCTGGGAGGGGGTGCCCTACAGCCCACCTGGCAGAACATCTCTGAAAAGAGCTGAAGAATGTCTCAGGGAGGGACCTTTTCTGTAGCACCGGCCTTATGCCGTTTCTGTCCTTGCCCCCAGTTTCATTTCAGGAAGGGAGATTAAGAAGAGGAAATGTTTGTTTGGTCTCCATGCTCGGACCCCACCTCCTGTGGAGCCCCCTAGTGGAGATGGAGGCCCCACCAGGTCACTGGTCCAGGGAGGATGGGGGAACTTTCAGGGATTAGAGTGGGCAAGTGTGTGCCTAGTGATGGGGAGGTACTTTGGGGTGTCCGGGAGGGGGCTGGGGGGATAAGGAGGCCTCTTACAGCTTCCCTTCAGGGCAGGGCCCTGGGGGAGGGGTCTCACATCCCCTGGGGAAGCGCCGGAGGCCGGAGCCAGAGCCCCTGAGGAGGCGGCAGAAGGGGAAAGTGGAGGAGCTGGGGCCACCCTCAGCAGTGCGCCATCAGCCCGAATCCAGGGAAGAGAGGGAGCGGGCTCGTCTGCAGAGGGCACTGCAGGTACAGGGGCAAGGGGAACCCCGTGGGTCAAAAGGTGGGGTGGGGGAAGGAATCAAAGATTACCTCTTAGTCCTCTGCCCCTTCTTCTAGGCCTCAGTGTCTCCACCACCCCCCAGCCCTAACCAGAGTTACCAGGGCAGCAGCGGCTACAACTTCCGGCCCACAGATGCCCGCTGCCTGCCCAGGTCAGTGTTCCAACCCCTCAACAAGATGTACTCCCCATTCCTTACATCTTTCGGTCCCTGTCACCTAGAGCTCTTCTCTCTCTGCCCCTTAGCTGCTTACTTCTTGCCCTAGAGAGACTTCTAGAATCAATGTCTGGTACCCAGTATTCTGGAAAAAGGGGTAACCTTCAGGGTAGTGTTTGAGCTCTACCCTCCCAAGGGAAGAACTTGTCCCCCACCCCACCCCACCCGCTTCATGTCCTGATTTTACTCTTCCCCAACCCCAGCAGCCCCATCCGGATGTTTGCTTCCTTCCACCCTTCTGCCAGCACCGCAGGGACCTCTGGGGACAGTGAACCCCCAGACAGGTGAGTCTGCCTTCTACTACCAGTGATGCCATCTTTTCTCAAACCATTCCTTGTTATTTTTGTCTAATCTGGACTGACAGTTGCCTTCTGTCCCCTAGGTCACCCCTGGAACTGCACATTGGTTTCCCCACAGACATCCCTAGAAGTGCCCCCCACTCGATGACTGCCTCGCCTTCCTCAGTCCCAGCCCCCTCCCCAGGTCTTCCTAGATGCTCAGCACCCTCTTCTCCCCTGTGCCGTAGTTTGTCTCCTGGGACTGGAGGAGGAGTTCGAGGTGGGGCTGGCTACCTGTCCCGAGGAGACCCCGTCAGGGTCCTTGCTCGGAGAGTACGGCCAGATGGCTCTGTGCAGTACCTGGTTGAGTGGGGAGGAGGGGGCATTTTCTGAACAGCCTGCCTCCATCCACCTCCCCTTTTACACACTCTGGCACTTTCATACCCAGACCTCTGACCTCACCTGCAGCTGGGATGTACCTGGAGAGATAGGGGGTAGTTCTCCTTCCTGCCAGGCTGGAATCCAGAGGGGGTGGGGAAGAGGCTGTCTTCTAACCCCTTCATGATTCCTGACCCTTCATCCTTCCTCCCATTTCCTTTGATGTTATTTTGTTACAGCTTTTAAAATATTTTTTAAAGTTATTTGACCCCTGGGTGCAGAGACTGAGGAAGGGGGACAATATGGAATCCCAGACTCTGTATGACTGAAATAAAGAGAAATAGAAATAACAGACTTGGTACCCATGAGTCATTGTGAGAGGTGGACAGAATACTAGGGACTAGACGCCCTTGTTTTTTTGTTTGTTTGTTTTTAGGCAGGGTCTAGATCTGTAGTCCAGGCTGGTCCTGAACTCACTATGTAACTCAGGGTGGACTCGAACTCACAGCAATCCTCTTGCTTCAGCCTTCCAACTGTTGGGATTACAGGCATGTGCCACCACACCCAGTTTACATGGTGCTGGGGAACTGGACTCTGGGCCTTGCCCTTGCTAGGGAAGTATTCTAACCGCTAAGCTAATCCTCCAGCCCCTAGAGGCACTTCTGATCTCACCCAGCCAAATGTGTAACAAGGAAAAAAGGCAAAAAGCAGAGCAAACCAAAGACATTTATTAAGGGCCCATTCATCCTCTGGAAGCCAGAGGGCACAGGGAGACATACGGGGAACATGGCAGGGATGGCTCATCACGACGCAGCTGTGCTGGAGTCAGAAGCTGACTCTGTGACCTGGCGTACCCAGTGCAGATATGGGGAGTTCCCCTGCTCCACAGGCAATGCAATCACCTCTGCCACTTCATAAGGGTGCACTGAACTGCAAAAGGGTTGGAAGGAGGGATTGCACAACTATCCAAAGGACCCCCCCCTCCCCAGACAAGCATTAGGCTGACCAGCCAGCCCCACCTGATGGTATATACCCCCATCCCATCCATCTCAAAGTTCTTACCGGACAAAATCTGTCAAAGCTGGCACCAAGGAACTTTGGGTTTTAATCATCTATGGGCAAATGTAAACATGGCTGAATCAAGATGCAGAAGTGACCAGAATCTCAGACAAATTTGGGAAGCCCAGGCATATTGTAATAGTGGGAGTTTGGGGAGATAGGGAGGGTGTGGGAAGGTCAAAAATGGGAAGGGATTGTAAAGTTGATATGATATATATGTGCACAAAATACTCAATATTACTGTAAACATGCATTACATATACATTAATAAAAATGGAAAAAAATCTCAGATGAGGGAGAATGGTTCACGGGATCAGGGAGCTGGCGAATTTTTGTTGGGTAGGGGAACGGTTCTCACCATCAGCACCTCGCTGTCTTCCTCGATCTTTCCTTTCCATTCATAGCTAAAGAGGTCAAAGACGGGATGGGGGAGTCTTGGGAAGCAAATATCTTCCCCAAAGAAAAAGGCTCCCCATACACCCTAAGGGTTGGTTGTGCTAACCCTCCGATTCCCGCGACTTACATAGACGTAATCTGCGGGATGAGGTTGACGCAGGCTGCCAAGCGTTTCTCCACCACAGCCCTAAAAGTGAGGGGGCCCCAATCAGTACCCCACGGTCCGGATGTTTGCTCCAGCAGCCCGGTGACAAGCTTTTCCAAAGGTAGTTTAATAGGATGCAGTACTCCTTCACCCCCAAGGCAAAATCATCATCGCTCCAAGCCAAGGTCCCCACCTGGCGATCTCCTTGGCGACCTTCTCATTAGGGCAAGTGACAAAAGCTGCAGAAACCGATCCTGGAACGTAGCTGGAGCCCGACGACGGAGTGGGCAGGGATGGGGGGCTTCCAGATGCCATGGACAGAAGGGCTCGGGGTATAAAGAGAAGGCGGGAGGCCACAGGCAGCGGCGCGGGCATCCAGAGAAGCGACAAGAGCAGAGCGGCCTGAGAGCACGGGGAGGGGGGTAGGAATTCAGTCTGTCCACAAATACCCCTGGAAATTGCACCCCAGGGAGCCTTCGCTCGGACGGACCCTCATACGTCCCTCCCTCTTTTGTACCAGGAAGGAAAATGTCCCTGAAACTGGGAGAGAAACTTGGAAAATCACGACTAAGACTCAATTTTTACTCACACCTCAGCAGGTCAAACCCTGGGATTTAGGGTGCGAGTAGTGGTCAAGACTTCGCCGACCGGAAGAAGGGGGCGGGGCCGAGCACTCACCCCTCCGCCGAGCAGGGCTGCGGACGCCCGCACCCCCCTCATGAAGCCTATGCTGGCAAAGGAGGCTTGATATCAAAGATGACACGTTACACGAGAAAGGACCCCACGCTCAGGAGGAGCGGCCGCTTCTTACCTGGATGGCAGCCACGTGATAATAAAACAGAGCACCCCACGTGACAGCAGAACGGCCCGCGGGAGTCTTCAGAAGCAGCCAATCCCGACCCTCATGTGGCCCGGATTGCCCCGCCTCCTGATGAGGCGGAGCTAGGGGGAACTGGGCCAATCAGCAGCCGGCTCTGCAGCCGTGCAAGGAAATGGCCTGTCCGTTTCCGAGACGCCCAGTTGCTGGCGGAGAAGAGCCGCTGCGGTGTTCCACTGTCACGTGAGGGGGCCCGACCTCTCACGAGGCGCTACCTAGGGGAGTGATGTAAAGAGGCCAATAGCTGGCCCGGCCTGTAAGCCACATGACGAGGGAGCTGGCGCCTGGCAAGAGGGGGGCTGGAGTCCCCCGCAGGCTGGCTGCGTCAAGCTGTGGAGTGGGGAATCATCTTGAAACCCCTAAACGTGCCTAGCAACAGCCTTTTCCCCGTTTCAAAGGCCTTAAGGAGTGGAGGGCGGGTCTAAGAAGCCTGGAGCCTCGGGATGGGGGAGAGAGCGCCCCTTACAGTTAGGATTGAGCTGTGCCCGAGGGTGGGAATGAACGAGGACAGTCTGAGGAGAAGCCAGCTGTCTCTGGGTAGGGGGCAGTGATTAGCCAGGCACAAGCATAGCATGATCATGTCTAGGGAAGATGCATTTTTAAAGGACTGAGCGAGACCCTGCAAATGGGATAGAGGAGGATCAAAACTAAAACCCAAAGCTTGACACGCAATGGAGGGAAGGAAAGACGAGGGCTGTAGGCGGGGGATAGTAATGGTGGGCCTTTTGGTCCCTCTCCTCTGTCTGTTCCGCCCCCAGCACCGGTCCACCTTGTAGTCTTGGGTATCCTTTCCTTAATCCATCCCCCAAGGAGCCAGGACCTGCCCTACATAACCTCCCTGGGGCCCAAGCACATCTAGTGACCCAAAAATGGAGAGAGGGGCCAGTGGGAGGCCAGAGGACTGGAAAGAGGAAACAGAGAAGACTCTGCTGCCCTATGTCCCCACTTCAAGTTCTGGGGTCACTGATATGGTGTGACTGGGAGTTTCCCGGGCTGTTAGGGTTCTCTCATGTTTACTTCTGTGGAGTTGGGGAGAGACCCCCAGTGAGAATCTCTGTCTGGATTTGGAGTTTGTCTTTGAAAGGTCTCCGTGGGGGGTCTCTCAATATTCCTATTGGGATCTTTCTCAGGACTGAGTTTCTTTTTATATTGTTTAGGGAGTTCTGTGTTTCAGGACCTAGTGGTCACTGCTTCTGAGATCTTTCAGATCTTTTAAGAGTTTTGGGTCTGGGCTATCTGAGTGTGTCTGTCTTTCTTTCTGTCTCCTCCTAAGTCTGGAGTTTCTCTGAGTTATCAGTCTCTGAGTCTGCAAGGTTGTTTCCCTCTGAGATCTGAGATCTCTCTTCTGGGCCTGAGTTGTAATTCTAGGTCTGGGGGTTCTAATCTGGTTTTAACCTTTTTCTTTGGGTCTGGATCTCAGGTCTTGGTCCCTAAAATCACCATCACGGAACTGAAATCTAAGATTTCTGTGATCATGGAGAACCTTTTCGAGATTTGCTTCCGAGATTGTGATCTGTGACTCCTCTCTCTAGGGGGTCTGGCTGGGGTCTTTCTGAGATAGTGACTCTTTTCCTCGATTTAGGGTCCATGTCTCAGATTAACCTGCTGTGTATGTGGGGATTTGAGATACCTTTCTTTCTGGATTTGGGGTCTGGGGTCTGCATCTTTATGACCACTCGATTCCTCTGGAGTGTTTGAGTCTGGGGTCTCCCGGTGAATGCTCCTCTCCTTCTCTCTGGGTCTCCCTGAGTAGGGGTGGGGGCTGCAGAGTCTCTCCCTCCTCCTCCTCCTCCTGCTCTCTTCTCTCTCTCTCGCTCGCTTCCCCCGCCCCCCTCTCTCTCTCTCTCTCCGCTGCTGCTGCTGCCGTTGGCTCTTATTCTCCTCCTCCTCCTCTTCTCTCCTCCTCTCTGCTCCTCTCTGCTCCTCTCTCCTCCTCTCTCCTCCTCCACCTCCTCCTCCTTCTCCCCCTCTCTCTCCCCCTCTTTCTCTCTTCTTTTTCTCCCCTGTCCCCCGCCCCCTCCCCCCAGGCCTGATGAGCAGGTCTCGCGCCTCCATCCATCGGGGGAGCATCCCCGCGATGTCCTATGCCCCCTTCCGAGGTACGGTGGTGGGGGAGGGGGAGGGCCGAGGGGGGAAGAGGGGGAGGGGCAGGGGGCGGGGGAGAGCCGGGGCCAGGGAGGGGAGGGAGCGGCTGGAATGGAGGGAGAGGGGAGGACCAGGAAGGCAGGGGTGGGAGCCGTAGGGAAGGAGGCTTGGGAGGATGGAGGGAGAGGGGTAGGTAAGGGACAGAGGGGCCAGGAAACAGGCTTTGAAAGGGGGCTGAGGGAAAAAATGTAGAAGGGGAAAGAGAGGCCAGAAGGGATGAGAAGGTGGCAGGAAAAGGTTGTGGGG
>PVKB01003236.1:11111-214691 GCA_004027205.1 Ctenodactylus gundi | reverse complement strand
GGGGGGGGGGGGGGGGGGGGGGGGAGTCTAAGAATGGGAGCACCCAGGTCCACATCTGAGTTAAGAGAATGCTCAAGGTGCATACAGCCCACTGCCAAAAAGTGGGACCTAGATGGTGAGGTATTTACTTAACTGAAGTGTGCTTTTACAGGTACAAATTTTCCAATGGTTGGATTTTTTCAGAATGGTTAGACTCAGGAACTTCTCCATTCCAGGATTTGAGTTGAGAATGATGGCTCTAGCTGGCAATTCCTGGAAAGTAGATAACAAACCAGGAGTTCCTCTACACACACACACACACACACGTATACAAAGCCACCATACACATTGTTTGACTCATTGAAGAGTTATTATTATCTAATACTTGAATTATATCTGGTTCCTAGTAGGAGGGGAAGTAGCTGAGAATTTTAAGTTATACTCCTATAGCCACGCACAGAGAAAGAGAGAGAAAGAGAGAGAGAGAGAGAGAGAGAGAGAGAGAGAGAGAGAGAGAGAGAGGAATAGTCAACAAGAGCAAAACAACCAGAGTAGTAATAACTAATAACTAATTTCCTTTATGCCTTTCATTTGCCACACACTTTCTGCAACAAAACTCATTTTCTGCAGGAAACATGTACCCTTTTGCCCTCATGTTTCATTTTCCTTTCAAGTAGAAGTAACTCCCAGCACACAAAATCTTTTCTTACCCTACATAGTATCTTCCTTTCTTCCTTTCACTAAAAAAATAAATAAATCCTTATAGCCATATCTTTCTTTGCATTTCCACTTTACTACTTATTGGTTACTTTCTCCTGTGCTCTCTTTTTCTCAAATATTATATGAGCAACCAGTAGTAGAAAGGCATATTTAAAGTAGCTTGTTCTTACTGGGTTCTAACGTATGAATCAAAATCCAGTTCAACCTGCTGTCAGTCCTGTTACTCTGAAGGCAAATGCTGGGTCTCAGGAAAGTTTTGAAGAGCAACAATAGCATAATCAGCTTGTCTTTTGCCATTTCTTATATAGTCACTACCATCAGTCACCAAACCACACTTGAGCTATCAAGAAGCTGGTCTTGCAGGGTCCTGTAAGCACAAGTGGCTACTACAAGTCAGTTTAACAATATTGAGACAATTATGAACAACACATGTTATTTCTCTCCTGATCACAGAAATTGAACTCAGAAGAAAGAAGCAAAGTAGTAGAATTGAGAAGACATCCTTTAAATTCTAACACAGAAGTCACTCCATGAGTACAGACAAAAAGCAGATACCAAAGAAACGTTAAGGAATTCTACTAAAAGGACAGAAGGAGCTATTGCTCTGATGCATTCTAGCAACCCCTGGGCTGCTATGTCTACCTGTCTAATCAGTATCTTATAGGTCTTGAAACAGATTCTTGGCCTAAGTAAGGATCTTAAAGCCACACCTTGATACTCACATATAACCTGTTCATCAGGTTGTGACATTCACAAGGCAGGAATTTTGAGAAGACAGGATTTTTAAATTATCATAAGCCCACTGATTATTTCTACTCCCAGAAAAGGTCAATTTAATATTTTTTTATAAATTAATATAAGGGATTAGCCATTAGGCTACACATGGAAATCTGTAGCTGATACTCCATTAACCTTAGGTTAATGCACAAAGTTATTTCCTGGTGGCAGGGGTTGGTAGGGTTAGATGGCCTATCTGAAATAGCTCAATGTCCTGCAGTAACAAAAAACTAAACACTGAAGTTTTTGGGACAGTAATTGAGCCACAGAATTTGAGACTCAGAATCCACTATCATCCAGAAAATGTAAAGTCTGAACCAAATGGTCTCAGGTTTATGTTAGAAAACAAGATCATACGCCCATAGCATAACAGATATTCATCAAAGTTAGGTCTTTTAAATCCATTTAAACCTATCCAAAAATATGAAGACTGGACATTTAGGCATTGCCAACAAGTAATAGGTAAAGAGAAAATTGTCCCACAAGTAACACTGAGGAGGAGAAAAGTATTTGGTCACTGAAGACTTCCATCAACAATATCCATAACTCAACACAGATCAGACATCAATTGCCTAGAATAGGAGGTAACAACAGACAAAAGACTTCACTGTCAAGAGCGAAGCTTGTTTTACTTGCAACATCCAGTTTCTCCTGAGGCTCTGCCCCATTAAGAACAAATGGGGTTTTGAACTGGAGCGACCCCTGATCAACAGGACAGTAAGCCTTCCTGTGTCCAATCTTGTCACTTAGCATAAGGTGACTTGAGATGTCAAACCATATCAGGGTCATTTCTCTCCCAATGGTCTCTTTGCTAACAGATGTGACACTTACTTAATATAGAATTCTTGGGAAAAGCTAGCAGGTAACAATTGGTCACCTATTACCACAATGAGAAGCTCCATGGGCTTTCTGTTCTAGCTTCTTCCTTCCACTTTGTTCCTCCTCTGTATCCCAGTTAAAGAAAACAGAATTAGCAGTAATTAGCAAATTATCAATGAGAGTTCCAGTTCCCAAAGTCACTATTTTTGTAGTTTCCTCTTCATATCTGCTGACAAGGTTTTCCATTATCCCTCAAGATGAAAAACTGCTGCACCTAAGGAACTTCTGTCCATTTTCCTTCTCTTTTACAAAATAATCCCAAGTGAAGAATGGTGTTGTGATTTACTCTTCCCTTGGGAGGCCATTTTTCCTCCATTGGCTACTGGGTACCAAGAATAGGCCTAAGCACAGAAGAAGCTTTAAAAACTGGAGGGTCAAATTCCTCCAGTTCCTGAGAATACATCCCTGAGGACTGTCTTCCTCCACGGCACTCTTGAACTTTGTGTTACTCGTCTGAAAGACATCAGAATGTGGGGGCAGACACCTGGAAAACAAGCTTTTGGGAGGCAGGGGCAGGATTGTCACGCATTCAAGGCAAATCCTGTCTTAAAACAAAACCATGAGTAGAGATAGGCATCACTTGCAGCTCTATAGCCTCCCTTATAATTAGAAAATTCCTGATGTCATCCTTGCCTGTAGGAAACCTTATTTTCAGGTCCACACCACCACCAGGAAGGTTGAGGGGTCTGGACTTGCTGATATAGTCACATGATATTATCCGTGAGCAGCCAGAGTTGCTCCCAATGGGCCTCAGGGTTAGTGCCTCCCCCCTTAAACGTATCTATTTTGAAACTCTTGACAGGCCTATTGAAAAATATGCCAAAGGAGAGACCACATGTCATGGCCAATGTGAGGCAGAAAGCCAAGACGGGCTTAAGAGGCTAGAGTACTTAGGGGAGAGAGTCAGAAAATCTGTCAGCTCAAAACAATACAGCCATTCACATCTACCTCTCTGGCAATGAATTACTGAGAAGCCTGGCACAAAAATCTAAAATGATTAAATTGTACTCCATCCAATACATCCCTATTCTATTAGGGCTCCCCACTGACAATAAGGCTGACCATCTGGTAAATCCCATCTATAAATGGCCACTGTCTGGGAAATGTCAGGGAAGTGGACCAGTAGGAGCATCTACTCTCACCAACATGCTGCCCATCTCCCTCATGTCAGGGGTGATTCTAACTAGGCATTTATCCTCCTGTATCCATGTCCAATTGATATGACCTAATGTCTTCAATGCAGCCACAGGTCTTCTGAGCAGTCAGAAGAAGGGTAGGCTCCTGAAGTCCAGAGAGCAACAGTGGTTAGTTGCTACAGGGATTGTTTGTGACCCCATTCACCATCAAATGCATATGGGGGTCTTTTAAGGTGATTTCTTGAACTGTCCATGCAACAATCTATATTATAGGCCCAAAGACAATGGCTCCACCTACTGTTGACTCATAGGATTAGGATTTTCTTCCACTGAGGAAACAATACACTAAGGACAAGAGCAGTTCTGTCTCTCTAACAACAGCAATTCCCCATTTGCCTAACCCCTTAACTGTACCCTTAGAATTAAAACAAGAAAATGAGGATCTAGGAAAGAGTGGACAGAGTGATCTGTCTGTGTTAATGGTCACAGTGAGTTAGTAGAGTGGCTTGGTTGAGGATCATCAGCTGAAGAGTTGAGGACATCAAGGGTAGAGGTCACTTCCTTACTGTGGAAGAGATGAATCTAAAAGGAAAACTAGGTACTAGTAAGACCAACATTCCCAATGCTGTGGGCATATGGGGATTACTCAGGTCCATTTTGGTGAAATCTGACCCCCAAGTCTTAGGATCAGCAGCCATGCTAAGTGTTTAGAACTAACTGATAGGATCTCAGTATTTTGTTCACTGCATACAGCCTCATGGAAAAGGCAAAATGGTGTAGGAGAGCATAGATCTCACCTACCTCCTGAAGAAATCCTGGGCAAGACCTCAAACTGTTACCATACTGCCGTGCTGGTGTCTCAGGATGACAAAGAACGAAACTGCAGACAACAGAAGCAAGTTGCAAACTGGGTAGTTAATTTAAAAAGACAAGGACAGAGGAGCATAAGCTTCCACAAACCAAAAGAGGTTGACAGTGAGGCTCTCTGTGCCAGGGATTTTATTGATCAGCTGAACAAGGAAGTAAGTTTTATTAAACAACACTGTTGCTAAGGCTCCCCACCCTTAATGCCCTCCACCCTTATTGCCCTTGTTGCTGTTTAACATATTTTATCTATAAATATTCCTAGGGAACAGTCAGCTGCAAATTGCTTCAGATAGCATTAGTGATACCTAGCCACTATCTTCATTTCTTCTAGGGTCTCATGCCAGGGCCCTTTTCCTAACTGTCTAGTATGAACTACCTCCTGCCTGATCTCAATATATGTAAGCAGGGTGTAATCAAAAGAAAAAGGGGAAGAAAACATATACAGTACCTCACAATGTACTTTTTGTGTAGGAAGAACACTAAATTTCCATTTAGCAACTTTCACATGCCAACATATTGCTATTAATTATAATAGCCATGATGTACAATACAGTCTGATAAACCCATTTCTCTCATTCTTATCTGTATTTTTGACCAATATCTCTTCCTACACCCTCCATACTTCCCAAGTCATTTTTAATCTATCACTTTTCCTTCCTTTTCTTTTTCACTCTATTTTGCTTCTCTCTCTCTCTCTCTCTCTCTCTCTCTCTCTCTCTCTCTCTCTCTCTCTCTCTCTCTGAGACAGGGTCTCATTCTGTAGCCAAGGCTAGTCCTGAACTCACTATGGGGCCCCCAGACTGGCCTTGGACTCACAGCATTCCTTCTGTCTCAGCCTCCCAAGAGCTAGGATTACAGGCGTGTGCCATCACATCCAGTTTTATTTACCCATCTCAATACTGTACTCACCATCTCTAATAGCATGGAAAGTCTTAGTAATACAACTGCATATGCATGTTAGTAATTGAAATATATGAAAGAAATTTATTTATTTGAGTAAGGGTCTCACTCTGCAGTTCATGTTGACCTAAGCTGCCCTCAAATTCACAACAATCCTGCTTCAGCATCAGCAGTACCAGCATTACAGGCCTGTACCACCACACCTGAAAAAATTTTAAATTGAGTGAATTTTAGTTGTTATATCAATTCTTTGCAACTTCTACAGTGACCAATTCTTTCTCTTTGAAAAATTTCCCCTTTAGCCAAGTGAAATGGTGGTCACCTGAAACTGAAACCTCTCAGAGAACTGATTCAGGAAGATCAAATTTGAGGCCAGCCTATGCGATTTAGCAAGACCCTGCATCAAAATAAAAATCTGAAAAAAACAGATTGGATGTAGTTGAATGACAGTGTTATCCTAGCATGCCTAAGGAAAAATTTTTCCTCTGGTCTTCCTTTTCTTTGTCCATGTCACTACAAGATGAACACTAAAGGCAGAATAGAGTTAATAATAAACTCTTAGATTATATATAAAAGTAAACAAATAAGGCCAGGCCAGGTGGAACGCACCTGTAATCCCAGTATTCTTGGAAGTGAAAGCCTAAGGATCACACGTTTGAGCACGGCCTAGGCAACTTAAGAGATTTAGCAAGACTATATTTAAAAATCAAAAATAAAACTGGGGTGTGGTGGTACATGCATGCAATCCTAGCACTCCATTTGGGAAGCTGAGGCAGGAGGACTGCCCTGAGTCCATGGCTGGCCTCGGCTACAGAGTGAGTTGAGGACCAGCATGCGGTACAAAGAGAGACCCTGTCTCAGAAAGACAAGAAAGAAAAAAAGAAAGGAAGGAAGGAAGGAAAAATGAAATGGGATGAGGCCCTGGATTCAATCCCCAGTGCTACACATATATGTGTGCTATGGTCTGGATCTGTAATGTCCCCCCAAAATTCTCATATATTCAGATGTAGTGAAATGACTGTGATGACTGTGTTATTGGGATGCAGGGCCTTGTTGGAAGGGGAGAAAGCTTGGGATTTGACTTGAAAAGATTGTGTCAACTCATTGAGAATGGGATTGCCCAGGGCAGAGGTTTCAGGGATGTGTTGTACACTTTGGGGCCAGAAAATGGGGGAAGCAGCTTGAAGTAATTAAAAAAAGAGAAAACGTTGCAATTTCTTCCAGTGCATTAAGAGAAAATTCCACACATTTTCTACTATTTTCAACTATGTAAGGTTTTGACTTGATATAATGGAAGTATTTTCTAATCTTTCAAAATGCTACTGAAATTTTTCTAATTATGTATTTTTAATATAAACTACAGATTTTAACACGTTGGAAACACGAGTTTGGGAGTCATTGGCCATCTGTTCCAATTTTGAACTCTTTTACTTTTCCTCTTACCCTTGCCCTATGCCTCCCCATCTCCACTCTCAGAAATTCATCCCTTTTCTAGCAGTCCATTGCCCCCTTCCTACTCTCTCATGTTTAGGCCTTTCGATATTATTATTTTTGTGAATTTCATAAGAGTGACACACATTGACAGTCTTTTCTCCTACACCCTTTCATTGAACATTAACTCAAGGTGATCTCATTTTCTTTCAAATGCTTCATATCTGTCTATCTTTACAGCTGCACAATATTCCACTGTGTATAGATACCACATCGTCTTTATCCATTTCTCTATTGATGGGCAAGTAGATTGTTTCTAGGATTTAGGTATTATTGATTGCTCTACTATAAACATGAGTATACATGCAAGCTGACTTTATGTCCTCTGGGAAAATGCCCAGTATAGCTGTAGATGGATCAGATGGGATTTCTATTTTCAGCTTTCTAAGAAATCCCTTTCGATAATGGTTGAACCAGACTGCAGCCCTAGCAATGATGTAGATGTGTTTCTCTTTTCCAACAGCCTTTCCAACAATTGTTTTTTTTTTTTTTTTTTTCAGTTAATGTAGGCTGTTCTCACTGGAGATGAAACTTCAACATTTTTATTTGCATTTCTCGGATGGCCCTTGATGATGAACACTCTTTCATGATATGCTTGTTGGTCATTTTTATTTCCTCTTATGAGAAGCTACTTCTCAATTCAGCTGCCATTTCATAATGGGATCATTTATTTTAGGGAATTTTGTTTTATTCTTTGTTGTTATTGTTGACAAACTTATAATCTGCTGATGGTAGTGGAGGGAGAGAAGCCCTTGCAAATTTCTAACATCGGTAAACTCTATTAGGAAATTCTAAAGTGTCTTACAGGCCAAAAAAGGAATAAGATTAGTAAAATGCCTGAACAGAGTTTGAATAAAATACTGATTTGAGAGTTAACTGGAACTGGAACTGTATATGTAAAAATTGAACGGCAGGTTGGGTCATGCTTACAATAGTCTCAAGTTCAAATAAACTACTGTGACAATACAACACTTCACAGGCCACGCGCAATTCCAGGGTGTCTCCTTTTTTCGGTAGGTGCTGGCAGAAGGCAGAAGGCGTGCTCAGTCGTTTTCCAATGCAGATGCCGAGCCCCATGGCCAGGTCATGCAAGAAGAGGGACGGGATGAACACCGTCAGGAATTCTGCGGAGAAGATGTACCATTCTTCATGGCTCCACCTCTCCGCATGATCAGAGACGTGGAGCCCTTTGGGTATGTGACGTGGAACTCCTTGGGAGGAATGTTTTCATGTCTACTGGACCAGTCTGATACCCAGTGTGCACCCTTCTTCAAAGCCTCTACTACGTTCTCTCCTTCTGCAACTTCTTCTGACTGAGAACTGTGGTCCCTGCTGGCGTGCATCTCCACGTCCTACGCGATCTGCCCACAGTCTTGTGGTGAAGGGGGTTAAGGCCGGCTGGCGGGGGCAGAGGCTGTTCCCTTTCCTTACAGTTGTTGTTGTGCAGAGTCCGCGGCAGCTCTACTAAATGAGACGACAGTGTCGGGTGGCTGGAGGAGCTGCCTAGGAGGTTTCATTTTTTGAGTTCTTATAAATTTACATATTAATCCTCCGTCTAAGGTAATGCTAGTATAGGTTTTCTCCCATTCTATGGGTTGTCTTTTCACCTGGAGTGGTTCTTTTGCTATGCAAAAGCTTTTTAGTTTAATGTAGTCTCATTTGTTCATTCTTGCTGTGATTTCTTGTGCAGCTAGTATTCTATTCAAGAAATTTTTTTCCTGGGGCTGGAGGAATAGCTCAGCGGTTAAAGCACCTGCCTAATAAATACTGAGTATGAGTTCAATTCCATAGCACTACATCAGCTGGTTGTAGAGCTACATTCCTGTAATCTTAGCACTTAGGAGGCTGAGGCTGAAGGATTGCTGGGAGTTTGAAGCCAGAGTGAGCTCAGAACCAGCCTGGACTACAGAATAAAACCTTGTCTCAAAAAGAGAAAGAAAATCTTTCCCTATGCCTATGTCCTCTAGGGCTTTAACTATTTTGTTTTCCAGTAGGTTCAGTGTTTTTGTTTTAAAATCCAGTTCTTTGATTCATTTTGATCTGAATTTAGTGTGTTGTAAAAGATATGAATCTAATTTCATTATCCTGAATGTGGTAATCCAGTGCTTCCAACATAATTTTTTAAAGATGCTTTTTTTTCTCCAATGAATTGTTTTGGCCCTTTGTAAAAAACCAGCTGACTGATAGTATTTGGGTTTGTTTCAGTATCCTAAATTCTGTGTCACTGGTTATCTCATCTGTTCTTTTACCAGTACCATGTAGACTTAATCACGGTTGCCTTGTAGTATATTTTGAAATCTGTAATTGTGATTCCTCCAGCTTTGCTCATGTTGCTTAGGATTGCTTTAGAAATTCTGAGTCCGTTCTGGTTTCATATAAATTTTAATGTCATTTTTTCTATTTCTGTGAGGAATGTTGCTGGTATTTTGATTGGTGTTGCAATAAATTTGTATAGCAACTTTGGAAGTATGACCATTTTGACAATATTAGTTCTTCCTATCCAGGAAACTTGGATGCCCTTCCATTTTCTACAGTCCTCTTTAACCTCTTTCTAAAGAATTCTCTAGTTTTCTCTGTGTCTTTCACTTTTTTGGTAAGATTTATTCTTAAGTATTTTCTGTTGTTGTTGCTATCAAAAAGATTGTTTTCTTCATTTCTTTCTCATTGTTATTGGCATACTAGATTGCTACTGATTTGTGAGTGTTGCTTTTATAGCCTGATACATCACTGAATTTATCAGTTGAGAAACTTCTGGCAGGATTTATTGGGCCTTCAATGGACAGTGTCGTATCACTTGCAAATAAGGATATCTTAACATTTTCCCTTCCAAATAGTATTCCTTTTCTTCCTTTCTATTGCCTGAGAGCTCTTGCAAAATCTCAAGCACTATGTTGAATAGTAGGGGTAACAGTGGACATTCTTGTCTCTTTCCTGAATTTAGTGTGAATACTTTTTTCCCATTATTCTTATTAATATACAAATGTAAAACATAGAATTTACAATGAATTTGGGTGTTTTGCATATCTATGTATTACATCGACTTCACAATCCCTTCCCATCTTCTACCCTCCCCCCTACCCCCCCCCCCCCCCCCCCCCCCCCCCCCCCCCCCCCCCCCCCCCCCCCCCCCCCGTCCCTTTCCCCAGCTCCGGCTATCACTTCATATGGTTCCAAAGAATGTCTGTGTTCTGGGTTTTCAAAGTCCGAGAAACCATACGGTGTTTAACATATTAATCTACCACGCCTAAGTCATTTCACTCAAGTCACCGCTCTACCCCAGCTTCCTATTCCTCTAATGGGTTCGCAGTAGTCAAATCTTGACATCTCCTCTCTGAATCCAACCAATCCCTTCATTGGGATATTCACCAAAAGTTTTTTTTCATATTTTCCTACATCTTTGTTGTTACTGTTAAACCCGGCGTTATCCACCAGTTCACACTAGAAAATAATTATAAGCATGTAGTTCAAAAGACTAGTTAATTTGGGAAAGAAGAAAAATAAATAAAATTCAATTGCCTTAGCTGAATACTGGAAGGTGCATATTTGTACATTCACAAGGTTATCTTTACATCACTCAGTTTCCTTAGGATAAACTTTCATTAGTGACATAATAAGTGAATTGCTACAACAAAACAAAGTTAAAACTATATCACATTGCTACATTAAATGAACTTAAATCTATACCATACAAATATACTTAAAGGGACAGACATGAAGGCAAATCTAGTTATTTCAGAATTTCCTAACTTTCATATCTTATTTACTCATATTTCACTGATTACTAACCTATTTTTTTCTCAGCTCCTTCTCCTCTAGCTGTTGTCACTTTTTCTCTGGGGTCATTGGTGTCGCTGGTCTCCCTTTCACTGTCCAAGTTTCCTTTAAGTATTTTCTGCAATACTGGCTCAATGGCTGCAAATTCCTTTAAGTTGTCTCTCTCATGGAAAGTTTTGAGTTCTCCCTTTAACTTAAAAGATGATTTTGCTGGATATAGCAGTCTTGGTTGCGATTTATGAATTTTTTTGTGCTTGGATGACATTGCTCCATGATTTTCTTGCTTTTAGAGTTTGGATTGAAAAATCTGCCTTTATCCTGATGGGTCTATCTTTGGAGGTCACCTTCTGTTTTTCTCTTAATGCTTTTAGTTTTTTCTCTTTGTGTTGGGTTTCTAGAATTTTAATTATGATGTGTCATGTTGAGGATCTCTTCTGATCAAAGCTGTTTGGTGTTCTATATGCCTGCAATAGTTCCATGTTCGTTTTTCTTAGATTTGGGAAATTTTATTCCATTATTTCATTAAACATGTCCTTTAAGCCTTTTGTTTTGTCCTCAGTCTTCTCCTGGATTCCCATAATTCTGAGGTTATTTCTCCTTGAATCATCTATCAGCCGTTGTAATGGTTCGCTTTCTTTATTTACTTTGTGTTCTTCGTGGCCTGTATGTTGCAGCTTAGTCACTTTATTTTCTAGGTCTGACATACTATTCTGAAGTTGTTTAAAGTGGTTGCTTATTATTACCTGTGTTTTTCATTTCCAGAATATCTGCATTCAATTTTTCTATATCTCTGTTGTGTACTTCTCTAATTTATTGTATTGCCTTCATTATCTTCTGGTATATTTCTTCTCTGGTCTCCTCTAGTTGCTTTTGAAGGCTTGCTTTTTGCTTATCTATGTATTGGTATAGTTCTTCTGCTGTCTGTTTTATTTCCTGCTTTAATTCTTGCTTTAATTCACTGAATTTCTAGGCCCAGAAGTTGCCATCATTTTTGCCCTAGTCATCTTTATTTACCCTGACTTCATCTCCTGGGGTTTCAGGTCTTTTTGTAGATTTGTAACTATGCTTCCCCATTTCTTCTTTGGTCTCCTCTAATTTCTTTTCAAGGCTTGCTTTTTGCTTAAGTAAATGTTCTTGTAGCTCTTGTGCTGTCTGTTTTATTTCCTGCTTTGCTTCCTGCTTTAATTCCAGCTTTAATTCACTGACTATCTGGGCCCATAAGTCACCATCCTTCTTGCCCATCTCTTCCATGGGTTCTTTGGGTTCTGCAATTTCAGCACCCCTTGCACCCTCCCCTGGGGAGTCAGATCTTTTTGTATAAGATTTGTTACCACATTTCCCCATGGTACTGCTACCTCTGACTGTCTCTGGTGTGCAGGAAAGAGAATGGCTCCTGCTGACGTCACTGCCTGCAATGGCTGTTGAGCCCTGTTTCTGATCTGGGATCCCGGGATCCCTAGAAAGGGAAAAGCACACGCTGTGTTTGTAGTACCACACCCGCAGGTTGGTGCTTCTGAGGCTGGGCTCGCCCGCTGCCAATAATTCCCACTTATCCGGATCTGCACTTACCTAGGGCTGAGGTTCTGGCCTCTGTATCTTGTTTGTGACCTGTGGGTGCTGACAGCTCAGGACCGTGCTGAGTCGGCTGCTTCTATCTTCTTCTGATGTTACTTCAGGATTTCTCTAGTGTGAATACTTTTAATCTATCTCCTTTTAGGATAACGTTGGCAGAAGGGTTATTGTAAACAGTCTGAATCAGGTTAAGATGGGTCCTTCTATTATTATTTCCTTGAGTCAATCAAATATGAATGCTGCACCGACTCAGAGGATCATATTATTTTTATCTTTGCATCTGTTAACATGATGTATTACATCTATTGATTTGCATATGCTTAACCATTCCTGCAAATCTGAGATGAAGCCAACATGGTCATGGTGTATAATCTTCTTTATGATTTGCTACATTCTATTGGCAAGAATTTTAGTGACTATTTTTATTACTATATTCACTAGAAATATTGGCATATACTTTTCCTCTTTTGTTGGGTCTTTATCTGGTTTTCAAATTAAAGTTATGCTAGCTTTGAAGAATGATTTTGGCAACTTTCCTTCTTTTTCTGTTTCTTAAAATAGTTTGCTGAGCAGTCACATTAAATCCTGAAAATATTGTGGAATCCTGTTGGGAATGCATCAGGTCTTGGGCTCTTTTAAGTTGGCAGTGTTTTAATTAACATCTCAGTCTCATACATGGATATTGGCCTATTCAGGTATTTTCTTCTTTCAATTTGGAGGTTGATATGCATTTAGAAACTTAAGCATCTCTCTTAGACTCTTAAATTTATTAGAGTATATATTTTCAAAATAACTTGTGATCCTTTGGATTTGTAATTTCACCTTCTTCATTCCTAACTATATTTATGTAAGCTTTATCTTTCCTGCTTTTTGTGAGTTTAGCAAGGGGTTTATCAATCTTCTTTATCTTTTCAAAAGACCAACTTTTGGTTTGTTTTTGAAATTATTTTTTAAATTTTACTTTCATTGATTCTGCTTTAATCTTCATAATTTTTTTGTCTGTTAGTTTTTGGGTTTCCTTGTTCTTGTTTTTCTAAGGCCTACAGTTGCATTATTTATTTGGTATTGCTGAATTTATTTTTATGTGTGCATTTATGGAAGTGTTTCCCTCTCAACACTGCCTTCATGTGAACCAGAGGTTGTGTTGTGATGTGCTTCACAGTCATTTGTCTCTAAGAACTTTGATTTCTTTCCTTTTTCTATAACACAATTTTTTGTTTAGTAAAGTTCTATTAAGCTTCATTTTGTGTGAGTACAACTTCTGTGTTGTAGTTGATCACAGTTTCATTTCACTTTGATCTGATAGAATACATGAGACTACAATATGATCTATTTTGAGCAATGTTTCATGAGCAGCCAAGAATGTGTAATCTGTTGTCGTTGGATTAAAAACTCTGTAGATGTCTGTCATACCCATTTCTTCCATGTTGACACTTCCGGTCAAGATGGCAGCCGAGTAACAGAGCTGCACAAAGTCTCCTCATTGACCCACTTAAAAAGTCAACAATTTAGTTAGAAAATGCATGTTCAATGTGGCTAGGAAAGAGAGGAGCTCCCCAACAACTGAAAGGAGGCCAGGGGAAGGCCAGAAATTCTTAAGAAACATTGAAAGCAGAGAAAAAAGAAATCCCAGTGGCCCAGGAAGCTACCGCAGGCTGAATGCAAATGGTTGGAGCTGTCTGCAGACAGAAGAAAGCTCACATGGGCCCAGAACATCTGACAGAGCTGGGAGAGGTCAGAGCACCCCAACAATGGACAGGACGCTGCGGAAAGGTCAAGAATCCTGAAGTCATATCAGACGAGGCGGCAAAAAGCAGCCAACTAGGCAAAGTCCTGAGCTGCCAGCATCCATTACTTCCATGTTGTTCACATCTGCTATGTCTTTATTGTTTTTCTAGTTGACCTGTCTTTATGAGAGATAGGCATATTAAGTTCCCCACTATTAATAAGTAGGGGGTGTCTATCTTTTTCTAAGTCTAGTAGCTTTTATGTAGTTGCCTGCACCATTGTTTGAAGCATAAATGTTTATGATCATTAGCTTATCCTGTTGGACTGTTCCCTTTACGAGAATGAAGTAACCTTCCTTGTCTCTTTTGACTAGCTTTGATCTAAAGTCCACTAAATCAGTGGAGTATTGCTACCCCTGCTTGTTTTTATCCCTCTATTGAGTGGAATATACAACACCATCATTTCACCTTGCGTTTATGTTTATCTCTAAAGGTAAAGGGTGTCTCTTGCAAGCAACCTATGGTTGGATTGTGTTTTTTTAATCCAGTTAGCAAATCAAAGTCTTCTGATTGGTGAGTTGAGACTACTGGCATTATGAGTTATAACTGACATGCGAGTATTGAGTCCTACCGTTTTCCAATCCTGTGAATGTTGGTTACTTTTATTTACTTTTTTGCATGATTTCTCTGGTAAAGGTAAACCTGACTCTGGTTTCTTTGTTAGGTTCATTCCGTGTATCCCTATTCAGAAGACCCTTAAAAATTTTGTTATATTGGTTGGTTGTCATACATTTCTTCAAGGAATCTTTGTCACGGAATGTCTTCATTCCATTTTAAATGACAGTTTTGCTGTGTAAAGGAATCTTGGTTGAGAGTTTATATTAGGGTTTTGAGGATTTCTCTCAATCGTCTTCAGGCCCTCAGAGCTTGTGTTGAGAAGTCTGCTTTATTCTGATAGGTTTGTGTTATTATATTACTTGCTGTCTCTTACAGCCTGTAAGATTCTCTCTTTGCATGTCTATGACAGTTATTCTGATGTATCTTAGGGAGTTTCTGTTTTCATCACATCTAGTTTATGTATGGTATGCCTCTGGCACTTGTAGATCTATTTCTTCTATGTATGGGATATTTTCTCTTATGACTTCAGTGAATAAGTTTCCTAATACTTTAGTTTGAATTTCCATTTTTTCTTATATTCCTGTAATTCTGAGATTAAGCTTCTTTGAGTAATCCATGTTCTGCTGGAACCTATTTCCTTGTTGACACAGCATTATTTGAACATCATTGAGACTTCGGGCTGATATTTCTGCCTCTCTTTGAGATCTGATGTTCTCTCTTCACTTTGACTTACTCTGTTTTCCAAACTTTCCAAAGAGGTTTTTTTTTTTATCTCCTCATGGTCCTCCTTTATCTTTTCATATTTTTGAAGGTGTTTACTGAATCTGCCATTCATTTCCAGTATTCACTTCTGTAGCTCTGCTAGCTTTGCATATGTTCCACACGTTTTTTAGTTAAATCTTTTTAATATTCATTAAGTATCTTGTGCAGGTTTTTGTTTGATTCTGTCTTATAATCTTCCATAATATTTTGTTTTTTACCCCAAAGTTTAGGAATTTTGGATCTTCCCCTGGTTCAATCTGGGTCTTCCTTGGTGAACTAGTGGCTTTCTGAAACATCCTGCACACGATTTTCACATCTCACTGACAAGTGTTTCTCTGACTTGTGATCACAGTTTTTTAGATAATTTGTCTCCTGATAATGGAAAAAGTTGTCCTTTGGTGTTGCAATATCCTATCTGGGACTCTAGGGAGGGGTTCCTGGTTAGCGTCCATGTTCTTCTCACTTTGAGACATGTCCATTTTTGCTTGTCCCACCTTGGAAAGGCTTTTCTGCTGTGGTTGCAGCTGAAAGTCCTGGCTCCCTCTGGCCTTCAGGTGGAAAGCAGAGAGCACAGAGTAGGCACACAGAGTGCACAGGCAGATAGCACAGATTGCAAGAAGTGTGCAGGGCATTCTTAGCTCCACGTTGCTGGCTACAGCCCCATGTAGGACCAGGCTGTGGCGCATGTGGACAGTGTACTATGTTGAGGAGAAGGTGCCTAACTTCTCTGCTAGTTTCCAGCACCAACTGTCTCCAGGCCACAGTGGCATGACCCTTCTACCTCTTCTGATAGATTTGTTTTTTTTTTTTTTAATGTTCCTACTGGTCACCAACTGCTCTACAGTATGCAGCAGGACTGAGAGGATAAAGGTATCTCCTTCACTTTCTTTTATTATCCTGTGATATGACTTTCAGTGCCACTGCTGCTTGCCTTTCTTGACTTCAGAGCAATTTTGTGCCTTCCAGGTGAGAGAGGACAGCCAGCTTCCCGCACCTGTTCTAGTTCCCAGTGAAGAGTGTTTAGATCTCAATGTCCTGAATCTTTTGCTCTAGACACATTGACCTGACCCCAAGCCTTTTGTGGAGGTGGGAAAAACACACTACTCTGGGACTCTCCAATCCATGACTTCCCACCTTTGGTTTTAATTCTTATCCTTGGATTTTGTTGTAGTCTTGAGAGGCATCTTCCTCCAGCTTTATGCCTCCCTGGTTGATTTCTTTGGGAGCAGCTTTCCTGGAGTTCCTAATCCAAAATCATCTTGACTCTTTCCCCTAAAGGATTTCTTAAATAAATACAGTCTCAAAGAAAAGATTAACTCATTAAATAAAATTTAAATAACTATTAAAGTATCAAAAAGCCAGAGATTGGTAAAGAATTTGCAACACATATAGTTGAAAAAGAACAAATGGATTAACTATTTAAGGAATTCTCATAAATCTATGATAGAACAAAAAATTAGAAAATGGTATAACAGGCAGGTCAGTTAAACTTTAACTCTTTCCTTACCATTTTATTAGAAAAAAAAAAAAAGATCAAGCTAGCCCTGGTGCTGTAGGTCTACAATCTGAGTACTCTTGGAGGCTGAGGCAGGAAAATCTTAAGTTACAGCCGAGCATGGGCAATTTAGTAACTTAGTGATATCCTGTCTCCAACTAAAAAATTTTTTTAAATGGGCTGAACATGTAACTCATAGCAAAGGCCCTGGATTCATTCCTCAGTAGCAGAGAGGGAAGGGGAGAGAAAGAAAGAATTCAACAGGGACAACAAAAGAATAGGCATATTCATTGGTTTATGACAATACTTGTTATGGTTTGGATCTATATTAACCCCTGAAAGCCTCATGTAGGGGCTTGAGGAATAGCTCAGCAGTTAGGCACTTGTCTAACAAGTGCTAAGTACCTGAGTTGACTCCCTAACATCATATAAGCTGGTGTGGTGGCACACACCTATAATCCTAGCACTCAGGAGGCTGAGAGAGATTGCTGTTGAACTGAGGGCCAGTATAGGCAACTTGGGAATCAACCTGAACTATAAGAGCGAGGCCTGTCTCAAAGAAAACAAAAAAAGAAAAAGATAAGAAACAAACCTCATGTATTTGGATACAGAGGGGTAACTGTGTGAATGGCTTAATGTTAGGTGATAGGACCCAGCTAGAAGGGGTGGATGTTTGGAGTATGACTTGAAAAAAATTAGGTCAACTTGTTGAGATTCAGGGTTGTGTAGGGCTTTTAGGTTTGTGGTATTGACTTGTGGGCAAGGAAGTGAGGTAGAGGCACCCACCCTAGATGACTGGGAGGGAAAGAAAAAACATTTTTTACAGCATTTTTTTTTTTTAAACAGGGCCTTGTCCTGTAGCCCAGGCTTGTCCTGAACTCACTATATAGCCCAGTATAGCCTTGGAGTTGGCAATCTTCCTGCCTCATCCTCTCATGTGCTTAGACTAAAAGAATGTACCATCACATTCAGCTTTATGTGGTGCTGAGGAATCGAACCCAGAGCTTTGCGCTTAAGAGGCAAGAGATTTAACCACTGTGTCATTCCTCCAGCCCTACAGTTTACTCTAATAAAAGCTCTGGTCCTGCCCTAATTCTCCAGATATCAACTACTCACTCCTCACTTCACTTGGCTCCTGCTTTACTTGGCTTCTGTCAGCAATGCTGTGAACAGCTCTCCAAACTCTGCCATGTATGTACACCACTGCTGACTGCTCATTAACAAACTGTGTGGGACCTTCTGAAACCAAGAGCTAAATATTATCTTTGATCCCTTGAATTGTGGATATTGGGTATTTTGTCATAGAAACAAATAACTAAGGCAATACTATAAAAATAATATTTAATATTCAAAAAAGCAAAGTCAAAGCATATCACTGAGCTAATAGCAAAGACTCTTAATATTATACTAAGAATGGCCTACTCTTTAGCATTTCACAAGGCCTCCAAGAAGTATAAAATATAAAATTAGGACTGTTTCCTAAGTAAATTAACAAATTGAAAAACAAGATTGAAGTGTGATAAAATAAGGGAAAATACAGTAAGTTAGAAAATTAAGTGGCATACAAATATTATGGAAATTTAAAGAGAGCTCAGTAAGGCTTAATGAAGATTTTTCTGACTACTATGTTACCAAGTCCTGTGGTGAGTGAGACTCCTGTTTCAAAATGTCTGTCTGAGTGTCCAATAGGCAAAATAAACTTAATATGATCTTAACAGAACTCAACCTGTCCCTGTCTTTTTTATTTAGTAAATGGTACAACAACTCAAGAAGGTGCTTATTCCAAAGTCTGTCATCTCCTATTTACTAGCTACCTAAGTCCTATCAATTCTCTCCGTTTTATTTATTTGTTGTTGGGACAGAATATCCAATATTCATGACTTAACTGGCAAAAGATTTATTTTAGCAGTTTCAGAATGTCTCAATCCAGTCCTAGCCCAACCAGGAGAAGAGCTCTTACAACATGGCAGACAGCAAGCCAAGTTAGGAGGAGACCTAGTGTATACCCTTCCAGGTCCTGTCTCAGTAATCTTCTCCCTTGGGGTCAAGCTTAAGTGTTCCACACCTTCCAATCAGGCCTCACCTCTTAACAACAGATAGTTCAACAGGTCCTCCACAAAATTCAAATACATGAAGTTTACAGGGGACATTCCAGATCCAAACCATAACACTCTACATCTGGGCCCCTCCACAAGAAAAAAACCTCTAAGTACTACTAAAAAGTCTAAGTCCTGTATCTACTCTGAGACTCAAGGAAAACTCTTAGCTGCGAGATTCTCTAAAAAATCAAAGAAAAGTCAAACACAACATACAATGGCATAAGGTTAACATTCACATTCTAAATGAGAGGAACAGAACAGGAAGCAACCAAACCTAAGTAATTTCTAAACACAGTAGATCAAGGCCTAAAGCTTGTAGCTCCATTAAATTCTGTAGTTATATGTCCAATTCTTGCAGCAAACTGTGGTCAGATACGAGCTTCAAAGAGCTTAGGTGGCCCCACATTTACAGTATTGCCCCTGGCTGCAAACTCCATAGCTTCTCCTTTGGGTTGCGCCCTTCCTCAGGAGACAATTCATGTTTCTGGCATCTCTGAATTTCTGGGGTGTCTAATTCACCTTAGGCTTCCCCCTAACAACTCATAAACTGCCTTCTCAGAGGAACACTGCATGGTTTCCAAAGCCTTCTTCTGAAATCTGAGGGGAAACCTTCAAGGACCCACAATTCTTGCATTCTGCATGCCTGCGAAAGCAGCCCACATGGATGATGACAAGTTTTGTCACCAGATTAAGCAGTATTTTGGCACCTTTGGATCATGAATACCGAGAAACCTGATTCTTAAGATGGCTGGACTCCTTGGGAATTCACTTTCCTAGGCTGCCCTGAGAGATGGGCCTGGAGTCACTTTACAAAGCACTCTCCTCCCTTCCCACTCTTTAAATGGTAAAGGATAGGGTCTTGCTGGTTTATGATACACTCTCAAGACCTCTTTCATAGGCCTGATTCCAAGTGCTTAGCTACTTTTTAATGCTAATCTCTTTAATAATTGTGCTAGGTTTTGCTCCACCTTTAAAACTCCTTCCAGTTTTGCAAAACTGCAAGTTTTTTTACAAGCCTTTAAAAAAGCATTTTCCAGTTTTGCAAAACAGCAAGGTTTTTTTTTTACAAGCCTTTTAAAAAAGCATTTTCTTCAATTTCTCAGTGTAGAACTGTCTAAATGCTGCATACAGTACCAATATGACAGCCTGAACATTGGGCTGCCTTGAAATTTCCTCCACCAGATTAAGTAATCCACCACCCTTAATTTCAACTTTAGGCAAAGTCCCAGGAGATGGGAAAATGATCACATACTTTACCAGCACATAGGATGCATGGTTTCTAGACCAAATGCAAACTAAATTCTCTTTCCAATATAAAAGTTCTTGAGACTGGCCTTTACAATCCACACGTCTATCACCATTCTGGTCTTCTGAGCTGTGACAAGACTCTCTAATCTATAAAGCTTAGCTCGCAGTATTCTAAGCCTTCTCTAGCCAATTTTTTCAAACCCCTGCAAGCTCCTCTCACAAACCTGTTCCAAATGTGTCCAAACCACACAGTCAGGTAAAATCACTCTGGTACCAATTTCTGTCTTAGTAACTTATTTGTTGCTGGGACAAATACCCAACGTTCACAACATCAGGAAAGAAAGTTTCAGATCTCAGTCCATTCAATGGTGGCCAGAAATGGTAGAAGTCTAACAGGACCTATTTACAGCACAGTAGACAGGAAATCAAGGGAGGGAGGAAGAGGAGAAAAAGCATATAACCATCCAGATCTTGTCCCAGTAATCAACCCCTTCTTAATCAAGCCAGTTTTCTCCTCCTTCCAGTTTAAGTTCCAGTAATATATCACATGCCATATTCCACTACACACCCCTAACTCACCACACACCTGTAATACACCCCTTCTGAACATGCCCCACATCTTAAAAGCACATAGTCCCATAGACATTTTATAATATTCAGATACAGGAGGCAGGCAGCAGGCTCCTGGACAAGGAGAGAGCCTAGGTTGGGGCCCAGAGAGCAGACCTGGAGCTGTGGAGTGCAGGCCTACTAAGCCAGCTGGTGAACTGCAAAATGAGCAAGTACCTAGGGGGACTACAGCAAGGTTGGTGACCTAAAATGTGCCAAGCAAGTTTGGGGCTCTGTGCCCCAACAGGATCTTAAGGCCATGGCGTCCAAAATGCTGAATCATCCCAACTTCAGGGTTTACACAGGGAGAGGCCACATCTGTAAAGCCTAGAAGCTTGGGGACTGCAGGCCAGCCTGTTGTTACACTACTGGAGTCATGATGCAGGAATCACAGCCAAAGTCTGCTGGCAGGCCCAAAGAGGAAAACTGAAGTGCATGGTGAGTTCAAGAAGTGGAAAAACTTTGGAACAGAACATCTCTACAAGCTGCGTCACAGTAAAGGAGCTCAAACTGTTTACACCTTCTCCTTTGGTCAGCTGGATCCAAGGTCTAAGATGTGGAAACTTCCCAAGCAAATTACACAGGGTTGTAACTTTTTTCTTCTTCAATTTTGGGTTAATTCAGTAGTTTTGTGTGTATAATTAACTTGTATTATCTCTGCTATTAATTGGGGTTTTGGGGGGCTTCTTTTTTCATTCTTTTCTTTCCTTTTTTTTGAAACAAGGTCTCACTCTGTAGCCCAGGCTGATCCTGAATTCATTATGGAGCCCAGGCTGGCCTTGAACTCATGGCAATACTCCTGCCTCAGCCTCCCGAGTGCTGGGATTACAGGCGTGCACCACCACACCCAACTTATGTGGTGCTGGGAAATTGAACTACGGTACTTAGCGCTTTTTACCGCTGAACCATTCCTCCAGTCCTCTTTTCTTTCCTTATCCACCTGTTTCTGTTAGCTGTTAGTTTCTGCTTTTTTATCCCCCTTAAATACCTGATTATGTCATTTTTGAAGACTTTTTATAGATTCTGAAGACATACTTTCTCTAGTTCATTCCTAACTTTCCTGGTTCTTACTTTTGCTTATAGTGCTTATGCTTATCCACCACCTTCTGACCTGGAGCTGGAGTTCTATAATGCATTTCTCTCTCCCATAAACAGTCATCTCTTTTCTATCACATTCTCAAAACTAACCGTTAGTCTCAGTCTGCTCTCTCTCTCCTATTATTCTTACAATAGTACTTTTAAGTACTGATAACTCAGAGCCATACATGCCTCTAGATAAACTAACAAAAAAGAAAGAAAAAATGTGCAGTAATGTAGTTAGAAAAAAAGGTGAAATTGCAATACTGCTGAAATTCAGAGAATTACAGTGAATTTGATACTCCAACAATAGGAGAATTTGGAAGAAAAGGGTAAATCTCAATATACATACAAAATAACAGAATTGAAACAAGAAGACATAAAAACCTGAAGAGACTTCATGATGAGCAAGCAAATTGAGGCAGTAGTTAAGTCTGTACCTGCAAAAAAAAGCCTAGGATTAGATGGAGTCACAGCAGAATTCTACCAGTATTTCAGAAAAGAGCTATAACCAATGCTTCTCAAATTGTTCCATGAAATTGAAAGAGAATAAATATTTACAAACTCATTCTGGAAGTTAGCACTACCGTGATACCAAAACCAGAAAAAGGCTCAACTAGGAAAAATACCTACAGGCCAATCTCCTTATTGAATACAGATGCAAAAATCCTCAGTATCATACTAGTAAATAGAACTCAGCAAATCATTACAAAGATCAATACCATGCTCAAACTGGCAAACGCAAGGATGATTCAACATACTTCAATCAACTGATTTAATTCACCATGTAAATAAAAGAACAAAAATGAAATACATGCAGAAAAAAAGCCTTTGATAAAAATACAACATCCATTCCTGACTTTTAAAAAACTGAGAAAAACAGCCATAGGAAAACCTTAAGCTGATAGAAGCCATTTACACCAACTTATTGCAACATTCTACCAAATGAGGAAAAATTGAAAGTATTTCCCCTCAAATCAGGAAAACGACAAGTGAGTCCCTATTCTAACCACTCCTAGTCAATATAGTAGCTGAAATCTTAGCCAGAGCAATCAGGTGAGAGAACTAAATACAGGGAATACATATTGGAAGGAAAGAAGTTAAACTACCCTTGTTTGCATATGACATGATTCTTTACAAAGACCCCAAAGACTTCACTAAAGAACTCTTAGAATCAACACATTCAGACAAGTGGCAGGATACAAATTAATACAAAAAACAGCATTCCCATACACTAACAAGGAACTGAGAAAAAGCTGAGAAAAGTAATCCCATTCACAATGACTCCTCAACAAATTAAATACCCAGGGGTAAGCCTAACTAAAGAAGTGAAGAACCTCTGCAGTGAAAAATACATGCTAAAAAAAAGACTAAAGAGGACATTAGAAAATGGAAATATACTCTCGCTACTTCATAGACAGAACTAATGTTGTCAAAATGGCTAGCCTCCAAAACTGACTTAGTTTCAATGCAATTCCTATCAAAATAGCAAAAGCATTTTTTCATAGAATTTTTTAAAAATCCTGAAATTTATATGGAATGAAAACGCTCAGAATAACCAAATCAATTCTGAGTAACAAGATAAAAGCAAATGGTGTTATGATTCTAGACATCACGGTATACTACAAAGCAACAGTGATATAAACCACATAGTATTGGCACAAAAACAGACAGGTTGAACAACAGAAGTGATGATGCAGAGACAATCTCAAGTACCCTAAGCTATCTGATCTTTGACAACGAGCTTCCCAAACATACACAGAAAAAAGAATAGCCTCTTCAATCAATGGTGCTGGAAGAACTGATTATCCACATGCAGAAGAATGAATCTAGACACATTATCTATTGCCATGTTCTAAAATCAAATCAAAGTTAATCAAAGACCTACATACTAAAACAGAAACAAAAGGACAAAATAAATTAAACTCTTGAAGACAAACACATGGACAAAGACTTTCTCAATAGGACACCCTATAGAAAAGAAATAACTCCCAAAAACAACAAATGGGATTATATAAAATTAAAAATCATCTGCATGGCAAAGGGAAACAATACAGTGAAGCGAGAACCCAGAAAATCGGAAAACATTCTTACCACTCACACTTTGAGTAGGAAGCTAATAATTAGAATATACAAAGAACTGAAGAAAAATAGCCGTCTCAAAATCAAAGCCCTTATCTTAAAAAATGGATAATTGAAATGAAGACAGTTCTCAGGTGAAGAAATACAAAAAGCAAATAATTTAAAAATGCTCAACAAACTTAGCCATTACAGAAACGCAAATCGAACACTGAGTTACCATCTTACCCCAGTGAGAATCGTTTCTATCAAGAACTCAAATACCAGTCAATGCTAGTGATGTTGTAGGGAAAAGGAATACTTTTACCTTGCTGGTAGGACTATGAACTAGTACAACCATTATGGAAAACAGTATGGAGATTTCTCAAAAAGCTATAAGTAGATATTCCAATTCCATTTGACTCAGCATTACCTCTTCTGCTTCTTTCCAAGAGTCAAAAGACCACAAAACAGAGATACATGAATACCTATGTTTATAGCAGCACAACTAATATTAGCTGAATCATGGAAGATGCATCATAGGTCAATGGATTAAAATACAAAATGACATATATACACAGTGTCCAAGATCTTCTAAAATCTGGATGAAATCCTCTATGACCCCCTAGCTCTTCTACTCTGCATGCCTATGAAACAAGCAACACACGGGTCGTTAAGGTCTGTCACTGGATTGAGCAAGTTTAGACCCCTAGATCCACAGCAGTCACAACAGACTCCAAATGCCTGGATGGCTGAAGTCCACATGTCTGAACTCCAGCAAATACTTCTTCCTTTGGCCCAACTAGCAGATTTCCTGCGGCTCAATTTCACCATGTGCCTCTACCATTGTTAACAAAGTCATGCTTCTCATTTTTCTAGAGTGCAGCCTCTCCAATCTGAATTTCACTTGGCATTCTGTCTTTTGAGCTGACCAGAAACTCCCACCAAGATTGGCTCACAGCATTCTCAGTCTCCTCTAGCTACCATCTACATCTTTCCCAAACTCCTCCCACAAACCAATTCCAAAGGCATTTAAGGGACAGTCAGGTAAAGTCACAGCAATGAAACCGCTCCTGGTACCAATATCTGTCATAGCTACTTTCTCATTGTTAGGACAAAATAGACAGCATTCACAACGTAGAGAAGGAAAATTTTATTCTAGCTCACAGTTTCAAATTGTCTCAGTCCATTTATGGGTAACTTGCAATGGCTGAAGGCTGTTCACTGTACGGCAGACAGGAGGCCAAGTTAGAGAGGAAGGTCCAAACGAGTATACCCTTCCAGGGCAAGCCCCAATGTGTGCTGCCCCTTATGAGTTAAGCCTCAGTGAATGGCCCCTTCCAGTCACATGCCCTGCAATGTGCCACATGTCCATAATATACTACACATCCCTAACCGACCCATCCTGACCAGGCCTCACGTCTTAACAGCCCATCTCCTAAAAAATATATTCTCGAAGATATAAAAGTACTTTCCATAGAGGTACATGGTATACTTGCATTTTTGTTTACTTGCTTTAAAAAATATAAATTTAAGAAGAAATATGGATAAAATAGAAAGCATTGTCATGCATGAAAAATACACAATGTTCTCTTAGGAAACTGACAATAGACAGATTTAACATTATCTCATTTAGCTTATGCACAATTCTGAAAGACCTCTATAATATCTTAATATATCTATCTGTGAAGAAGCCTGGCTTTATAAAAATATGCCACATCACCATTAAGTAAATGTTTTAAGAGAGAATTTTATTTGCAGAATATTTACAAAATGCCATAAATAGAATTTTGCTTTGTTTCGTTTTGTTTTTTTGAGACAGGGTCTCACTCTGTAGGTCAGGCTGGTCCTGAACTCACTGGTGCAGCCCAGGATGGCCTTGGACTCAGAATAATCCAACCGCCTCAGCCTCCCAAGTGCTGGGATCACAGGCGTGCGCCTCCACACCCAGCTTTATGTAAGTGCTAAGGAATCAAACTCAGGGCCTTGCACTTTAACTACTGTACCATTCTTCAAGCCCCATAAACAGAGAAGTTTACTGGCAATAATTAGGATCAAGAGTGGATTAATAATGTCACTATTTATATAATGCATATTAAAATGTTTCCTATGAGCTTTACCAATTAGTTTATTAATTCCAATTTTTATTAAAACTAGAAACACAGCAAAACACATAAAACCTTTTGCTAAATATTTTTAAATTTTCACTTTCTATATTGGATAAAATTTCAACTTTAAAACCAACCATAAATTAAATGACCTTCTCATTACAATTTCTAAATATAAAAGCATCGGTATCAAATGGAACTCAAAATGCAGAAAAGATACAGTCGTACTTTTTTATTTATCTCCAATAATATAAATTAACAAAAGAACTCTCAAAATCAAGTTGGGTGAAGTAAGGTACATTAAATGCTTTAGAAGTCTAGAATATTTTTTACTTACATTCTTGTTCACATAGTTTAAAACAGTGAAGAACTGAACTTAGACCATTTTAAAAATTAATGGATAGCAGTACGTGTATTTAAAGAAAAGACAGGAAGACTATTGTTTTGACCTGCAAATAATATTCTTTATTCAAATTGTCTTGTGTGCCAATTATTCTTTGATGAAAAGATTCTTTACTGTTTAGGAGACCATCCTTTTATTGATGGAAAGCTTCTAATTTTATTCGGGTTGGATCTTCTGGATGTCTCAAGGCAATTCCATTACGCAGCAGCAGTTCAATGTAAGGTGGCCAAAAGGAATCACTAATTTTGACATATGGATCATGTGGAACATCAAATAGTCTATTTATAAGAATCTAGAAAAAGTATAATTCAAAGTACACTTCAATTGGAAGAAAAGGTCTACGTGTAGCTATTACAAAAGTTTTTCACCAGATATTTATCTCTTTTCGCCTTAAACATTTGTTTATAACTTTTATATGGTAACTTAAACAATTGAAGGGTTTTAAAATGAATCTTTGTCTTTGTATCTCAACTTTTGAAAAATTTTTCCTAAAATCTGAGTAGAAAGCATTTCCAATTCTTCCTTCCTTTAGGATAAGAAATTTCTTTAGGATAAAAACAAGAATCCTATAAAGTAAAATTCATATACAGGTATGGCAGCACATGCCTGTAAAGTCCGAATTTTAACAAGAATCTCAAGTACTGCAACTTAGCAACATAATTTTTTTTTTTTTAAATCAGGGCTAGGGACGTGTTGGTCAGTGTAAAAGCCCTAGCTGAGTTCAATGTCTAGTACAGACAAGGGAAAGAAAAAAAAATTATAGCGTAGCAGCAGAAGAGCAGTGAGCAAGCGTGAGTCTCTAAATTCAATCCCTGGCACTACTTTGTTAAATTAAATAAATAATAACAAAATTCAAAGAAAGTGCAAGGGTTTTAACACCGGTGGGAACCAGGGCATGAGGGTACCCACTTGTAATCACAGCTATTTAGGAGGCTAAGGCAGAAAGATGACAAATATGAGGCCAATCTAGGCAGCCTATTGAGACTGCTTCAAAATAGAACCTCAAAGGGCTGGAGGGGCTACAGGAATAGCTCAGCGATTAAAGTGCTTGCCTAGAAAACTCAAGGCCCAAATTTTGATTCCCAGCACCACAAAAACCTGGGTGTGGTGGCATACACCTGTCATCTTACCACTCTGGAGAGTAAAACATAAGGATGGGTTCAATCTACAGTTCCACCAAAAATTACCCAAAAACGGTTAAAGAGGAGCCACTAGTTCCATTCTGTACACTCCTATCCTGCTGATAAATCTTCAAAATAGCTGATTTTACTGCCATTATTTCCTTCTACTTCACCGAATACCTTTGGTTTCCTTATCAAGGACATTGAATAACCAAAAATGGAGAAGTTTTGAGAATCTGTATGAGTTATATAAGTTAGCATTTCCCATTTTCCCAAATTGCATTCCATGGAATGGGTCTCTTTAATTATGTTCTCGGTTTTTTGTTTTTGTTTTTTTGAGACAGAATCTCTCTCTGTAGCCCAGGTTAGACTTGGACTTACAGCAATCCTCCTGCCTCAACCTCCCTAGTGATGGGATTACAGGCATGCACTACCATGCCTGGCTTTCTGTGGTGCTGGGGAATCAAAGTCACGGCCTTTAAACACTGTGTCATTCCTCCAGTCCCATGTTTCCGGTTCTTAAGTAGACCTTTGTGATCAAAAGAAAGCTAGGGGAAAGTTGCTAATGAGAACTGATAATCACCAATCTTTCCCAAATCAAATGGCCACTGGGAAAGATTTTTAGAAAAGAAACATTTATATTCTTTGAATACTAACACTTTATAATCATTAAAAAAGCTAAATGTAGATTATTTTTGGCCTCCTTACCTAACTCTGGGTACCATCATGAATTCTAAAATGAACACTCAGAAAGATTAAGAAACTTTACAAGGAAACAAAATAAGCAGTAGATCAAGGATTAGACTCGCAGAATTGCCAGGGCAAAGCATTAACTGAAAGGTGCTATCATTGTAAAGAACATGAAAAAGAAAAGGCACAATTTATACAAATATAAAGTGACAGAAAAGTAAATAAAATTAACCTGTCAATTATATTTCATAGCATTGGTATCTCATATGTTAACATAAGAATTTTAACTGCAATCTTATCCATTTCAAACCCCACATCTGTGAGAAGAAATCTTTTGGTCTCATAACAAACTTATTTCTATTTTGAAGCACTTTCTAATTTTAATACAATTTAAAAGCTTTCTGAGCTGGGGATAAAAATCAGTTATAAAGCACTTGTCTAGCATTTGTAATGCCCTGTCTTCAAATCCTAATGCTGCAATAAACAAGCAAGCAAGCAGACAAAAAATAAATGGTTACTTATTTTTCATTTTTAATCTATTTTAATAAAAAAGATTTAGTAAATACGACTAATGGTCAAAGCTAAAAAATTCACATTATAAATTGAATATATACTGTCATCTTTCATTGAATTACAGTTTTAATATTGGCTCCTTTTATCACTGATAGTATAAGCCTCTGAAACACACTTAGTTTTCTAAGTGCTACATGTTAAAAAACAGTATAGCATTTGAAAATTTTCATGATGCATTTCAGTTAATGCTATTCAATATTTACCAAATGAAGTGACAATTTTAATTAAAAAAAGCTAAGACCACCATGTCAGTTTCATTATAAACCAGAGTAGCTAGAAATATGTTGAAAGATTCTAATTACAAATTCCATTAATTTGTATTCTGCTTATCAGCGAGCAATCTTTTTCTTAAGAAAGATATCTTGAGGCACCAAAACAGTTTTATTGGCAGAAACTTAACATTTTAGCCCGAATTCATTAAACTACAATGAACATGATTTCTGAAAACACCCCTCTACACTTAGCAACATATAAAAAAATAACTGGCAGTATGCTATGCCCTTAACATACTATTTTATTTTAGTCTCTCCCCAATTTACCAGGTATTCTCATACTGAGATTTCCTAATAGTACTTAATGTGTAATAAACTGGTAGAAGGTAAAAAACATTTTTTAAATATCAAGGATACTTATAAAATGAAAAAAGTCAAGCAGAAGAGTTCAAAACGACTCAGTCATATTACATGTTGAAATGAAACTGGTGTTAATTAAGAAAACTTACGCACAAACTTCAACTTTGTGGAAAGACTTAATCCTTAAGCTCACTGAAATTCTATCAATGTAACAATAGAGATTATTATGTAAACACTAATAACATTTTTAAAAATCTCTAATTGTAATAAACCATAAGAACATGATCAAGGGTTAAACTTTTCTTCCTCATATTACATAGGCAGAAATTAATTTTATAGTAAAGATAAATAATAAAAATTAGCATAAATGTTTAATATTGATACATCTTAAAAATTAAAATAGTATTTTTAAGCTTATGTATAATTGTTTACCCATATCTCATTAAAAGACAGCTTTAAGATATAAAAGAAATCTATACACTTACCTCTAAAACTTCATGCAGTGTTATCAACTGTGCAGTTGATTCTTGAGTAATTTTCTTTGAGAGAAATTCAGTAAGAAACAAAATTACCACTTAATTCTGCCAATGGCAGAATGAACTGACTTATATGATTTTTTTTATTTTTTATTTCTGTACTGGAGATTGAACTCAGGGCTTTCAAACAGAGCTAGATTCCCAGCTCTTTTTGTATTTCTTCCCCCTTCTGAGATAGCATCTAAGTTCTTGAGCGGGGGTCAAACTTATGATCTTCCTGCCTTAGCATCCCAGAGTGGATGACATATGCCACCACATCTAAGCAAGATTTTTTTATTAATTAGTATTTCATATTTGTATTGCATAAGGTAAGCAGCTCATAACTAGGTGAAAGTAAACATTACTGTATATGTAAGTTGGATTCATAATGATAAAGTTGAAATGACATCTAATATAATGAAAACTTATAATTATTGTAAGACATAATTCACACTATCCATAAGCATACTATATATATATATATATATATATATATATATATATATATATATGCATTTACATATATATAAAACTACTGCATGTGCATAAAGAGTCTAACATTCAAAACGCCTAACATAAAAATTCTCCAAATGAGTAACGTTCCAGACTACACAATTTAATGACAAGAAATTTGCTCCTGAGGGAGGTTATTCATCTTTTTACAACTCCTGACACCTCTTAATGTTAAGTAAACTCACTCTTTTTGGAATAATAAAGAATAAATTTCATTCAAATTCTACCCAATTGTTTTTCAAATATTTGAAGACAGCTAATTCTTTGCATTAATCATGATTTATTCCTTCAATTATTTTCCACATTGCATAGATTTGAGACCTCTTACAGTCAGGATGTTGTCTAAATGTGTTTTTTTTTTTAACCAATTTTCCCTCAATCACCTAGTTGTGATTCAACCACCCCCCCCCAAAAAAACTTATTTCCTTAAGAATAGATGCTACAATTTGATTCTATTTATTAAGTTTAAAATTGAATTAGCTTCCAGATTTCCATATTTTGTTCTGCAAACATCTCAGCATATTATTATCTAAAATGTCAATGCACTTTTCAGACATTCAAGTTAGCTATGTCTATTTCATTCTTTGGTGACTTAAATCCAAGAATGATATACTAAACATCATCTACTAAACATCATCTTTTTCTTATTTGGCCTGGGTCATGGCCACCCAAGTTTTAATTCTGTCATCCAATGCATTTACTAGCTAGCCCTATTAGTTTCATGTTATTTGTAAACTTTGATAATCATGTATTACACCTCTTTATCCAAAACATTTAAAATGCTTAATAAGACAAATCTCTAAAGAAAACTGCTATAAACTTCCTTCCAATAATCCACAAAGTTCAATTTCAGACATTTAATATGTGAATTAATCTACTATACTGATAGTACTGTCCTGACACAAAAGATTACTGTGGAGTATTTATAAAGCTTTGTGAAAACACAAATATGTGAAAGAAATAAAAACAATGACAAAACTGTGAGCCTGAATAAAGACTGAAGCATAAAGCTGTATATCAAAGGGCTGGAGGAATAGAATAGTGGTTAAAGTGCTTGTCTAGCAAGCACAAGGCCTAAGTTTGATTTCCCAGCACCACATAAGCTGGATACAATGGTACATCCCTGTAATCAGCGCTCAGAAGGCTCAGGCAGGAGGGTTGCTGTGAGTTCAAAGCCAGCTTGGGCTACACCCTGAGTTCAGGACCAGCCTGGCCTATAGGCTATAGAGCAAGACTCTAAATCAAAAAAAAAAAAAAAAAAAAAAAAAAAAAAAAAAAAAAAAAAAAAAAAAAAAAAAAAAAAAAAAAAAAAAAAAAAAAAAAAAAAAAAAAAAAAAAAAAAAAAAAAAAAAAAAAAAAAAAAAAAAAAGAAAAAGAAAAAGAAAAGAAAACAGAAAATAAAAGAAAAAAAAAGAAAAAGCTGCATCTCAAAAATCTCCTTATCTCTTAATTCCTTGCTAAGTGAAACAGAGTAGTAGGAAGTCAGCATGTGATTTACTAGTGATGAAGGTAACACAATACATTATTGGTTAATAAATAAGCAGGACACAGATTAAAATATAAAAGGAAAAATAAAATAAAATATAAAGGTTTGAGCAAGGAAATACAGAGAAAATATTAAGAAAAAAGAAATTAAATGTTTCAAGAAAAAGTATGATAACATTTGTAATACAATTTTCATAAAGTAGAAACTATATCTATTCAGGGCAAGAACGTATCTTCAAAGCAAAACTGACACTGAATGACCAGCATAGAAATATATGCTTCTAAACTAGTGAACTCTTCAACTCTGCAATCACAAGCAACAAGTACAAAACTGGCCTCAGACTTCTTTATAGCACATCCAATCTTAGAAGTCAAGGAGTAAGCTGGATGAGGTGGTGCACACCTATGACCATACAACTCACTTGGGAAACTGAGGTAGAGGACTGCCATGAGTTTAAGGCTACATAAGGCTATACAGAATGTAATCCAGCCTGGATTACAGAGCAATCATGCCTCAAAAAAAGAGAGAAATGCTTAATTTTTTAATGCATATCAAACTGACATTAAAAATCAAAATTTTGCTGAAGACATTCTTTAACTACAAATGTATTTTTAAGTATTTTTAAGAATTCAAAGAAAATATCCAGAAATTATTATTTGGGAAACTGAAACAAAAATGTCTAATCAAAACCATCAAACAAAGCAACATATTAACCTTAAGAACTCAAAAATCAACGATATTGAATCCAATTCAAAATAGAATGCAGGATAAACATATACATGAATGAGGGGCTGGAGGAATGGCTCAGCAGTTAAAACTTTTGCATAACAAGCACTAAGTACTTGAGTTCAATTCCCCAGCACCACATAAGCCAGGTGTGGTAGCGCCCGGTGATCCCAACACTTCACTTGGAAGGCTGAGAAAGGAGGACTGCCTTGAATCCAGGGCCAGCCTGGGATCCATAGGGAATTCAGGACCAGCCTGGACTACAGAGTGGGACTGTTTCAAAACAAAATAAAATAAGATGTTCCAAAGTAAAAACAACAGAATATTTTTGGTTTTCATTGTAAGATATAATAGTATCTTCCAAAATTCAGACAAGTTTACATAAACTTTTATACTTTGATTTTATCTGTATTCTTTATATTAGAAGGATCATTCCAGAATTCAAATCACTTAAAGTACTTTTTATGAGTCCAACACCTTAATTTCACTCATATTCTATGAAATTTAGGGAAAATTATATTCAGTATTTATATTAACAAGTACAAAATTCCACTGATCTAACTATCAATCAACTTACGTATATGAATGTTTTTAGGAAAATGAGTCAAATGATATTCACCTATGTTAATGATGATTTTCATCATAATATTAATGATCTGATAGAGTCTTTTTTTTTTTTTCTTTCTTCTTTGTATTCATCACTGAATCAGAAAGTCCTGTGTTGTGGACTAAATTATGTCCCCCAAAATTTCTGTGCTGAAGCCCTAACATGACTGCTTTTAGAAACAGGGCCTTATAGAAGTAATTAAAGTTAAATAAGAAAAGAGGGAAGAGTTTTAACCCAAAATGAAAGATTTCTTTGTAACAGAGACACTAGATAATTCTCTGCATGTGAACACAGACAAGAGATCAATGTAAAACACAGTGAAAAGGTGTACAAGCCTTCAACAGAAGACTTCGCAGGAATTAACCCTGGCAATGCTGTGATCATGGTCTTCTAGCCTCCAGACTGAAAAATAAAATTACTTTCTGTTGTTTAAGTCTGAGATTTTGATATTCAGTTATAGCATCCCACTAATACATACAGTATTATGACTGACTGGAAAAAGATAGAGATAATAGATAGGAGTTAGGAAGGAGAGAGAGATGACCATTTTATGACATGTATCACTAGTAAATTTTTTAAAAATCAGGTTAACAAATATGACTTAGTGAACCAGTGATGGCTTCTGGTAATCAATGCTTCATTTTCATGTTGCATCTAACTTTTGCTTCTACTAGTGAATAAGTTTAAAAAATAAAGTTAAAAGCTATGAGAACAGTGAAGTGAGATATCAGTGAATTGCTGCCAGATTAAGGTCAATAAGACATGGAACTGTGATCTGCATGAGATAATCAAGAGATATTATCAACAGCTTTCTCATTACATAAGTATAAATAATGAGTAAAAAGGGAGAGAGTTTATAACAAATATAATGCCTAAAGATAATTGCAAAGAAAAGAAAAAAATAATAGATAAAGACAAAAGGAACTTTTTCTCCTTTTCCCAGTTGTACTGATTAGGGTTCTAAGAGAGGCATGGCACATCCTTTTGATGGTCACACCACTATTCTTAAATTCATTCAGTAATTATGATTGTACCATCCACATGTAGCTCATTGGTAAAGCACATGCTCACGCTGTGCAAAGTCCTGAGTTCAATCCCCAGCCCATCCCCCCAAAAGAAAAAGAACTCAGTACAACAAAAGATATACAAACAGAAGAAACACAACATTAGAAAGGAAAGTTTCCTACGTGGAGTATATATGACACCAAAAAAGTGAAGGGCCATTGAATACTGTTGGAGATGAAGTAGTAGAGTAAAATGCATTTATATAAAAGAAGGATAAAGAATGATGGGCAACAAAGTCCAAAATGTAAGTCATTTTTCTAGTAAGTTTACACAATTCTGAGCCAAAGGTTTAATGTCAAAAAGTTATTAAACTGTATTTACATTTTAGCTCACTCTGTTGGCAGTTTCAGTATGTATTCCAAATCTGAAAGCTTTATTTTTTTTACATTATATATTGTATTAAACAAAAAGAAGCTGTTCAAAATCATGTCACTGAATGATTGATTTACTTTTTTGGAAAAAGTTTATTCCACCAAAACAACTATTAACATAGCCAATAATCTACAGTAACAGAGTTAGCATTGTTCTGATTTAAAAAGTCACACACTGTAACAGTTAAACTTGTCAGCTTGGCTTGGGAGTCACTTAAGGAATTATGAAATCACACTTCTGGGTATACCCAGGTGGGTTACATCGAGGCACGACCATGGGGGTATATATTTGGACTGTGTATCTTCTTTTCTAACAGTGTTTACTTATCTATTTCCAGGATGTCATGAAGTAAGCAACTTTGCCCCAAGACACCTGTTTATTATGCTTCTGTCTTGGAGCCAGTCAATCATGGGCTGAATCTCCTGAAACCATGAGCCAAATTAAACATCTCTTCTTTTAAGTTGTAGATGTCAGGTTTGTATCCCAGCAATGGAAAAGCTAACTAAAATATGCCTATATTTGTCATGATAATTTTGAAAAATAACCAAAGCAAAAAATACAATCCCAGCCCTCGGGAGGCTGAGGCAGTAAGACTGCTACAAGTCCAGTGCTAGCCTGGGTTCCATAGTGACGTCATGACCAACCTGGGCTACAGAGCAAGACTCTATCTCAAAACTAAATAAATAAATAAATAAATATAATAACAAGGAAAAATAAGAACAAAACTCAATTATAAGATACAAGTACCTTTTTTGGGGGAACAAATAAGATTCAAATCATAAAACTTAGTTATCTGTGTTTTATTCATTTAACAATTCATTGTAAGCATTAATTCCTTTCATGATGTTCAATAAACTTTTTAAAAGCAGAATTCTTCCAATTGTAGGTACATAATATTAAAAAATGTATTTAGGCAAACATTAGAATGAACAAGATAACTTCTGATTTTTCAGTAAATATAACACTATGATGTCATTATTTCTGCACATGTATCTTAGCTTATATCTTAAAATTTTGTAAGAAAATTCCTCTTTAAATCTACCTAAAACAATTTCAAATATGATTATCTACATAAATGTTTGCTCTAAAACTTACCTTTTTCTTTTTAGCAGATTCATCAGGCAGAGGAAAATGGTCTTCTAGAAATTCACCCAACATGACCAACAGTTTCTCCTTAAAATCTTTTATATTGAGAGTCTTAATTTTTAACTCATTAAGGATCCTAATAGATAAAAATAAAATTGAGAGAAAGATTTAATCTGGTAATATAAATAATTAAACATACCTGGTTAATCATAAAATTGATCACAAACTTTGTTGAAACTGTTTTTGTACCAACCAAATAACTAGCTTATAAAAGTAATATTCTCTACATACCATGAAGGGATGCTAATGGTACAACCAAGTACCATTAGAAGAACATGTAATTAAAAGATGGCAGAAATTTTTGCAAGACTAATGATGTCTACAGCACAATTTGTCTTGTTTTCATCACTATTTCATGTAACATAAAATATACTATTTCTTACTTTAAAAATCAAGAACACAAATTACCTTGATTCAGAAAATGTCATGACCTGACTTTTCAATTCATTGTGTAGTGAATTAAGAGATTCCATTATTTGCTGCTGTTCATTTAACCACTGTTGCTCCCTTTAAATATAGAAAAACAGAATAGCCAATAAAAATTTAAATGTCAGTTCAACATGTACCAATGGTTAATGGTAAGTATAACATAAATATACCTTTCTAAGTCTTCCTTTAACTTTTCATTCTTTGACTGAATAGTAGACAGTACCATTTCAAGATCATGTCTTAATTTCTGGAACTAGAAAAAAAAATTCAAATTAATTGCTTGGTATGGTTTGGATTTGGACTGTTCCCCAAAAGCCTCAAGTGTTTGGAAATAGTGCAATACTGATGGAACCATGCACAGTTAAGAGGTGTGGCTTGGCCCAGAAGGAGAGGATTACTGGGCAGAAGCTAGAATGTTAGCTCCGTCCTGCCTCCCTCAGTTGGCTAAACTGCCTGCATGTTATGAAGAGCTCTTTCTCCAGCTGCCACCTCTGCGGTAAACCACACAAACAGATGCAAAGATAAAAATAACATGATCATCTCCATAAATTCAGAAAAAGCATTTGACAAAATTTAATATTCATTTATAATAAAGACTCTGAAGAAACTAGGAATAGAAGGATCTTATTTCAACCCGAATCAGGCTATCTATGACAACCCTATGACAATATCATTCTAAATGAGGAAAGGCTAAAAATATTCACTCTGAAATCAGCAATAAGATAAGGATGCCCACTATTACTCCTCTTGTTCAAATTTATGCATGAAATTCTGGCCAGAACAATCAGGCAAGAAAAAAAAAAAAAAGGTACACTAATCACATTAATTAGAAGGGAAGAAGTAAAGATATTCTCTATCTGTGGATGACATGATATTCTACATCAAATACCCCCAAAATTCCACAGAGGTCTCTTAGAATAAGCAAATTCAGCAAAATAGCAGGATATAAAATCAATAACCACAAATCAATAGCATTCCTGTACACCAACAATCAGCTCAATGAGAAAGAAATCAAGAAATCAACTCCATTCACAATAACAAAAAAATGTATCACAGTTAGGAATAAACCTTACCAAAGAAGTGAAAGATCTACATACAGAAAATTACAGAATGTTGAAGAAAGAGATACAGGTCTATATAAATGACATTCTTTGTTACTAGAGAGAAAGAACTAACATCACCAAACTAGCCATACTTCTAGAGCTACTATAAAGATTCAACACAGTTAAATTACCAAAAGTATTCTTCACAGAAATAGAAAAAACAATGTCAAATTTTATATGGACTTAAAAGAGATTCAGAATTTCCAAAGCAATTCTAAGGAACAAGGACAAAGCTGGTGAAACAATTCCTCATTTCAAAATATACTACAAAGCAACCATGATTACATTGACATTGTACTGGCACAAGAACAGACAGGAAGATCAATGGGATACAGAGATAAACCTAACCACCTTCAGTCATCTGATTTTTGACAAAGAGGCTGAGCCCATTCAATGAAGAAAAGATAGTACCTTTAACAACCGTATTGGGAAAACTGGATACCCAAATGTAGGAAAATGAAGTTAGATTCTTATCTATCACTATGTACTAAAATCAAATCAAAAAGGATCAAAGAGCTCGGTATCAAACACTGAATCTGTTGGAAGATAAAATAACAAAACATTGGGAGACTTAAGAATAGGAAAAGATTTTAAAAACAGAACACCATTGGCACAAGAAATACCAACAAGAATCAGTAAATGGGACTACATCAAACTAAAAAGCTTCGGCACAGAAAAAACATTCAACAGGGTGAAGAGACAATCCACAGAATGGGAAAAAATTTTTGCCAGTGATGCCTCAAACAAAGGATTAATATCTAAAATACATAAAGAGCTCAAAAGAATAAAGCCCTCAAAATAAACAACCCCATCAAGAAATGGGCAACTGAAATGGGAAAAAATTTCTCACAAGAGTAAGTACAAAAAGCCAATAAGTACTTGGAAAAAGTGTTCAACAACATTAGCCATCAGAGAAATGCCAATCTAAACAAAACTGACACACCATCTCACTCCAGTAGAATGACTTACATCAAGAACTCAAAACAACTGCTGGCGAGGCTGTGGGGAAAAAGGAGCACATTTACACAGTTGGCAAAACTGCAATCTGGTTCAACCACTACGGAAAGCATTGTGGCGATTCCTTCAATAGCTGAGAATAGAAAACTCATTTGACCCAGCTACAGCCCTACTGGACATTTTCCCAAAAGAGCTAAAGACATTGTATTAGACACATGCATATCCATGTTTACAGTAGCAGAATTCATAATAGTACCTGGAAATGACCTACCTGCCCATCAAGAGAAGATGCATAAAGAAAATGTGGTATTTCTACATAATGGAAAACTATGTATCCATAAAGAAAGTTATGAAGCATTTCAAAGAAAATGGGGCCACCTTGAGTAATGAATGTTCTGTGAAATGGCCCAAACACAAAGGACAAAGGACTGGATATCAAATGGTGTCTGTTATATGAAAATGCCATATATATATATATATATATATATATATATATATATATATATATATATATATAAATCCTAGCAAAAGAAAGCAGGAAGGAAGAAGAGCAATGAACTGCTAAGAAAGGGTAAATACCCTAATAAAGAGGGGGTAAGGGGAGGAGAGCTTAGGAGGGAAGAAATCAAGATATATATGGTCACAGGTTTCCAAGTTGTACTTTATCAACATATTTAATGAATCTATAGATCATACATATTCAAATAAAATAAAATAAATTTCTCCATTAAAAATAACTATCACAAGTTATTAATAAAAATAAAAACCTATCATCAAATTTTCTGAGATGAGGGAAAGGAGTTGCTGAGATAACAATTTAGTGAGAATTTGTCTCAAAAAAAAGAAAAAAAAAACTCAGTAGATTAGTATGAATTCTCTGGGTTTAATCCCAAGTACTGCCAAACACACACAATGTATAGATTATTTATAAATTAATATTGATATATATAAATTGTATATCATATATAATTTGTTAAAATTTTTTTCAAATTAGTAGTTACTGTCCTACTTACATGCCATATTACTACCTTTTTGTTCGAGGGATGTTTTAGTTTTCAGATTATGTTTACATCAGAACGCAATACCTTTGGTGAAGAGTAGGGGGATGACATGGTAGTTCCACCATGCAATATAAAAATGCTAACTTAATCTTTCTGACTTCTGACCTGCAAAACATCATTGTTAGGTAAATACTCTATCTGGTGATTTGGAGTTGAACTTTTCTAACTTAATGTTTCATTATCACACATCTCCGTTTTCAGGTGTAGAGACAGGAATTAGCTACTTGACTGTAAAAGAAAAAAACCAAGATCTCATAGTTCATGTTCTAACTTTAAGAAAACCTTGTTTTTAGCTCTAGACTTCAACTCTTAGTTTTAAAGTACCAGTCATTTTCAAATCCCAAGCCATTCTCTAATTCTGGAGGGAAAGCATCAAGCATCTCCCTATTGGCCAATATTACTGTCTCCAGAATCATTTATCATTATTACTTCACCTGCTCTACAACCTTTATTTATTTTCCTTCCTTCCTTCCTTCCTTCCTTCCTTCCTTCCTTCCTTCCTTTCCTTCCTTTCTGAGAAAGGGTCCCTCTCTCTGTAACCTAGGCTGGCCAGAACACCCTGGCGTACCCCAGGCTGAGCCTGGACTCCTGGTAACCCTTGTGCCTCAGCCTCCTGAGTGTGGGAATTACAGATATGAATCACCATGCCCAGCTTTACGTAGTGCTGGGGAATTGAACTTATGGCCTTGTGCAACCACTCCTCCTGCCTCACGCTCTAAAACCTTATTAAAATGTTTATTCAGGGATTGGAGGAATAGCTCAGCGGTTAATGTGCTTGCCTAGCACGAGCTAATTAGCATGCATGATTTTGATTCCCCAGCACCGTAAAGATGAGCATGGCGGTGCACCTTTCATCCCAGCACTCTGGAGGCTGAGACAGGAGGATTACCTTGGGTTCAAGGCCAGTCCGGATTACATAGTGAGTTCAGAACAAGTGTGGACTACAGTGAGACCCTGTTTCAAAAAAAAAAAAAAGTTTGTTTACTTCTACCCTGGTACCTGGATTTTAGATTTTAACTTTGTGTAGTGGTACTTTTAAAAAATGCCACTATCACCACCTTGTTTTAAATCCTGAGAAGGCATCAAACAAACCCAAATTGCCCTCAGTTAATGTCCTTTTTGCATGCAAAATGCATTCATCCCATTTCAATAACTTCAAAAGTCTTTCAGTTTATTCTAACATCAACTTAAAAGCCTGAAGTCTAAAATATTACTTAAATATCATTTAAATCACATGTAGGTCTCACGGTATGATTTATTCTGATGCAAACTGATCTCCACCTTTGAACCTGTGAAATCAAACATGTTAGGTGCTTAGAAAATACAAAGTTTGGAAATTCTCATTCCAAAATGGAAAAACAGGAATTAAAAAAAAAAAAGAAATATATCCCAGCTGAGCCTGAAACACCACAGGTTAATATACAAATTTTAGGGCTCAAGAATGATCTTTGGCTTAATGTCCTTCTTTTCAGGTCAATGGTAGCACTGACTCAACCCTCTAGACATAGTGGGTAGTAGTTTTGCCACTGCAGCTTTACATAAATTCTCCAATCCCACTCCAAAGATTAAGCATCCCTGCACCCAAACGTTGGTCACACAGCTTCATCTTAGCTCTCCACCTGCACAAACATAGCATCGCTAAAGCTGGACACCACCATCCTTCTGGTTGGGATTCCAAGCCCAGAGCTATGCTAGAAGGCCCCATCCTTCATACAGAAAGTCAGCTGAGTGAGAGATGGCCCCTAGCTTGTATACTCTGGGCACTGATTCTAGAGGGTGACTACTATGATCCATACTATACCTAAGCCCACTGTAGTTACAACCTGTGCAGCTGAAGCAATGCAACTGAGAATGGGGCAGGGTCCACAATGGGAGGCCACACTAGGCACAGTGACCCCTACTTTACTTTTTTTTTTCTCCGCGAGACAAGATCTTGCTCTGTAGCCCAGGCTGGTCTTGAACTCACTACGTAGCCCAGGCTGGCCTCAAACTCACGGCAACCGACCTGCCTCTATCTTCTAAGTGAGGAGGTTACAAGTGTATGCCACAATACCAGGATCCTACTTTGCATGTCTTGAAAAAAGTGCTTCGTTTTAGCTGAGAAGGCTGACTAATTTTGTTATTGGATTGCCAACTTGCCACACTCTTTAAATTCTCTTGTGAATAAGCTTTCTCATTCCTTATAATACAGATAGGCTGAGAGTTTTAGACCTTTAAATTCTATTTCCTTTTTGAGTCATGTTCTCTTTTCACATTCTATTACTTACAGTCAAAACATGCCAAGTTACACTTTCTATACTTTGCTTAGATATTTCATTATCCAAATACTCAATTTTGTTGTTCACAAGTTCTACCTTCATTAAAACACTAGGACCTGAACAAAATCCAAGGACACTACTTCAACTACTAAGCATCTGGCAAAGACCCTGACCTGTAGCACTGGAGAAGAAACTGACCCTGTTCTCAGAGAAGGGCAAAGCCAGCCAAGACTCTCATGGTGTTAAGCCTGGAATCATACTCATTGTTCCATCAAGAGGTCTGTGACCATCACCAACAAGGAATCCTATGTAACCCTATGTGTCATGGGTAAGCAATTCATGATTGACATGGGCTGCTTACTCTGTTGTGACCTCTTTTTCTGTAATACTCTCTACCAAAACTACTACTGTCTTAAGATTGGAGGGAACACCAAAGGAAAACTACTTCATCCCTGTATCAATTTGTCAATTTGAAGGGAAAACACTTAGCCGTGAATTCCTAATAGTTCCAACTTATCCCATTCCCTTACTAGGCAGAGATGTCTTATTCAAGTTAAGGCCCATATTCAATTTTATTATAAGCCCCATAAAATCCTAACTCTTGAAGATGTCAATAATTTGCTAGGCTGGACTGATCAACGGGTTAATGCTGTAGTCCAATATAACAGGGAATAGCAAAAACTGCAACCCTAGAAAAGGTACAGCTGAAGGATAACAATAATTAGCCCAATATACCCCAATAATTAGGCAATAATTAGCCCAATAATTAGACAATATACCCCCTTATATAGGAGGAAGCTGAAAAGGGACTCCAATCCCTTATAAATAGATTTCTTAAGTATGATCTACTAAAGCCTTTCCAATTTCTCTGTAATAGCCAAATTCTGCCACTAGTAATGCCCTCAGGAGAATATCAGATGGTGTAAGACCCTATTCCCTTAATGAAGCTGTGGTCCCAGTCCATCTCTTGGTGGCAGACCCATAAACTCTCCTTGCTGGAATTCCTAGGAACACTACTTGGTTCTCTATTCTTGACCTCAAGGATGCTTTCTTTTCCATTCCCTGAGAATAGCATTTCCAATTCTTGTTCTTCTTTGAATGGGAAAGTCTCACTATGAGGGAAAGACAGCAGTGCAGGGATTCACATTTCATTGCCTGTGTCCTTGAGAATGACATGAGTCTTAACAGTTACTTCAGAGGCCATCCTACAGTATGTAAATAGTATCCCAAGATGCAGTCCCTATTTGGAGAAATCTAACACAAACATCTTAAAGACTTTAAACTTTCTAGCTGAACAAGGGTATAGAGTGAAGAAAAGGTTCAAACTTCTCTCCAAGAGGTTCGATACCTGGGCTATATTCTCACATTTGAGACCTTCGAAATTTCTCAAAACAGGGTTAAGGCTATGTGTGACCTAAGATTCCTAGCCACAAAACAATGGCTCAGCAACTTTCTAAGAATGGCTGGGTTCTGCAGAATAGAGATTCTCAACTTTGGACTTTTAGCAAATCCTTTATATGAGGGCCCTGACACTGATCCCCTGGATTGGACCAAAGACACTAACAATGCCTTTCAGGCATTAAAACATGCACTGAGCCAGGCCCCTGATTTGGGAATACCCAACTTAACCTTTTTTACTCATGTGGCTGAAGACAGATATAGCTTTGGAAGTCTTAGGTCAAAAGTTGGGATCAGAATCACATCCAAAAACCTAATTTTTGCTGGCCCTCTTGCCTGTTATTGTCATCTCCAGGCTCCGCCAGCCCTCTGTTCTTGAGGGTCTACTTTCATTACTGGCAACTGCCACCTCTGAGCTCAGTCAAACTGGAACTATCACAGAGTACTTTAACTCAAAACCAAAAGCACACTGAGTCACTCTGTATCACACTTGCACTTGAGCTTTCTCAGTAGCCTACAACTGCTCTGCAGGCTTTCTTCTTTAATGAACCTTTGCTGTAATAATCTGTGACTAGTTCTTGATTGATTAAATTCCTTTCATAATAAAAATCCTTTGTTCTTAATAAGTAAAGCCTAGGTATCTGGTGAAATTGACATCAACAGTATGTCAACAACTGAGACTATCCTTTAAGTCATGGGGATTCCTCCCATGAAAATGGAACTCCTTTCTCACAGGAACCAAACTACCTAACAAATCACGAGTATTCAATGTGAGCAGTGAAAACAGACTGAGATAATGATCCACTGACAAGACCCCAGCCCACTACACACACCCTACAAAAATGGTCCCTTTGCTTCACTACTGGGACCGTATGATCTTAATTACAGTATGCCTCTCTTAGATACTAAAGCTGATATCTTTTCTTCTTTTTTACCTTTCAGTTAAAGCCTTCATACCATTGCTTTAGTTTTAATTTCCATTATATTAAAGCAAAGGCTCATACTTGTCAGTTACAATATTACGGAATATGTATTTTGCTCTTCACACTTCTTTCCCAGCATACGGTTCCTAAAATCCTTAAATCTTCAAAGTAGTAAGTATTTTTCTATATGCTGAATGGACTAATAGTTTGCAGTATCTAGATTGCTTCAAGGTGAGAACTAGTCACAAGAGAGACTAAGACTTGAACAGAGGTTTGGAACTTTCAGCCCACCACCAATTCTAGAGGGTGGTACTGGAAAGGCTGAAGGACAACTTCATTATCAATGACCATTGAATACTGTTGGAGATGACCAAATGACTTACCTCTTCTTTTCCTAATGTTATCAGCACATCTTCAATAAGAGGAGTAACTACAAAAACAACACATAACAAAGTTATACATATAGTTAATTCTCAAGAATGTGATTTTAGTTTTCTAAGATAATTCTTTTCCTTTCTACTCGTATATTATAAAAACCTTGGGCTGGAGGAATGGCACAACTGTTAAAACGCTTGCCATGCAAGTGCAAGGCCCTGAGTTGATTCCCCAGCACCACACAAAGCTAGAGTGGTGGCACATGCCTGTAATTCCAACACTGAAGAGGCTGAGGCAGGCAGACTGTTCTGAGTCCAAGGCCAGCCTAACTATACCACCAGAGTTTAAGAGCAGCGTGGGCTACAGAACAAGACCCTGTCTCAAAAAGAGAAATACAAGAAGGAAAAAAAAGACACTTTATGAAATATGTAGCTTTTAGAATTTATTTCTATTTATTTATTGGTAACAATGGGGTTTAAACACAAGGCCTATGCCCTAAAATAAAGCCCATCCTTGTTTATTTTTTATAATGATAAAGTAATCCTGGCTTGACTGAAATTCGTGATCTTGTGGCCTCAGCCTCCCAAAGCATTGGGAATACAGGCAAGCTCTACCACCCCCAACTACAAATTATTTTCATTTAATGTCTTTACATATATAATCAATTGTATATGCTTTTAGATAAATTAGACCATATCTACACATTGTTTTATAGGGTCTTTGCTTATTCAAGCCCTCAAAAATAACCTTAATCTATAATGTTCTTCATATACTTTTCTTTGTAGTCATGATTACACATACACATATGTAAACACACATACTTATACATAAAGGTCTATTATGTTTGTTAATCTTGTTTTTTTTTAAGTATCAACCACTTTGCTATTCCTCTAGCCCCTACAACTATAAATCTTTAAGTCAAGTTCTATTACTCAACTAAAAGCCAAAACATATTTGGCACCAGCTGGACAAATCAGAAGACAACATAAAAAATATCATATAGCCTAATGTAAATAACCATCTAAAGTAAAACAATTTTGCCATCAGGTTAAGTTTCATTTAATAAGAAAGAAAATAAAAAAGGAAGCGTTTATGAGAATAAAATAAGGACAAATAAGGTCTCTATAATCAAGATTATAATAATCTATGTAAGATAGTTCTGTTCATCTAAAATAGTAAACAAATAATATGAAAGAAATGGAATGGCTTCCCAGTATCAATGGACCTTAGGCAATTTCAAGGTCAAATAGATTTTGTAATTCTTCTTGTGTTCATTAGTCAATAACTTTTTTTCCCCTTTTCTTTTTTTGCAGCAGGTTAGTGTCCTTATTGTCGAATACTGAAACCGTGAGTGAAGGAGTCAAGGTGTAGAACATGGATAAGGTGAAAGCTCCCACTATCAGAAGATGTTCCACATGGGTTGTCCTCTGTCAATCAGTTTGTTTTTTTCTTTTTTTAACATAACCTAAAAATAAAAATCTTACTTTCAACTGTTTCTTTGTGCCACTGACTGAGTTCAGCCATCAAATATTTCACTTGCATAATCAACAATGATAGCTAAAAAGAGAACAAGATTTAAAACAAGGTTACTTGTTGTGAACTATTCATAGATATTCACAGGCAAACATGTAGACAATTTTAATACTTTATTTTATTATCCTCTTAAAAATGGAGCCCTTGTTTCAAATGTTGCCACTTTCCATTCTGTCTTCGAATGACAGTAAAAGTGAAAATTTGAATCTAGCCATGTCCCCATATATCTTTCCCATTGTGTGTATGGCATATCCTTTCACTTTAACAAATCTTAGACACTATAAGAGACTCCTATGAGTATATATTGAGTCCTTTGTATCCTCCCAGAAGAATCAAACCTGGGAGGGCTCTAGACACTCAAGTCAATAGTGAACCACATGCTCTGAATTTCTTCATTACTCTAGTATGGCCTCTGGGGACAAGTCACATTTACAGATACATAATCCCTTCAAATTCAGGGTTTGGTTTATTGAATGAAAATGATTCAGGAAATTTGTAGGGCTAATCCCAAGTGGTTCTGATTCAGTAGGTCTTAATTTTTACAATATAGGAATCACATTTCCCAAATAACTGCTTTCCCAAATGCAGTTTTGTTCTTCATAACTTAGCTGTGATTTAAGACCTTATTACTAATTTTTAGAATAAGGATATAACAAGAAATTCCAAAAGTGACAAATAAGTTTTTCCCTTTCTCCCTCTCCATTTATTTTTACTGAGTATAATTATGGACTTTTTCCTTATTGTTATAACCAATTAAAGTTATTCTTTGTGAAACTAAATTTGAAAGTAGGAGCAGACTCAAATTACTTCCTGTTCTCTGACAATATTCTACTAGTCTGAGGGAACCTCAACTGGAACCACTCATATAAAACTGACCCTGTTCTTAGAACTGGAATTAGTAAAACATTTTTAACTTTTGGATTTTCTTTTTTTGTTTGTGCAGTACTGGAGACTGAACCCAGGGTGCTGAACTATACTCTCAACCTTATTTTTAACTTTTTAATTTTGAGACAGGGAGTACCTCATTAAATTTTCTGAGCTGTGACTGGCTTGCAATCCTCCTCTTCATTCTCCCAGAGCGCTGAGATTATAGGCTTTGCCACCATGTCTAGCTCATTTTTGACTTTTTCTTTGATAAAATACAACTTTCTTATATAACATTTTTATACTAGGAAAAAAATTCCCCCATGTTGCTAGATTATACAAATTCTCTCCTAGCTTTTCTTACAAGATTTTTTTTTTGAGTAATCTATTAAAAGTTTACATCATGTGGAATTAAAAAATAGAGATCCGGTTATTTTCTTCCACATGGACAAGTAGTTGCATTACTGTCACTTCTTAATACTTTATCTCTTTCTTACAGGTTTCAAGTATAGTATCTGTCATATTTCAAATTCTTAATCTGACCCACTGATCTATCTCTATAATTCTGATTACTATAATGAGTATCTCTTTATTTTTTTTTGAGAGGGTCATGCTCTGTAGTCCAGGCTAGGCCTAAACTCACTACATATCCCAGGATGGCCTTGAACTCACAGCAATACTCCTGCCTCAGCCTCCCGAGTGCTAGGATTATAGGCGTGTGACACCATGCCCAGTGTTTGTGGTGCTGGAGAATCAAACTCAGGGGCCTGAGCTTGCTATGCAAGTGCTTTCACTGCTAAGGTATTCCTCCAGCCCCTATAATGGGTATTTTAATTTTTTTAAGCCTATAGTATAATAAATCAGGGTTTTATACAGATAGTAAAATTTATCTGGCTATTATATCTAATATAAAGAACAACTATCTTTGCTTTAATTTTTACTTATTTACTTACTTACTTACTTACTGAGTCAAGGTCTCCCTCGGTAGTCCAGGATGGTCCTGAACTCACTATGTAGCCCAGGCTTGCCTAGAACTCACAGCAATTCTCTTGCCTCAGCCTTCCAAGTTTTGCTCTAATTTTTAACAAGGAATCATAACTATACCCAACAACTATCACTCAACTATTAAATATATACATATAGCTGTTAAAAATAAATAATAAAGAAAATGCTCTCTTATTTAAAATACCTTGTTACTGTTTTGTTGTTTTGTTTTTAGATGCAGTCTTACTATTTTGGCCAGGCTGGCCCAGAACTCTTGATCCTTCTGTCTTGCATTTCAAAGTAGCTGAGATCACAATCACATACTGCCACACCTGGTCTAACAAGTTTTTAGAACAATTCTTCCAACTCTTAAAAATAATAGGAAGTATCCCAAATGACTAACATATGTTTTAACAAATCTACTTTGAGATAAATATAAACAGACATACTTCTTTTCTAAAGTACAATGAATTTTATTTATTTTTAGAAATAACAATAAAAAGGGTCATACCTGAGCATTTGATTTACTGAGTGTCTCACTTCCATTAAGCAATAATTTATTTTGATACTTGATTGAAAAAGGGGAGGAAAAAAAAAGAAGTCAGACTCTATAACACCAAGACAATTTCTCCCTTCCCCATTTTGTACCTGTCCAATGTAACATTCCTCTAAGGCAACACAGAAGTAGTTTGTAAAGACTTTAAACTCCTCATTTTTATGCAAGGCAATCAGGAAGGCAGCCAAACAAGTCCCAAATTGAGTATGTTAAAAGAAAAAAATGAAAATCTGAATAAAAGAAAAAGAACAAAATCTAACAGCTAAGGTGAATTATTAGCTACATAATATAAAAAATGAAAGGTAAAAGAATAAAAGAAAGAGTATCAAAAATTAACAAAACAGTTTGTAAGAAGCTGGAGAAAAAAGCCTTTAAGAGACATTGTTTTGTACCATTTAAAGATTTTAAGAACTATTAATATCACATCAAAGAGATTAAAAACAGAAGTCATCTAAATTTCACTGATGTTTTTCAAGTTGTAGTACTTTTCTATACAAAATTTAGAGTTGTTATAAGCCAGGACTGGTGGCACACAACTGTAATCCAACCATTTGAGATGCTCAGTCATGATTGCCATGTCTTTAAGGCCAATCTAGGGGCTGCGTAGTGAATTTAAAACCAGCCTGGATTATAGAGGAAGACCCCGAGACCCTTACTTTAAAAAAAAGTTATTTTTAATTCTAAATTTCTATATTAAGACACCAAAAATTTCATAAATTTTTTACTAAATTTAGTAATATAAAGTACCAAGGATTTATGTTAAAAATGATTCAAAAGAGACCACAAACTTGTCATTCTCTGAAACAATTCTGGAAAAAATTTCTTTAGCCCATATCATACTTTCTATAATTAAAGGCAGACCTAATTTTTACCGTAACACTCGTGTAAACCTGAAACTACCCACAATAAACAGCTAAATTCTACATCAACTTGGTCTTACATCCTTAAATCTATTCAACTCATTCTACTTGCAAGAACCAAATCTGGAACCAGTAAGAGTCTGAAATGCTCTTTCCACCTGTAGTCATTCCTCTACACTACCTTCTCTTCAAATCCATGTGTTCATTCACTTCTGTGCTTATAATTCTTTAAAAACTTCCCACAGTACACACCCACCAAAATCCTTCATGGTCTTGCTCTTGGCTGACTACCCAGGCTCATTTCACAAGTTTGTTCTCTAATATGTACTATTCAAAATATTTTAGCACTTGGGAGACTGAGGCAGGAGGAATGATGAGTATTTGAGGACAGCCTAGGCTACATAGTGAGTTCAGGACCATCCTGGAATACAGAGCAAGACCCTGTTTCAAAAAAAAAAAAAAAAATCAAACAAACTTAGATTTTGGAGGGAGAGGTGGGCAAGGTGGCACTAGGGACTAACTCCTGGAGCATTCTATCACTGTGTTACATTTCCAGCCCTTTTTTATTTTGAGACAGTCTCACTAAGGTGACCAGACTGCCCAGGAAATTTCATCTTCATTTTTCTTTTTTTTTTTTTTGGGGGGGGGGGGGGGGGGGGTGGGCAGGGTCTTGTTCTACAGCCCAAGCTATTCCTGAATTCACTAGTGCAGCCCAGGTTGGCCTTGGACTCAGGACAATCCACCTGCCTCAGCCTCCTGAGTGCATGTGCCACTGTGCCAAGCTTTATGCGATGCTGGGGAATTGAACTCGGGTGCTTGCAAGGCAAGCACTTTAACCACTGTGCCATTCCTCCAACCCCTGCCCTGAAACTGTCAATCCTTCTATCTCAGCTTCCCAGGTAGCTGGGAATTACAGGACATGTACCATCATGCCCTGCCATCTCGCCTATTGTAAGTGATTACTTTTTTTTAATTTTGGTATAAAAAGTTCACATAATTTTTTTTGTGAATTCATGATTCAAAATTCTCTAACACATTAGAACAATGTGGTTTGGAGAATTAGTGAGTGTCTGTGTCCACCCCTTCCTCAAGAGTGTTCACTCCTTTCCTATCTGACCTTTGCCTCTCTTTCTACCCTGCCATTCATGATGGGGCCTTTTTATGTTATTATTTTTGTGCATTTCATAAGAGGGGCACCCATCTAGTCAGTCTTTTGTGCTTGGTCCATTTCACTGAGCATTACTGACTCAAGGTGCCCCCATTTTCATCCAAATGCTTCATATCTTTTTCATATCTTTTTTTTCATAGTATTCCATTGTGCATAGATACCAAATCTTTAACCATTCCTGTATGGGCAGGTAGGTTGCTTCCAGAATTTGGCTATTATGAACTGCACTGCTATAAACATGGATATGCATGTATCTTTTTGGTATGACTTTATTTCTTTTGGAAATATGGCCAGTAGGGCAACAGCCGGATCAAATGGAATTTTCATTCTCAGCTTTCTATTAAGTGATTATTTTTAGGGGCTGGAGGAATGGCTCAGCAATGAAAGTGCTTGCCTAGTAAGCACTACATCAAGTGCTAAGTACCCAAGTTCGGTTCCCCAGTACTACATAACCCAGGCATGGTGGTGCATGCTTTTAATCCCATCACTTGGGAGGTTGAGGCAGAAGGATTGCCGTGAGTCCAAGGCCAGCCTGGCCTACAGAGTGAGATCTTGTCTCAAAAAAAAAAAATGCTATGTTATTAAGTGATTATTTTATAGCACATAGAAAGATGTCTACTTCAGCCTAGGTTAAGTATTCCTTCTCAGCATAATTGCTATACTTCTACTATAATATCTCTAATACTGTATTACATACAATAGTATATCTGGCTTTTGTTTTCAAAATATGATCATCTCCTTGAGGAACTGCCATGATATTTTTTTTTCTATAGCTTATCTAGTATAAAGTGTTTTGAATGATCACATTTGGATCTAAAAAGTACTTAAATATTTATCATATAAAATAATAGCTTTGAGAACTAGTATAATTATTTCTTTCCTTAAGTCTAGTTGAAATGACTTAAATCTTACAATAATTAACATATCACTTATATTTCTTGATACTTACTTCTTCCATATCTTTCCACATTTCTTCACATTGTTTAATAAGCTCATCTTCATTATTTGTAACAAATTCCTCATCTGTAGTACTATCTGGATCTAATCCTTGTTGGTTTAGTGACATGTGTTTTGTAATCTTCTTATCCTTATAAGAAACACTAAATTAAAAAAAAAAGTTTATTCATTCAATAAGTATTTGTTTTATGCTAAGCAGGCACCAATGACCAAAAACGGACAAAAATCTCTCCTGACAAAGAAGTACAAATATATTGAGTTGTTAGAAAAGCCATGATTATTTTTCTATACTTTTCAAAAGTCATTTATTTCTATACAAAACGAAGATCTGTTTTGCTTGATAAACTTTTGCTATCTTTCAATGAGCTTCCCTGTTCATAGAAGGACCTGTCTTTACCAATGAAAAACTGAACAAGGTGCTGATTTACAGCCTCATCTGAATTGAACATTACACCACACAAGGAGTTTTGAAGCAAGCAAAAAAAGTTGAAGTCTCATAGCACATGGCCAAGTAGGTGTGCTAGATACAGCAACACATCCCATTTAAGCTCCAATAACTTCTGACTGTTGATCAAATTTATGTGTGGTCTGATATTGTTTATTAAAAATTGGTATATGAATGTAAGATGCTAATTCTCCCCCAGATAATCTATGAATCTTATTAAAGTCTTAAAAGTTTTTGGTTTTGACACCTGACAAGCAGATTCTAAGATTTATAAGAGTACAAAAAGGTAAAAATCAGCCAAGATCATCATGAAAAATAAGATGGGAAGACCTAATCTATCAGAATGTAAATTTACATAATTACAGTAAGTATGAAAATGGCACAATAGGCAAATTGAACAACAGAACATAATACAAAGTGTTTGTTGACTTTCTAGACTTACATATACATAGACATTTGATGTAAGAGACTACAATGAAAATCAGGAAGAATAATTCAAACAGGATATTTTATATATTATACTGCTTACAAAAATGTACTTTAGCCCAGAGAGAGATCCACCTTACTCCTATAAGAAAATACACACTGTATATTGAGAAAAAATACCTACATTCATACACCAATATTTTATACTATTCCTTTCTCCCTCAAAAAAGTCCCAAAACTGCAATCACTAAAGAGAACAGAAAGAAAGCATAAAAAACATTTTTTTTTTTAAATCTTGGCATAAGAAAGACCTTTCTGGGCTGGGGCCAAAGCTCCCAGGTTAGAGTGCTTAAGAAGCACAATGCCCTAGATTTGATTCCCCAGAACTAAATAAATCAGGTGTGGTAGCACATGCCTGCAACCATAGCACTCAATCAGGTGGCAAAGGAAGGAGGACTGCTGTGTATTTGAAGCCAGCCTGGGCTACACAGTGAGTTAAAGGCCAGCCTGGACAACAGAATGGGATCTTATCTCAAAAAAAGAAAGAAAGAAAGAAAGAAAGAAAGAAAGAAAGAAAGAAAGAAAGAAAGACAGACAGACAGACCTTTCTTAGCACAACCCTAAGTAAAACTACTAGAGTGGTTTGGATCTGGAATGTCCCCCAAAAGTCTCATGTATTTGGATGCTATGGATTGTCTATGGCACCATGTGCTGTTGGGAAATTGGGGCCTGACCTGAAGAGTTGGATTATAAGTTTGTAGATTGTACTACAGGACTGTAGTGGGATCTTACCACACCTTCCATACCTTCCACACCTGGAAATGGTGAAAAACTGCGGCTGGACCCAGAAAGGCAGATCTCTGGGACCAAGCCTGGAAGTATAAAGTTTATATATGTGTATGTGTATGTGTGTATGTGTGTGTGTGTGTGTGTGTGTGTGTGTGTGTGTTGTTGTTGTTGTTGTTGTTACCTTCCCCTGGGATCAGAATGCACTTGAAGGGACTTGGCTTCCTGTTGGTAATGTTATGAGGAGCTGCCTCCACCTATGCCTCTACCATGTACTTCCACTGTTGCCAGCTGCCCAAGTGGACCGTGATCTTCTGACACTATGAACTACAATAAACCTTTCCTCCCCTAAATTTGTGGATGTCAGTTATTGAGTCACAGCAACAAAAAAGTTACTAAGACATATATATATATATATATATATATATATATATATATATATATAAGAGGTTTTAAATTTGCATAAATATCAACATTAACACTTAAAACTCAAACTTAGAAAAAAAGTATTTTAAGTATATATAAGTATACATGGCAAGCCAACATCTAATTTCCTTAACGTATAATGCCTACAAATTTGGGAAAAAAAATCTAGCATAAAAAAATGTAAATGTTGTCATATCAGTGAGGACATCAACTACTTTTGGAGAGGGAAAGGTTATGATTAAAACAGAACAAATGATGAATTTCCAAACTTTTATTTCCTGAGTTGCATGATGGTAAGTGTTTATCTTATAATAAATATTTCATGAATTCTACATCTAGGTATATGGGAGGGTAGTTTGGTGTGTGTGTCTATATTTTATTCTATAGTAAAGAGGTAAATGAAAACAACTCAACATAAGTGTGCAAAGGTCACCAAGGGAGATTTTTCAATAAAAATAAATTTAAAAATTAAAAATGTATTAATCTCATAACTTATAAAATATATATCAAACATTCTATTTTTCATTCACATACAATAATGTAAAATTTATTAAGAAACAATATTGGCAAGCAGGAGGAATAAGAGGCATACACAGGTGGCAGACCAACCACAGTAAATACAATCCATGAAAATTTTAAATGCATTCATCTTTCCTCCGAGAAGATCTCTTCTTAGGAATAACATTACTGATACATATGTTGATATAAATCTATGTAAGTATGCCTCCTACAATATTGCCTATTCACATCAACAACAACAAAACACTTCAAGTCTATATAGATTTAAATTCTAGCTTAGATACTTACAAGCTCTGGAACCTTGGGAAAGTCCCTTAAATCTTCTGGGTTTTAGTTTGCTTATCTGTGAAGTGAAGATAATAAATTATATATTCAGTACATTATGAGAATCAGGAGTTTATATTTAAATATTTTGTATCTGTAACTAGCATATGAAGAGTTTTATAAGAAGCTATTAACATTACCTTTATCAATCTGAATGTCAGTTATAAGGCTATTTAAAAACCTATCATATCTAATGTTTTTGCTAAATGTCTTACCTATTATACTTAAGATGTAATTCCACAAAGCCAAAATCAGTCATTAACAATATTAAAATATTCTAAGCAAGGAAGTCAAACAATATATAAATACATCTGTTTTTAACATAACTCAAAAATGAAGTGCAAACTGATCTTCCATCGATTTTTAGAATATTGTTCACTAAAACACATTATTAGTATGCAAAAGTAATGCAAAACTCTGTGTGTGGGGGAGTACTCAACAAATCAGAAGACATATCAATTCAATGTAGCATTAGAATACTAATAAAAATATTTCCTTATGGGTTTGCTCTTTCCACATTGAAAACACATAATCTGTAACTTGGAACATGACTCTTAACTGAACCAGAAAATCCTGGCATGCTGGTCTCACATCCATCCTCGAGAACTACGATAAATTAATTTCTGTTGCTTATTTTAAAACACACATATATACTTAAGGGCTTAACATTATCCTTTTCCCACATTTGGTGTCCTTAAATTTGTCTTCCTAGAGGGAGAACAAACAGCGAGGCCCTGGACTCAACAGAGAGAGACAGAGAGGAAGTACAGGCAAAGAGACAGACTTGGATCCAAAAGGTAGCTCAGAGAGGAAAACAGAGTGGACAGGGTGACTGCTCCAGCCGAGGGACCGACACTACTGGCTACCTGAGGCGTCTGGTTCTCCCACCCAAGGACCCTGGAACAGGAACAAGCTCGCCACAGACTGTGAAAGAATAAAGAAATTTAGGTGAGCAGACATATCTGGAGCATCTGAAGGTGGGCGGGATACGGTTCAAGTTAATCAGGTCCTTCCAACTCCGCCAGCCATCTTTGTTTTCCGGTAAAAAGCGGAGTTCTGCTTGGCAGACAACACAGGAGTCGAAGTGTCACCGGACCTGGGGTATCTAGTCCTCTAGAGATTAAGAGTCCCACCTTCAGGACCGGAGTCCAAAATTCTGGTCGGCTCTCAGCCCCGGAGGAAAACTCCAACAGTTGTGGCCACTCCCCTGCCCGTCTCTCTCCAACGCTGGCTCGCGTCAGCCTTCAAGTCGCCTCAGGGAGGCGGACGTCTCCCGGCCCAGACGCTTCGTTTGCGCGCGCTGCCTCCTGGTTGGCTGCTCCCCTGCCTACCCGAGCCAATTCTGAAACCCGCTCGGCGTGACGACATAGCTGCGCCGCTACAGTGGAATTGAGAACAGACCTGCGTGTCGCGTAGTTTCTGACGATTCCGGCAACATGGCGGCGGGAGGTGCTAGTGATTCACAGCTGAGAAGACGGCGCCGGGATGCCGAGGAACCTGAAAAAGCAGATCTCTCCGAGAGGGAGCTGGCACTAGCAGTGACCCAGGGAAACGATGAAGAGAATGAAGAGCGCTGGGTCGGGCCGTTGCCCGTGGAGGCAACACTCGCCAAGAAGAGGAGAGGTAGCTCCAGATTGACCAAGGGCCAACTGGAATGCTTCGCCTGCTGAGCGGGAGGGTTACGTTGGAGCACGACCCGAAGAGGGATGGCTTTTCATTATGTGGTATCGTGTTGTCAGAACAGAAAGGCATCGTCTCATTTCTAGCTACTCAATAGTTGAACGACCTCCCAAAATAGCGGTTTGGGCTTAGATGAGTGTCATCTTGCTAATGTCTAACAAACGGTTGTGGCCTCTAGCTTGTTATGAGAGATGCTAAAGCCAACGTTTGCATAGATACGTTTATACTCTGCGTCTCTTACTAAATCTCCATAGCAAAGTTTGATTCCGTTTAGCAAGTGTGGGGGAAGGCGTTAGCTTGGGTATGGTGCTACTTACTATCTTGGCGTGCGGGAGAAGGGAAGGCAATACCTATTTAGAATCATAAAGAAAAGAAAAAAAGTTCAAAGAAAGGAGTAAAACTGACTTCTTTTATTGAATTTTTAGACCTAGGGAAAGTTAATTAAGCTTCCTGGATCACTTTTTTATGGTAATTGGTCGGAGAAGGAAGTTATTAGATGTAAAAGTCCTTAGACAGATGCTTATTTTTTTTTTGAACCAGACAATAGTGTATTCAGTTTGAAGAAAAAAAAGTTTAAAAATATGTAAGAAATGTTAGGAAAATACTGAAATTTTTCTCTAAAAAGGTAAGTGTTTAATATTTTTAGCATTGTAGAAATGGAGACATTCCATTTAATGTGTTTTTCGGACATTAGATTTTTGTATATACATTTTCACAAAGATATGATTATGTGACATCTTCAATTAGACTGTGTTTTGTTTGCAGTACTTGGAATTGAACACTGAGCTCTAGTTTTGTTTTTGTTTCTTGGGGTTTTTGTTTTTGTTGTTATTTTTGTTGTTTGCTTTGCTTTGTTTTTGTTTTTGATTTTGTTTTGAGAGCGGGAGTTTCACTAAGTTGCTCTGGTCCGGTCTTGTGATCCACCTGCATCTGCCTCTACCTCCCAGAATGCTGGGATAACAGAGGTGCACCACCACAACTGTCTAATTAGACTGCTTCTTAGGGACAAGAAGGATGTTTTACTCTTCTTTATGTCCATATACTCCAGAACCTATTTTGTTTTGATAAATATTTGTTCCAAGGGAATTAACAAATCCAAATCAAATAGAAGTAAATTTAGCTACTTCTTCACAAACATCAAAACAATGCTATTGAAAAGATAGAAATGTACTTTTATGTAGGGAAAAAAAAACTCAAGGTAAGCAGTCCAAGATTGTTATGGAGTCTTCAGAGATTCCTAGGTTCTTTTTAACCTTTCCTCTTCTCTAACACAGCCATGATATGGCCCATATATGCATTGTCCAGAGTTAATGTTACAATTATAGCATTCATATCCCAGATCTACAAGCCGTAGAACTGAGGAAGGGAATAAAGGCATACTTTTCAAGGAAACTTCCTATTATAAGATACTTGCGCTTGTATCTTATTAGCATGTGGTCACCTGTCACTAGGGGAAGGTGAGAATAGTCATCTTTTACTCGAATGTTAATAGGTCCACATAAAATTAGAGGATCTGTTTGTATTAATAAAGGTAAAAGTAGTTTGTCATACAGAACTTGGGAGTGTGCTATAGTACCGTTATGAAAAACTCCCAATAGCTCATTATGTTTAAATAAAGATTTCTTGATATTCCTGTTTATGTTCCTTAGAAGTTGTTTGTCCCTGGAAAAAATTCTGACAAACGCCCAACTGGATATTCCGTAGAATTTTCTTGGCTTTAAAAATCTAAGCTTTGTATTTTATTTGTTTCAAACCTAGACTCTGTGCCTTAAAAATAAACTGAAACATCGTGCCCGTAGGTTTCCTTAACTTAGCCCTAGTAACTGAGATACATGGTTACAAAGGTGGTTGTGATATTTTTGTGAAACTTTTTAAGTTGCTTTTTAAAAAATGAACCTTCATATTAGACTAGAACCATTTAGTTGCGGCAATTAGACATTTACATAATCCCTGGGAACTTGTCATAACTGACTAAATAATGGTGTTATTTAGTAGTCTGCATTAATAAAAGTTACAAATGATATAACAGACCCTGGACTTTTTTATGTTCACATATGAATTGAGAGGAAATTATAAAAATCTAGAAGAAAATGCAAAATAATATCTGGCATATTAAAAATATTCAACTTTTCCTTCCTCAGTTCTAGAGTTTGAAAGAGTTTATCTTGATAATCTCCCCAGTGCATCCATGTATGAGCGCAGTTATATGCATAGAGATGTTATCACCCATGTGGTATGCACCAAGTAAGTCATAACACATCTTTTTTTACTTTTTACAGAAATTTATTTTTTAACCTTCAGTCTTGAGGTAGATTTATAGAATTTTAGCATTTTATAGAGTCCTGTTTAATTCCATAAGTTCTGTAATGTTTTAAGTTAAATGAAGGCCTGCATACTCTTTTCTCTATTATATAAAGAATGCATTCTGTAAGATACAATTCCCCAAGTATGTGTGTATGTCTTAAAGAAAAGTGTAAAGAGGAGGATGAGCTGGGTAGTCCTTGAATATCCCTAGGGAGAGGATATATTAAGACAGGAATAATTAATAGCTGGCCTCTTGTCACCAGTAGGAAAATGTTAAGAACTGAGATACCCTGGAGTCGTCCAAGGACCATTAAAGTAGATCAATGAGGAATGTGAGGAAGGAAAATAGTAGTGATATTCTATTGTTTGCTTCATCAGATGTCCAGGTACTCTGCTCAGGATTTTTCATAACTTATACAACAATCTTGAGAGGTAGTATATGATCATTTTTACAGATGAAGAAACTACAACTTAGAGATGTTAAGTGGCAGAAGAGGCTGATGAAAGGGGCTTAATCTTACAGAAATTCTCAAACAGAAAATGAATTTTGAGCCTGTGAAAAGGATTTATTTTAAAGCAGGAGTCCCCAGCCCCTGAGTCTCTTGTCGCACAGGTTAGGGGAACACCAAATGATTAAAGAGGCTAGCAAGAGGTGAGAGACCAGTGAGGTTTCACTTCAAGTCAGCTCAATCCTAATTAGGTTCTGATGCCACTGCTAGTTGACAAGAGATACAGCTTCACCTCCTCCCCCTTTCATTTGGCCATTTGGAAGCTATCTTCCACCAACCTACTGCATAAGAAGTACACCTCCACCAGACATGCTTCCCCTACCTGCATTTGGTCCTTGGGAGAATGTCTTCAATTGAATCAGTCCCAGGTGCCAAAAAGGTTTTAAAGGACCACTTTGTCTATGCTGGGATGAATAGTTTCAAAGAGGGCAAGAATAGGTACAGGTAAATTAGGGGGTTAGTATTAAATCTGGATGAGATCATGGTGGCCTAGTTGATAATAGTAATGAGTATGGAAAGTAGATGTCTCCTTTTCTGGATCAGTCTAAATTTCTTAAGTACAAGTTTCATTTTAAATATATATGTATTTTCATATTTTATAGGACAAAGCCGACTAAATATTAGCTTCTTTTCTACTCTAATCTTGTGAGTGCATAAAGCAGCATGTTATACACAGTTTTACTCTTTATGTCCATGTTGTGTTTCAATGAATATTAGTTCAAAGGGAACTAGCAGGTCTGTTCTTTTATTTTTAATTCATAGCTGTAGAGATTTGTTAGGAAGATCTGAAAGCCACTTAGTAGTGAAGATCATGGGGCAAGCACATTTACCCTTTAAAAGTATTTCATGATTTATTAAATACTGATAAAATACTTATTTAATACAGTTGCTGTAAAAATTAAGGGAATGTGTAGAGTACTTGACATACACTGTTTCAGTAGGTGATTTTAATTTTTAGTATACATTTTGCAAGAAACTTCTGTTCTAAGTCTTTTAAACAAAATGCTGAATAGGACAGGAAACATGTATGTTGCATTTTCTGTATATGAAAGCAGTTTATCAACTTCTGGAAAATTGGACATTTTCTTATGGAAAGACTGTCTAAAGGATAATTTTTTTCAATAAGAAATCCTAAAGTTTAATGATTTCTGGAGAGATCCATACATACATACATTTATTTTTGTGGAGCTGGGATTGAATCCAGAGCCTTCACACTGCTACATTCCCAGCCCTTTTTATTCTTTTTATTTTAAAAAAGGGACTCAAAAAATTGCTAACCTGCTCAAGGAGCTTGGACTTGGGATCCTCCTGCATTATCCTTCCAAGGTGCTGGGATTATAAGCATATGCCATCATGTCTGGCTTCATTTTGAATGTCAAATCCTTGTTCAGTTCTGATCATAGATTTTTGAGATCAATATTAATAGCAATATTCTGTCTCTACACGTAAAGTTACACATCAAGTACAAATATATATAGTACATATATAAATACATACAGCATGTAAAAATATGTGTGTATATATCTATTGAAGTAGAGATTGTCAGTAAATGTTTGGGAGCAGTGATACCTTTTTAGGAAATTAACTTTTAAAATCTTTTAATTAATTGTATCTCTAAAATTAATCTTTTAAAATCTATGTATATATAGGACAGACTTTATTATTACAGCAAGTCATGATGGACATGTTAAGTTCTGGAAGAAGATAGAAGAGGGAATTGAATTTGTCAAACATTTTCGTAGTCACCTGGGTAAGGATTTTACTTTTGTTTTTTGTAACTCTCTCGAACTTTACTAGTTAGTTTCTTTAAAATACTGTGCTTTTTATTCCCCTTTGGGGTCATGCACCTTTATTTCATTGTTACTTACAAGAATGTCTTAATTTTATTCAAATAGGAGTTATTGAGAGTATTGCCGTTAGTTCTGAGGGAGCACTGTTCTGCTCTGTGGGTGATGATAAAGCAATGAAAGTATTTGATGTGGTAAACTTTGACATGATCAATATGCTGAAGCTTGGGTGAGTCTTTTTAAATATTTATGTTTTTACCTTAGTGAAATAATTGTTAAATCACATTTCATTGTTTCATTAGTCATTTCTAAACAAAAATGATACTGTATATTAGGACCCATCATACCTAATTATTGGTACTTAGAAGTAACTTCCTTAATTACTGTACTTATTTTTATAATATGGAATTATGTTCTTTAAGGTTTAGCCATATTTTTGGAATTTTTGAGTGATCTTAATAGTTGTAATATACCAAAACTGTGTTTAGGTAGCATAGTAGTAAGACTGATAATTTAAGCATATTTTCTTTCTTTAAGTTAACCTACTGAAGAAACTCATTGTCAAAAAATTGTTGAACTTGCTTTATTTTGCTTGACTGGCATAATGAAAGACTTCAGACTATATGACTTAACAGTTTATTTCTCCCAGGTCTAGAGACTGGGAAATCTATCATCAATATTGCAGGAAGGTTTTATTTTTGATAAGGCTGTCTCCCTGGTTTTGCATTGTGTTCTCACATGGTTGGGGGAGTGAATGTGAGAAAGAAATCTCTCCTCCTTTTCTTCCCTTCCCATACTGGGGATTGAAACCGGTGTCTTCAATATCTTACAGAGGCTTAGCAAATTAGGGCCTAACTTTTATGACCTCATCTAACCTTAATTACATCCTAAAATACACTTGTCCCCAGTAAAGTGCCACTGTGGTTCACATTATGTCCAGAATTCTGTTTTATGATTTTATGAGCCCCAAAGGAAACTATAGTCTTATTTGAACCAATTTTGATTGCAAATCAAGCTAACTTGAATATCTGGCTTACTCCCCAGCTTGTTACCTCAGACATTTGCTATTTATTTTTTTAAAAAGCCACTCACAACAGTTGAACATTAGCCTTTGAGGATATTCAAAAGAATATATTTTAGGCATTTATAGAACTTTACAGTTTGTATAACAGTGGAATTTTTCATATTGACTACAGGAGACAACACTCCATTGAATGTGTAAGTTTGTTATATGGTATATAGATTCATCAGGTAGAATATTCAAAGTTTATAGTTTTCATATCAAGTTTGATTAGTAATAGAGTATGATAGGAAAACGTTTTCTTTTGAGCATAGTCATAACTACAATATTATAAGACTAGATTTATAAAATACACTATTATATGCTCACCTATTTAAAGATTATACAGATTATCTTATAGATGTCCTTAAAGGCAGTGCCTTAGAATATTCTTTTTTTTTTTTTTTTGAGACAGGGTCTCACTCTAGAGTTCAGTCTGCTCCTAAACTCATGATGGGAGTCCAGGCTGGCCTTGGACTCACAGGACTCACAGCAATCTTTCTGTCTCAGCCTCCTGAGTGCTGGGATTATAGGTGTGCGCCACCACTTCAGTTTTATGTGGTGCTGGGGAATGGAACTAAGGTATCTAGTGCTTAGCTTAAGTATTTTAGCACTTTATCAGCTGACTCATTCCTCCAGCTCTTGCTTTAAAATATCTTAAGGTTCAAGTCTGATGGGCTACTGTATGTAATACTCTTATGATTTGGTAGACCCTCAGAAATTATCATTATTATATTGATGGTATCAGAAATAGAGATCTAGTATTCTTTGCTGTTTCTCTTCATTCTGTATTTCTTATTTTTGAGCAGAAAAATCCAGAACTCTAAATCACTGGCCGGGACACTGTTGTGGTGATGCACTGGAAAGGAATAACTGCTTGTTGTATTGACCTTTCCCCCCCTGCTTCCTTAATTCTTTATTACTTTAGCTATTTTCCAGGACAGTGTGAATGGATCTATTGCCCAGGAGATGCCATATCTTCAGTTGCTGCTTCTGAAAAGAGTACAGGCAAAGTTTTCATTTATGATGGTCGGGGAGATAATCAGCCACTTCATATTTTTGACAAGCTCCATACATCACCTCTTACTCAAATACGGCTAAACCCAGTTTATAAAGCAGTGGTGTCTTCTGACAAATCTGGAATGATTGAGTACTGGACTGGGACTCCTCATGAATATAAATTCCCCAAAAATGTGAACTGGGAATATAAGACTGACACAGATTTATATGAGTTTGCCAAGTGTAAGGCTTACCCAACCAGCATTTGCTTCTCACCTGATGGGAAGAAAATAGCGACTATTGGTTCTGACAGAAAAGTCAGAATTTTCAGGTTTTTAACAGGAAAACTCATGCGAGTCTTCGATGAATCATTAAGTGTAAGTGCAATTTAAATTTTATTAGCTCTTTTCTGAAAATGTCTCCTTTGTACTACTTCTTAAAAGACACTTTGTTTGGATATGGATGTGTAGGTTGATAGTTTTCTCTTAGCACATGAGCTACTATTCACCTGTCTTCAATCAACTGTTGTCCTTCAGAACCTTATTGACCAAGTTTATTATGTGGTGTTTGGCAAGCTAGTTTGCCTCGTGTGTATGTGACTGGGCTGTTTTTGTTTCTTTTCAGTTTTATCTGGAAGCTCTTCCTCAAAGTCCTCAAAGCTCATGTTAGGTCCCTTTCTCACACTATTTTCTCACACTCTTATCCACATGAGTAACTTACAGCTCTTCCAAGATTTTTTAGGAAAAGAAATATTCGGAATGTAATCTTGGGACATAAATCTCTTAACACCCATATTCTGAGCTTCTTATACCACTCTTGTTTCTTCATCATCCTTAGCATTTGCTTACATAATAGGACTAGGTGACAAATGAAGATCAAGATTGAAAGTATGACAGAAGTTGAAAGTCAACTTGAAAGTTTGGCAAAAAAGCCAAATAAATCATTTACCTATAATGCTGTGACTAGTAAATAAGTTGGTTCATATGGTTCCATGTTGGAGAACGAGGCAATTGCTAACCCAGTAGTAAGTACTAGTTTAACAGAAAAAAATTGAATAGAGTGATATCAAGTTTTATCCTTTAGTATTTGTTACCTAAAATATGTAGAGTCACTGTATATGGTCATGTATTTGTGTATCACCAAGGCCTTTGTTTAAGTGCTTATCAGGTTGAATAAACATTTATGAAATACTTGTATATGAGTAGATGGCTATGTGTAGACTTTACATCTTGAAAACCAAATGTTTTTTCCCAGTAGAAATGATCATGAATCTGATTGGAAAAATGTAGTCCAGCATTCCAGCCAATTTGTGGCACATAAGTAAGCAATAAAATTTAATATAAAAGGATCTGTTTTCCAGATGGGAGATAAGAAAGCCTAATGGCTTTTAAGCGGCTCTATAGTGTTGTGGATACCTATGGTTATATCCTAACACAGTTTCTTTTAATTTAAAGAGTTTATATATTGTTCTTCAGGTATGTACACTGGAGGAGACATTCATGTACACTAATTAACATTAATTAGTTTAATAATATCAATTCCTTTGACACAAGAGTGAAACAAAGATAGTGGTAGATGGTATATTACCCTGGCTTTTTTCGTCTGTAATGAAGAGTCAACATTGAATTCAACTTGATGTCCTGATGTCTAAAAAACTGAATGTAAAGATTCTGTTATCTTTTGAAAGACTTGTGGAATACTAATGTAGAGTAATAGAAATATTACTTCTATCTTTAAAATTTGCCTTAAATATGAAAGAAAAGCAAACCAGACTTCTAGACTATAAAAGACTCATTTTTTCTATATCATATTTATCTTACAGTAATCTAATTGCCCTGCCAAAATAACTTGAAACATTTTCTGAAATATCAAATTTGTTTAAATAAGTGTTCACTCATTAAACAGAATTTGAGTATTTGTTATATGTGAGACAAATGATTCTTTCACAAAGATCTCGTATTTTTCTACAACTGCATTATCCAGTAGAAATAAGCTTTAGCTGCTATTGAGTACTTGATGGGTCTGCTGAAAAAAGGTATGTTGAAAGTAAAATACACGTAAGAAAGGTTTCAAAGACTTAGTATGTTGAAAAAAGGCTCTCTCATTTATTTTAAATTGCCAGTGTGGAAATTTATAATGCCATTAAAATGAATATCACCATTATTTTCATGCAGCTACTAGAAATTTTACAATTACTTACATGGCTTAGCATTAGATTTCATTGGAAAGTACTTGCCTGAGATTAAAAGACGGCAGGCATATCATTTCTGTGGATGAAGGACTAGTTTGTATTAGCTGAGTGCTCTATGGTTTATTTTGTTTGGTTGGTTTTTGTTTTTTTAGAAAAAGCTGTTACCATTTAAACTTTACTTGTGGTTTATGGGGTGTATTTAGCCTATTAAGATTTATGAGTTTGCAACTGTTAACAGCTCTTAATTTTTATTCTACTTCTGATATTCAATCCTCATTGCCTTTATTATATATATGCTTATGTATGTAGCATTTTTCTTCATAAAACTATTTATTTCCTAGATGTTTACTGAACTACAGCAGATGAGGCAACAGCTACCAGACATGGAATTTGGTCGGCGAATGGCTGTAGAACGTGAGTTGGAGAAGGTGGATGCTGTAAGACTAATTAATATAGTTTTTGATGAAACTGGACACTTTGTGCTATATGGAACAATGCTGGGCATTAAAGTTATAAATGTAGAGACAAACCGGTAAGTTTGTGATGTATATGTACTTTTGGGGGGGCCATTTTCTCTATCAGGAAACAGTTTTATTTCAGAACAAGTGGAATGATCCCAAATGTTTAAACTTACCCAGATGTTATGACTAGATTTTTCTGTGGTCTCTCAGTTGTTTATAATCTTATGTAAAGTTTCTACCCAAAAGGAGATACTGCACAGATTTATTTATTTTTAAACAAGTTTCAGGTTCTCTTTTGCTTATTGATTGAAATTAGCCTAGCTCATGTTAAATGTTGCCAAATATTTTAACCACCGATTTAGTCTCCTTCTAGATGTACAATCAGAAGTTAAAATTCATGAGACCATAATAAGCCTTTTGTGCAAACAATCTATTTGGTCTCAGTACAAAATATATAAATTAGATACTATTGCTGAATGTAAGTGAAAATTTGAATAAATATTTTAAGGAAAACAACCCTGTACATTCCAACATATAAACATTTGTATTGTAGTTCTTGGCAATATGAAATCCTTGATAGCTTGCAAAATAATAATAGTAAGTTAAAAATGTACAGTCATCCCTTGGGGTTTTGAGGGGAATAGGATCCAGGACCCATTGTAAATACCAAACTCCAAGGACATGCAGGCCCTCATATAAAATGGTATAATACTTGCAAGTAACCTACATTTACCTGTGTGTATACTTTAAATTATTTTCAATCTCTCATACAGTGTAAACCATAGTACTGTATTGCTTCAGTGCAGACACAGTTTTTTTTTTTTCAAATATTTTCAGTCTCAAATTGTTTGAATCCATGGAGGCAGAACCCAGAGTTACAGAGGGATACATGAAATGAGCGATTTTTTTGATTTGATTTGGTTTTTGAAAATAGACTTAACCTTTTTAAGAAAGTTTAGCTTCATAGAAAAATTAAGAAGAATGTACAGAGTTTTCCCATATACTCTGTTTGCCCACACATGAAAGGCCTCACCAATTAACATCTCCAGGGTGGTATATTTCTTTCAACTGATAAGCCTACATTGGCACATCATCACCCAAAATCCATAGGAATCACCTTGTTATTAACACATTCTTTGTATTTGGAGATGTGTCCACCATATGGTATCAAACTGAGTAGTTTCATTGCCCTAAAAATCCATGCTTGAACTATTCATTCTTCTATATCCATAACCTCTGGGAACTATGATTTTTAAATTCTGTTCATAGTTTTGCCTTTTCCAGAATGTCAAATAGATGAAATCCCATAATGTGTATCCTTTATGAATAAGCTTCCTTCAATTAGTAATACGTTTAAGGTTCTTCCATGTCTTCCTTTGAGGGTTCATTTTTTAGGATTGAATAATATTCAATTGTCTGTATGCACTCATTTATTAATCTAATCATCTACTGATGGATATCTTGTTGCTTCTAAGTTTTGGCATTTATAAATAAAGCTGCTGTAAACATTCATGTTTAGGTTTTTAAATTTTCAACTCCTGAGCTAGAGGAATGGTACAGCAGTTAAGAAGCTTGACTGGCAAGCACAAGGCCCTTAGGTTGGTTCCTCAGCACAGCACCATATGAGGGGGGTATGGTGGCCTATGTTGGTAATCCCAGCACTGGGAAGGCTGAGGCAGGACTGCCATACATTCATGGCCAGTCTGGTCTGTATTGTGAATTCAGCACTAGCATGAATTACAGAGCAAAACCTTGTCTCAAAAACAAAACAAAAGAACACCCCAGAATTTTCACTTCCTTTCGATAGGTACCTGGAAGTTCAATTAATGCATCATGTGGTAACAGTATATTTTTTAAAGAAACCACCAAACTACTCTCCAAAGTGGCCATACCTTTTGCTTTCCTACCAATAGTATATAACAATTTCTTTTCTACATTGTCACCAACACATTGTATCATCACTAGTCTGGATTTGGGCCATTCTATTAGATGTGTGATAGAATCTTGCTTTAGCTTACATTTCCCTGATAACAGGATATGCAGGTCTTCTCATATTTTGTACCTCTGTGTGTCTTCTTTGGTTAGACATTTATTATGGGGTTTTTTGTACATTTTCAAATTGGTATTCTTACTCTAATTTTTAAAGAGATCCTTGTATATTGGATAACAGTCCTTTACTAATAATGTCTTTCGCAAATATTTTCTCTCAGTCTATTGTTTTTCATTATTTTCATTGGATTTCTTACTTGAAAATTGTAATTGCCAGCCAACTTAAAATACTGTTCAAGGAGTCGAGAAATACTTTCAGGAACTGTTATTCGTAAAGTTGGCATGATTAGAGTTAAATCTGGTGATTCTGTTATATAAAACAAGGTTATATTTTCCAGGTGTGTGCGGATCTTAGGCAAACAAGAAAATATTAGAGTGATGCAACTGGCTTTGTTTCAGGGAATAGCCAAAAAGCATCGCGCTGCTACTACCATAGAAATGAAGGCTTCTGAAAACCCCGTTCTTCAGAATATTCAAGCTGACCCAACAATCATCTGTACATCTTTCAAAAAGAATAGATTTTATATGGTATGTGGAAATAATAGGAGGTTGACCTTAATGCTTCTTCCAGCTTTGCTGGAAGTTTGATTTTCTTGGTTTGTGCCTTCAGACGAACAGAGTGTTAAGCAATAAACTTTGTGCTCAAGTAGGATCTCATTTTATGACACTAATATGGTATACTTTTTATTAGGAGTTAAGTATTTTTATACTGTTTCCTATCATGTTTTGAAATTTTTTTCAAATTAGTTTGTACAGCTGTTTGTGCTAAGGTGATACAAAATTAATAGTTATGGTCCTCATAACCAAAATAGATTTCACTATGGAGTTGAAAAAAATTATTGTTTTTTTTCAGCTTATATATTTAATTTTTGTTCCATAAAATTTTACCTTTTCCTTCTTTAAATACATTTCCTTTTTTACCTTGTGACTTTATTCTAAGGTGCTTCCTTGGGATTATATATTCCTGAGGAATATTTTTGGGCCTGGGCTCTGTAGCTCAGTTTTAGAGCACTTGGCTCTCAGGCACAAAGTACTAGGTTTAAGGCCCAGCACTCTACCAAGACTGGGTTCAAAATCATACTAAGCTATCTATCTTTTTTGTGTGTGTGTGTGTGTGACAGGGTCTTGCTTTACAGTCCAGACTGGTCCTGAACTCCCTATGGAGCCCAGGCTGTCCTTGGACTCACGGCAATTCTCCTGTCTCAGCCTCAGAGTGCTGAGATTACAGATTTACAGGCGCGTGTCACTGTGCCTGGCTTATGTGGTGCTGGGGGATCAAACTCAGGTACTTAGTGCTTGCTAGGCACAGTAAATGAGAATAAGATGTTAGGGTAAAAATATCCAAAGACTGGTTTTCTTCTTTATTTGAACTTTTATTTCTCAGTTAATCAAGGAATAACAGGATAGGAACTAGTATACTAGCTTTACCTTCCCAGCTGACATCAACTCAGTTAAAATTATGTAGAGCTAACTTAGGAGAGAGAATCTATACTTAACTAGTGAGGTTCAAATGAAAGAAATAGCCTTGAGAAGCCCAAAGTTTTAGAAACTGAAATTTTTTTTTTTCAATTCTCCTTGTAGTGTACCATAAGGATCCTGAGACTTCTACAACTTCTCTCAAAATTTATTTCCTTTCTCCTAAACTTCAGGGTTTAGAAGATCAGGTGGGAACCAGTGGGTGGGGGTCAGGGGAAGAAGTCAAGATCATGCCTCATCCCTCTTTTTGAATCCTCCTCCTACCTGGCACTGGTTTTTCCTCATGGTAGTAATAAAAATGGTCAATATGTATATAGTACTCTCTTAAGTGTTAAGACACTGTTCTCTAGGCACTTTACAAGCTTCAATGAGAAGTAGGCACTGTTACCCCCTTAATGAATGAAGAAATGGAAAAAATCACTTCCCCAAAGTGACATTATTAATAAATGGCAGAAATGTATTTCAAACCCAGGCAAATATAAGCACATAAAGACATAACTAGAAGGTAGAAGAGCTACCACAAATAAAAGCTATCTTGTTAATTTGTTAAATATGTACCCAAGGAAATTACTACCCAAAAGAAATTAAATCTCATTTTAAATCATACAGGCTCATTAATTAGATAAGTTTATATATGTGTAATAGTAATTTAACTCCCTTACATATCTTACGATGAGAAGTGATTCTTGAGATAACAATTCTGACATGAACCCTTAATTTTCTTCAAATGAAATTTACTTATAAATTTTTACCAGATAAAACCTTAATTCATTCAGTCACTTTTTATTTGCTTTCTTGAGTTTACCAGACGAGAACCAGAAGATACAAAAAGTGCAGATTCTGACCGAGATGTTTTTAATGAGAAACCTTCTAAAGAAGAAGTCATGGCAGCTACACAAGCTGAAGGACCCAAACGAGTTTCAGATAGCGCCATTATCCACACAAGCATGGGAGACATTCACATCAAACTCTTTCCCGTTGAGTATGTATTTTTGTTGTCATACATACTTAACAGTGTAAATGGGTATGTCGAAAACTATTCAATTTAAAATTATTTTGACTTCATTTTTTTTTTTTTTTTGAGACAGGGTCTCACTCTGTGGTCCAGGCTGGTCCTTGCATTCACTTCAGAGCCCAGGCTGGCCTTGGACTCACGGCAATTCTCCTGTCTCAGCCTCCGAGTGCTGGGATTACAGGCGTGCGCCACCATGCCCAGCTTATGTGGTGCTGGGGAATCGAACTCGGGTACTTAGTGCTTGGCTTAGCACTTGCTCAAGCACTTTAACTGCTGAGCCATTCCTCCAGCCCCTGACTTAAATTTTTTGAATTGAAACGCTTGTAGAGCATCTGTCCCTGTTATTGTATGACTGTGTTCCACTCAACAATGTGAAGAATTTTATACTTGTATTTATATGTTCATGATGCGGACAAAATATATTGGCTATGGAAGCACTGAATGGGAGGAAGGGGTCCGGGATGTAACTCAGTGATAGATTGCAGACTGCTTGCCTATCATGCTCAAGGCCCTGGGTTTGATCCCCCAAGAACATACACACACATATACACACACAAGTGATGGCGGAGGCTTACATAAGCCATAAGTCTACAAATGTTACCACCATCTGAACATCTGAACTCTGGGTTTTGTTGTTTATTTATTCTAACTGGCTTTTTCTTTTCCAACATGTGCTGACCATCTACTAGTTTTTTAGTTACAGTAGCTGTATGCTTTAAAAATCAATTCACATACACACACAAAAACCAAAAGAACTTCCATTTTTTTAAAGTTGGAGAGTTTTCTGGATAGTTTAAAAATTAGTAAAGTAAACATAAAATACCAAATACAGAATCTCTGGCAATCTTAACTACAAGGTGGTATCTCTTATAACACTTTTAAAGTACTTATTTTAAATATGGAGGCTTGATCATACCATATCTTAGTAGTGAACCAAATCCTAGACAGTATGAGATTTCTGAACAATCTATGTACACTTGAACTTGCTTCGTGAGTACTTGGTGCAAAATTCTGATTTTCCTTTCAATTCCCAGCTCTTACAGCTATTTTATAATATACCATATAAAGTCATTTCATGAAATTAGTTGATATTGAAAAAGCGTAATTCTAAGTGTCCAGCTCTCATTTAACCTTGTTTAAATTTGGGAGATACTATTAGTGTTTCTTTGTGTAAATCCTTGGTCACAATGAGTCACTCATATTGTTTTAATAAGAAAATTCCCTCTTCCAGGAACTTAACTATTTTACACAGTAAACTAAAATACACATTTTAAAGTGTTATGGTTGTAATGTTTAATGTTGCTTTTTGGTACTAAAGATCCAACCCAGGGCTTTCACATTAAGCTAAATCCCCAGGCCAAGGTCTTAATAAGTAGTCATGACCTAAAGATACTGCATCAAATAATGAGGATCTACTTCTGTACCTTTCTGAGACATGCAAAAAAAACAATGAGAAAGCAGAACTGCAAAGAAAAGTGTTATCAGCTGCTCTGAATAGGTTTCACATTTTTAATATATGTCTTACTAGGTGCCCTAAGACAGTGGAAAACTTCTGTGTTCACAGCAGAAATGGTTATTATAATGGGCATACGTTTCACCGTATAATTAAGGTAAGTTATTCAAGTTTCATGTGGTTTAAGGAATAGTTATGTTTTTGGACAGTAATAACTTTAAAGTTAAGGAATCCTCACACCATCTTATTAGAATAAATAGAAAAAATGGATTATGGAAGCCAGAAAGACAATGGATACTCATATCTAGAATCAAGATGAGAAATAGTGTCATGATTATGATTATAGAAATACTGAAGCACTGGACCACTCTAATCCCACCACTCTGGGAAACTGAGGCACGAGGATCACAAGTTTCAGCCAGACTGACTGGAGATTTAGCTAAGTGTAAAGGCCCTGGGTTCAATTCGCAGTACCACAAAACAACAAACAACCCCCCCCCCCAAAAAAAAAAAGACCCTGAAACACTAAAGTAACATTTTTCAAGCATCTAAAGCAAAGGGTAGGGTAATAGGTAAACCATCATGCTAAGGTAAAACCAGTAACATTGGTGACCTTTTTCCTAGTACTTAGATGAAGTCTAAGTAGATCTAGAGGATAATAATTTAAATCATAGAAATGCCACAATGCCATCTGACCTGTGAGAAGCACTCATACCAGAAAAAAGGTGAGCTTAACCCCAAACTTTTGAACAGCACTTCATAGAAGAAATAAGCAGTGATGTTGTTCTTAGTTATTAGCAGGTGAGAAATAGCAGGAAGAAAAATCGCTTGTGTTTTGAAGAAATTAGTGAAAATTACTCCAGGAAATCCAGAGCAGTTGATGAGTGAGGTGAAGAAATGAGGAAATTGTATAAAACATAAAAGTACTGTACAAATAACACACATTTATAGCACTAAATAGTTTTCATTATTAATAAAGTAGTACTTGTCTACAAATGAAAAGACCTTAACATTCTTGTTAGAATCATTGAATATACAAGGTGAGCAATGAAAATAAAATGCCCAAGTTTAACTTATAAGGAAGTTGGAGAATTTCATGCCATAAATATTAAAAAGAATATAAAATGCTTTTGTATATTTGCTTTTAAGGGCTTCATGATTCAAACAGGAGATCCAACAGGTACTGGTATGGGAGGAGAAAGCATATGGGGAGGTGAATTTGAAGATGAATTTCATTCAACATTGCGACATGACAGACCATACACACTTAGCATGGCCAATGCTGGATCAAATACTAATGGATCTCAGTTTTTCATAACAGTAGTACCAACAGTGAGTATGACATCATTGTCTATAATCCATAGATACATCTAAGTGAATTCAGTGGGAGAAAGCCACATTATTCTGTATCTTCTGCATTACTTATATCACTCATGATATAAAAATGTATTTTTGAAAATTGATGAAATAGAAGGTTGTTTGTTGTTTAGTTCCACAAAATTATATAAAGTGTTTACTTTTTTAAAAGTACCAAACAAGGAAAAATATTTGTTTACTGCTGTCAGTCTAATACTTGTAGTATCACTATCTTCACTTTTTCAGTAATAGATGAGGAAACAAATGAGACATGATTAACTTGCCAAAGATCAAGTAAGTAGCAGAGCCACCATTTGAACTCCCATATAACCAATTACATGCTTAATAAACTATACCAAACTGCTGCTTCTTAAGATCTCTGCAGAGAGCTTCCAAAGCTTTAGTCATAATTTCTGAAGTCCACACAAAGTAACTTACCTTTGGCAAACATCATTTAAGTCCCTTTGGTCTAAAGGATCTAGCGATTTAAACTTCATACAGTTGGCCCTCTGTATCATGTGGTACCTCATCTGGTGATTTGACCAACCATGGACTGAAAATACTCAGAAATAAAAATTGCATCTACTTCAGCATCTGTGGATTTGGCAGAGCAGGGGTTGTGGTTGGGTAAATCAACATGGCACACTGGTCCTCCATGGATACCAAGGAATAATGTATGCTTTTATATACTTTTCATATAAGCTTGGGGTATTTTTTAATTTGCTTACTCAATGGATGAGATTTAAGAAACCCCATTTACAAAGATATTTCATTTGTCCTCCAACACAGCCCTGGCTTGATAATAAGCACACAGTATTTGGAAGAGTGACTAAAGGAATGGAGGTTGTGCAGAGGATCTCTAATGTCAAAGTCAACCCCAAAACAGATAAACCTTATGAAGATGTCAGCATCATAAATATTACTGTCAAGTAAAACAAAGTTTCACTGTATTTGCAAATAAAAATGCACATATATTAAACACAAGATTATTTTACATTGGGAAGCTTCCTGAATATATAAATCATGTTTTAAAAAATGCAATTCTATATTTTTCTATTCTCCATTAAAGTCCATTTTGTAAAAACTATCTTTGATTCTTGTAATACTTCTAAGAGGTGAATTCAAAAAATAACACTCCTTATAATTTCTCATAAGGTTACTAAAAAAAGACAGTGGTATGCATTTGTTCCTTAATCTTTAAAGAAACAGATAGTCTACTCTTATATTAGAGAGGTCAGATGCCTTTATAAAAGAAATACCAGAACTTCCTTCTTTTACAAGATTTTTGTTTCATATCAACTATTTTTGTCCTTTAATCACTCTTAATTGCCATACAAATCTTCAATAAATACATAAAAAGGCTCTTTGGTCAAAAGTGTTGCATTCCTTAATGCTATGAAATATTCTTTCAATATAAGAATGAGAATAAATGAAGATCTTCAGTTTTGGCACCTAACAGAAGAATAAATAATATGATTTCAAAGTTTTTTGTTTTTTGTTTTTTTCTTTTTTTTGAGATAGGGCCTTACTCACTACCCCAGGCTAGTTCTGAACTTCCTGGTGTGTGTGGTGTAGCCCATGCTGGCTTGGACTCAGAACAAACTGCCTGCTCAGCCTCCCAAGTGCTGGGATTACCTGCATATACCACCATGCACAGCTTTATGTGTTTCAGGGGAATCATCAAAATCAGAGCCTTGCAAATGCAAGGCAGCGTTTTAACCACTTTGCCATTTCTCCAGCCCATTAACATTGTTTTGTTTTGTTTTGTTTTTGACTTAGTGCATTCCTATTATGAACCACTACTAACCAGGCCTGGCTATGCAAGCCTATAACTCTAGCACTTTGGGAAGGTAAGGCAGGAAGATCCTAAGTTTGAACCCAGACTGGGAAGTTTACCAACTTAGTGAGACCCTGTCTAAAAAATCAAACGTCAGAAATAGACTGGGGATGTAATTCAGTCTGAAGACCCTGGGTTTGATCCCCAGTAACACATACACACATCCATCCTATTACTTTAAGTTTTCAGACTCTTCAGAAACTTACAGGAGGAAAAGGAAAACACTCAACATCTGTATGATGAATTCACATTCTTAAAACTGATCAGCATTGTTGCTGTATCTTGTACGTCAAACTCTTACAAGATGATAAAATATGCTAAACTGTGCTATAATAAGTGAATACGAATATCAGGTGCTCTCTCTTTTTTTGATAGGATTTCACTCTATACTCCAGGCTGGTTCCTAAACTCACCATGTGCCCTAGGCTGGCCTCAAATACAAGAATACACAGCAATCCTGCCTCAGCCTCCAGAGTGGTGCATTACAGACATGTACCACCACGCCCAGCTTCATTGGGTTTGGGGAATCAAACTCAGGGCCTCTGCACAAGCCAGGCAAGCGCTCTAAACTCTGGACTACTCTAGCACCCCCCTCCCTGCTTTTTTGAGATAGGGTTTAACTCTGTACTCCAGGCTGGCCTGGAACTCCTAGCAGTCTTCCATCCGCAGGGATTAATAGGTGTGTGCTACCACACCTAGCTACTACATGTGCAGAGAAGTGGGCAAGCACTCTCATCACTGAACAGTGCACCACACCTCTCTTGCTCTCCTTTTTAAAGTTTGAAACTTCAGCCTAAAATAACTGACATTTTTCTTTCTGCCTCATTTTAGGTGTCAGACTAATCTATTAAACTGTCTTTCTAAAAACCCTTAACCTAAACTTTTGGTACTACTGCCACCATGTGGTAATGATGCTTCATTCCCCATAAAATATAAATACCTTGCATGAAAAATCATATTTTTGACTATTTTTCTATTCCATGTCAAGAATTTAACCCAGTTGGTAGACCAAAAAACATATACTGCCATGTTCTTCCCTAGAACACGTTTGAGTTGTTCCCAATAACTAATCACTAATTCATTAATGATTTTCACTGTTTATTCTTTCAGGAAAAGTACAGCTATCTTATTACCTGCTGCCATTTTGTAAACTGAAACTCCTCCAATTTTACTATAGTCACTTTTTCAAGCCTTTTAAAAAAACCCAGAGCTTTCCATATAGCAAGCAGTTGTTCTATGACTTAATTATATCCCTAATACCTCAAGCCATTTTTTAATAAAACAATCATTTAAAAATGTTATGTCCTCATGTGAAACAGCTTAAGGTCAATGCAAAGTTTAGATGCCCCTTCAAAATAATGCAGTTGTATTATCTGAATGTGAACAACATTAGAAACTAGATTACTTCTAAATATTTGCTTAATAAACTCAAATTGAATAGGGAAGCCAATCCACTCCATCCTTGTTTTTTCTTGTTTCTCTTAACCATAACACAAAATAATGATTTTACAGTACTGAGGATGTAATGTAGGGCTTTGCTCTAGTCCTTAACATTAAGTGACCTGAAGTTAGTATTAATCAACTTAAAGTTGGTTACAAGTAATTATAATGGTTCAAACAACAGACTTTATAGAACAATGATAGGACTTCAACTTTATAATGATTTTACTATTTTGTTCCTGTCTACACTGGTCATATATGTTGTGTAAGGTCGGGCTCCAGGTTGTTATAAAAGCCATTCCTGAATTGTAAACCAGGGCTATATACTTAAGACCTACTTTATATAATCCACATAGTAACATTTAAACTTAGTACAGAAATTTAGAGCTAGGAGATAAATCTCAATATACTGTACTTAAAACATTTGTCATTCTTAAATTTGACATTTCCCATACCACAATCTTGACTAATGATTAGTAAAGACTACAATCATAAATGGTAATAACCTGAGGAAAACACTTCTTGAAGAAAACAAACATGACTGATACATCTACGTTATGGTCAGGCTTAAGCAAAATTTTAAAATTGTATTTGGTTATATGGTAAGAATATGAAATACAAAACTTAGCAAAATTAGTGAAGTAATTTACAAGGAAAGAAAGCTCATGTGTTAATTTTTTTCCCCAAATTACCCAGTAAAGAGACAGTTCAAGAGTTCACAGGCAAATGCAATGCCATTTTTATTTTTCACAGTTATCAAAATCAGTCACATATTAAATAATTTAATTCCAAAGTATTATTTATGCACACAAACTACTTGTAACAGCATGACCCTTCACTTGAAAAATAAAGAACAAGTAGTGTACTTATTTATGTCTTGTCCATTAACAGTGATGGACTTTTTAAATGCCTTGTTTTTAAAATTACTGTTTTTTACAAAAAAAAAAAAATACTTGAAAAAGACTGAACCAAAACAGTGCCACCGAAAAGTCACATCTTCAGACATCACGGTCCTTATGATATTCAACTAAGATTTAACATTTAACTTCATCCCAAAGTATGAAGAACATTAAAAAACACAAAATTTAGCCACTTACATAAAACCATGCTTCCATAATAATAATATCCTTTAAAAATAAGAAAACAGTAAAAAGCACTTTTTTCATTTACTTTTACTCACAACACTGCATAACAAATGTAAACTTCTTCAAAGCTGTCTCCTTGAGACATACCTTTTCTCTTTAATAACTATGAGGCCTTGTAGTGAAGAGCCTGGATCATGTTTTATTGTCAAATAAATGCACTTATTTTGGGAAATATTTTAAAGTAAGTAATAGGCAATCCCCACTGTTAGAATAGCTCTTAAGATAAAGGTAGCTTTCTATTTCTCTTTTATGTAAAGTTGATCAATGCTTTTTGTATGACTGACATTTTACCTGCAATCATTTCCCACAAAGGATGCAATATTATTTTAGAAAGGAAACACGTAAGTAAATGTGTTGAAAAATAAAACCCAGGACCAATTTAGAGTTCTGACATAGGAAAAAAGAAAAATCACTTTTCAGTTTTATAACTTAGTCTTTAGTAATACTAATCTCACAATTAGGCCAAGTTAGATTAACATTTCTTTTTCTCAGTGTGTTTTATACAAACAGTTTAGGAGAAAAGTTTTAATAAAACATTGTATAAAATACTAATTTTCTATAGTTTACAGTCATAGCATTAAAGATATTCTGTTTTAATGAACACTAAAGCAATCGTATTACCCCAGAATGCAGCTTAGGTTTTATTTTATGTGTACTAAGTACTGCCAAAGTTCAATAAAAAGGCAGGTTAAAGAAGTTATACTGCACTTGCTCCACTAGGCACTCAGCTGGCTTTTCATCCCTCCATGCCTTATTTGTTTTCATTCACCGTTTTGCTGTGACAACTTCTTTCCCATCCTGTGGTCACATATAATCTGAAAAACTTAAATAATGAATGTACTTTTTAAAGAAAGCATATCCAAGAAGTCTCACTTAATCTAATCTAATCTGCTCAGTTATTTCAAGTCTGCCACAGAATAATTTTTGAAAGCAATAAGATACTTAGTTCCCAGTCCAAGATTCTTTTATGTACATATCCTTAAGTACCTATCATATTGAGATGTAGAGTTTCTTACAAAGCATTATGTGCAAAATATTAAACAACTGTGAGATTTAAAATCAAGCAACATCCAGTACTCCAGCAGCTACAAGTTGCCGGGAGAGCCAGTCCAACCCTTCATATAGGCCCATACCACTTCGAGCATCACAGCCCTGAATATACCAGCTACGGCCACAGCACAGTTTATGCAGACTGAGAAGTTCAGTGATTTCTTCTACTGACAGTGCTCCAGCAACATCCTGAAAGATACATACACAGCATACTTTTTTATTAATCCAGTCAAGTTACCATTTTCCTAATTATTACGTATACAGAAGTATATCGACAGCATTCTAAGTGAATTTCAAAGTTAAAGTGTCATCTTTCAGTAATGATTCTAAGACTAAAGAAAGAAAACATTTCGGTTAAAATGATAACACAAGTGTACTCTTACAATGGAATCACTGAAGGCTATGAAATCTGAATGAAAGATACTGCCTAATAAGATACCAGCTTCAAAAAAAACCTTACATCCCCATAATGGTTAATACAAGGTTTATACTACAGTGAGTTCATCAGATTCCTACTCTTAAAAACCTCTTATTCCTTCTTCCCTGGGGCAACGGTAAGTAACAATTTCCCACATATTTTTCTGGAATTTTCCCATGCACATATATGCAAATAAGCTCAGATACCTTTTCTAGGCTTTCTATACCTTGTAGGTCTTGGATTTCATTAGTTAACATGTTCACTTGAAGATATCTTTCCATTATCAAGATATAAAATTTTTCTACATTATTTTTAACATGAGAATTATTTATTGAAGCCATAAGCCCATATGATATTAAAAATCCATATATACAGTTGGCCCTCTGTATATGTGGAATCTGTATCTATAAATTCAAACGGGTTGAAAATATTTTTTAAAATTTCATATCATCTGACCATGTAGATTTTTCATTATCCCCTAATAAAATCCGACTATTAATGTAGCATTTCCATTGTATTATTTACTATAAAGTAACCTACAGATAATTTAAAGTATATAGGAAGATGTATAGATTATATGCAAATACTATACTTTTTATAAAAGGAGCCTGTAATGTTCTTTACTTCACATACAGAATCTCATCCATAAACTTCAATCCCTATCATAATTTCAACTGAAATGTTACAATTTACAAATTTCACAAGGTCTCACATTTACAGCATTCTCTCCTTATTCCCCACAATGCTTTGATAATGATATTGAAGTTACCTCCAATTTTCTTGAACTAAAAGCTCACCTAAAAGTCACAAACATACACAGCAGTATCTGATGAACTATAACCTCGTTTCTTTTGTGTACTCCAAGGTACCCAGTGTAGCACTTTCCACATAGATTGTATTTTTTAAAAAAATTAACAGACATCATCTAAAAAGAGTTTCGTTAAAATATTGTCAGCTGCCTTATGACAATGAAGACATAAAGCTACTAAAGTAAGTATTCTATTATAAAATGCATTACCTGTTTGTTAGCAAAAATCAGGAGCAAAGCATCTCGGAGTTCTTTTTCCGTTAACAACTTTGCAAGTTCACTGTGTGCTTCACTAATTCTGTCTCTATGACTGCTATCAACAACAAATACAACAGCTACCAAATGACACACACACAAAAATATTCAATTAGTCACCTGAGTAAACCAAGAGTATATATATCCCAGTCTTATCACCACCATGTTTTTTAAAAATAGGGGGCTAGCCACTGACATATTTTCAAATATTTAACCAATGTTTAAATATCAGTATTGCCAGTTAAATTACTGTAAGGAACACTGTCAACTTAAATTTTTTTTTTTAGAATTAAGATGTTATTTTTGACTCTTACCTTGGGTATTAAGATAATAATGTTTCCACAATGGTCTTAATTTGTGTTTTCCACCTACGTCCCAAATAGTGAACTTTAGATTTTTATATTCTACAGTTTCCACATTAAAACCTGTTTTAAAAAAGGTAACACTTTTATGCTGCATGTAGGTTTACTATACATGACACATCAAACACAGGCAACCCATTTATTCTTGTGATTTAAGAATTACCTGAATATGGTACTATCTTCTGAAGTCCAACAAACTCCATTTCTAATACTCCAAAGGGAATGTATGTATACCTTTAACATCTGCTAACCCTCTATTTCCTCTACTGGAGTCCTCAGAGCCTTGAAATGTATGTATCTGCTAGTTCTGTAGCACAACTACCCTCACTCCTAACCCTCTGCCAGGTTCACCAATTCTCTATTCCTTCTAACCAATAATTCCTTCTAAAAAAAAAAAAAAAGTCCACCTACACAACAACCAAATAAGACCCAGACAACTCAGCCCTAAAGTAGGCTGTGTCTAAAAATGTCCAATAAGGAAAAAATGTATACTTACCAATTGTTGGAATGGGCTGCATGAACTCATCCTGTTTTAACTTAAACAAAATAGTGGTTTTTCCAGCACCGTCTAATCCTAATGTAACAACTCGAATTTCCATTTTGGGTCCAATGTGAACTCTATTGTCCTGTAATATAAAATTTTTATATCTTTTGGTATGGATTTATAAAAAGCATTTATGCCCTTTATTTATAAAATACTATTATTTCTATGCCGTTCACACATTCCTCAACCTAAATCCCTAACTCTGGTATTCTCAAAAAGGCAAATTCCCTCAGCTAAATCTATCCTTAATAAAACAGGCCACTACATTTTCACATATATATGAAAAAAGATATATATACACATACAGATACAAATCCATGTAATTTCCTAGACTTAGTAACTCAAATATTTCAATAACATATTGTTATGAAGTACTAACACATTCAAAAACAGGGCTGAAATAAAAATGAAAACTGATACTCAATGCCCAAAACTAATACTGGAAATCCAATGTATTTCCCTCTATACTTCTCTCTGCATAAACTGACTAATATTCCCAAAAGATGAGCATTTTTTTTTTTGGTAATGTAGATTAAATCACGGCACCTTTGCACTAAGCTACAACCCATCCCATTTTTATTTTCAGTTTTGATACATGGTTTTGCTAACTGTTAAATTACCCAGGCTGGACTTAAACTTGTGATTCTCCTGCCTCAGCCACCCAGAAATCTGGGATTACAGGCCTGTGCCACAAGGCCTTGCAAAAACATGCTTTTTAAAAAACAAACAATACTAACATTTTTGGGTTAGGGGTGTTGTTCATCAGTTAAAGCACTTGCCTAGCAAGCCAAGGCCCTGGTTTCACTTCCCCAGTACCACATAAGCTTGGTATGATGGTGTACATCTGTAATCCCAGCACTCAAGAGGCTGAGTCAAGAGGATTGCCTTGTGTCCAAGACCAGCCTGGGGTACACAGTGAGTCCAGGACCAGCCTAGACTACAAAGCGCGACCCAATCTCAAAAAAACAGAAACAACAACAACAAAAACCACACTAACATTTTCACTAAAGTACCACAGAACCCTTTCATTTAAAAACATACAGACCAGCTTTTAATGGTTTCATTGTATCTCCTGAACCACAACTTAACCCATTTCCAGCTGCTTGATTTTAGATCATTTCTAATTTGCTGATACTACAAAGTATGCTAAAGTGTGCTGTAATGAATGTGTGTACACATTCCTAGGTACCTAATTTCTCTGTCCTACTTCTCTCATTTATAAAAAGGATACCAAATTTACATAAGATTCTTTTTTGTGTGTCTCAGTACTATAAGTTGAACTCAGATCCTTTTCGTTGAACTACATCCCCAGCTTTTAAAAAAATGTTTTATTTTTAGTTAAGGTCTCATTAAGTCACCAAGTTGCCCAAGCTGGCTCAAATCTGCACCCCTCCTTCCTCAGAGTCCCAGAGAGCTAGAATTACAGCCATGCACTACCATGCCAGGCTGCAGGAATTAATTTTTTACACATGAAAGTATCATAGTTTCAGGTATAAAAAATGCTTTATGTGGTAGAAATAATTTTGTTTCTTCTTTTGAGTTCTCACTTTTATTTTTATAAAATACAGAATTTTCCTGGTTTTCATTCCCTTTTGGTATACTACTTCTCTATTTCCTTTGTTGTTTTGTTTCTGGTTTTTTTTTTTTTTTTTTAGATGAGGTCTCACTAACTCATTAATTTGCTCAGGTTGGGCTCAAACTCATGATCCCTCTGCTTCAGCCTCCCAGACTGCCAGGATTACTGGCCTACCACCACTGCTATACTACCACTTAAATGTCAATATTCTTAAAATTCTGTATGAGGCCCCCTTTTCATTCTCTATATCCTCATTTACTCCATAAATTTCACTTGTCATCTATGTGACAGTATCAAAATAAGAGGGTTCAGAGTGGTACTACTGCTCAGAAATAAAACAATATGTGAACTTGTTGAGAATTTTGAGAACTCTAGAGACCAGCTGAGAAGGTACAGAACTAAGCCAATACAAAAACAAAGACGACACCTGGGGATGCAGCTCAACAATACAGGCCTTCTCTAGTATAACTGAGGCACTAGGTTCAATCCCCGAGACGTGAATAAAACCAAGAAGGGATTCCAGTGAAAGGGGCATTCTGAGCTGGCATAACTATGCTTCCCCTGCCTGGACGTAGTAAGGTGTAAATGGAAGGAAATTACAGAGCTCTAATAAAGTAAATTCAACAACAAATTGGAAGATAGATACACAATGATCAAATGAGATTTACATCTGAAAGATAAAGACTGTTCAGTATCAATCAACATAGTACAGCACTTTTACAGAAAAAAAGAATAAAATCATCTCAACTGATGAAGAGAAAGTATTTGTCAAGATTCAACAAAATATCATTAAAACATTCAACAAACTAGGACAACAAAGAAACCACCTCAACATAATATAAGCCCACTGATAACATGAGTCAATGATGAAAGGCTGGAAGTTTTCTATCTAAGAAAATGAATAAGATAAGGATGGCCACTACCATGACTGCTATTCAACAGAGTACTACAGTGGATGTCCTCACCACAGCAATTAAGCAGGAAGAAGAAATGAAAAGCATGCAAACCAAAAAGGAAGATGGAATATTCTCTTCAAGAAGACATAATCTGCTTACATGTGGAAAATCCAAAGGATTCCACAAAACTGAATAATCCAGCAAAGCTGCAAAGCTGCAGGTACAATATCAACATGCAAAAATCAGTTGCATTTTACACACTAATAATGAATGATCAAAAAGGAAAAAAAAATTCCATTTACAATAGCATCAAACATAATAATAAAGGAGGTGAAAGACTTGAAACTACAAAATATTAGAGGAAGGAAGATTAAAAAAAGTCTATTCGTGAGTTGGGAAGTTAATATTGCTGGGTTTCAATAATAGGGCGATGTATAGATTCAGTGTAATATCTATCAAAATTCCAGTGACAAAGGCACACCCTCGGTGGTAAGAGTATGGGTCTAAAATGTAAGTCCCTGGGTTCAATTTCCAGCACAGGAAAAAAAAAAAAGTCCCAAAATGATATTTTTTTCTTAGAAAGGAGGGTTTTAAAAATCATCCTATAGAACTGGAAGTAATAATGCGTAACTAAATCAATTTTGAAAAGGAACAAAGTTGGAGGATTCATTCTTCAAAAAATATTTTACAAAACTACAGTAATTAAACCCTAAGGTACTGGCATAAAGGGAGATACACACCAATAGAATACAGGGCTCAAATATCACTTCACATATATGGTCAAATGACTCTCAACAAGGGTGCCAAAGATAATTCAATGGATAAATTTCAGTCTCTGCAATAAATTTTGGGGGAAAATTGGATACATACATGCAAAAGAAGGAAGGTGCTCATCTAGTACCACATACTAATAATGATATTTTCTCAAAATGGTGTAATAGGTACACACATAGGACACCAAATTATAAAATCCCTTCACATAAACAAAAAAAAGCCTCACAACACTGACTTTGACAGTGATTTACTGAATACGCCACCAAAAGCACAAGCAACAAAAGGAATAACAGGTAAATGGGACTAGCTCAATTTAAAATTTTGTGCATAAAAGAAAACAACAGTGAAAAGCAATGTACAATGTGGGATAAAATACCTGTAAATCAAAGATATGACATGGGATTAATATCTAAAATAATTCTTATAATTCACAAATCCAATCAAAAATGAGGCAAAGGATTTGAATAGCAATCAGAAAAGGATAGTAAGCATATGAAAAGATCCATAATATCATGATTCATCAAAGTATTATAAATCAAAATCAAAATAAGATAAATCCTCATACTACTAGGATGATCCCTACCCACAACCAAATGGAAAATAACAGTGTTGGGTAAAATGTAGAGAATTTGCAACTCCGTCCACTAAAAGTAGAATTGTAATATGGTATGAATACTATGGAAACAGTATGATGGTTTCTCAAGGAATTAATATGATTTACTGCCTTCACTTCTGGGTGCACGTCTACAAAAACTGAAACATCTCAAAAAGATATTTGTATACCCATTCTTCTAGCAGCACTTAATAAATAAGAGGTGAAGGTAACCCAAAGTGTCAGTTAACAGTAAGATTGATAAAGAAAATACAACGGACACAATACATTTTTATTCAGCCTTTAAAAAGAATGAAATCCTCTCAAATGCCATAACATGAACTTTCAGGCCATTACGTAAAGCGAAATAATCCTGCCACAAAAAGACACGTTTCACTTAGCTGAGATACTTGAATTAATCAAATTCACAGAGAAAGAAAGCACAATAGTAGGGGCTAAAGGAAACGGTTCTTTACAGGGCACAGAGTTTCAGGTTTATAAGATGAAAAAGTTCTGAAAATCTGCTCCACAACACTGTAAGTATACTCAGCATTACTGAACTGCCCTTTTAAACATGGTAAGATAGTACATTTTATGTTACCAAAGTCTATTTACCATCTTTCCTTTTTAAATAGATTTATAGTCATCCAGGGACCCCTCGGCTTGTATACTTTCACATTTAAAAAAAAATTATTTTGAGCCTACTTCATTTTGGACCTGCTTGGTCTCTACTGTCTCTATCTTGCTAAATTAAAATTGGGCACTTGTCGACCAGTTAAAAGCCAGAAGGGCAGTCGTCAATCTTCAGTCTCAGGTGACAGGTTTCAAGGGGCGACATGCTCCAATCCCCAGCCACACATGACTGGGAATGCTGGTTCAGGGAGTCACTGCTTCACTGTCCTGTCTGGGATGTGAGTGCTTCTAATGTCAGTGGGAAAGCTTTCGTATTGGCCTCCTCTTCTGGTTAACTTAAGAAAACCTCTAAGCAAGACTAGGTTCAAGAGAGATAGTGAGTTTCCACTATATCTGGAAGCCTTTTGGCATGGGACAGATTTAAAGGCCAAGTGTGAACAATATGGTAAAAAAATCTGCATCTCATTGGTCTTTAGAATGCACCTTAATTGGGAAAAATTCAATCATAGCAGGGAGCAGGTTAATCTGTGTCCCTATACCCAATCCCTGAAGGGAGAGAAGGAATCTCTTATTTTACTACACCCAGGCATGGCCCCAATATGAATTACTTGACAGTGAAACTTACTGTTTGATTACAATACTATTTTGCAGTAAGACATGTTTTAGAAAAAAATGGGTAAAAGTCCCATATGTTCAAGTTTTCTTTGAAAAAAAGATTTACCTGGAGAGGAAGTATAAATTACAGAAAAAATAGGCAAGTAGATGAGTGTGTAAAAGAAGGAAAACTGAGTGCCATAAAGAAAAGAAAAACCAGGCAGGTGGATAGATACAATAAAAAAGAAGGAGGACGGAACAAACAAGTGAACAGGTGTATGCAGAAAGGAGAGAAGGAACCGGCAATAGATAAACTAAGAGAGAAGCATTAAGGAAGCATACTAGAGTAGATCCAAAATTGCAAGAAGGTCACACTATCCTAAAAGATAAACTTCTGACTCAGTCATCACCTGATATTAAGGAAAGTTACAAAAGCTGTTTAAAAAAAAAAACATAATAGTCTCTAGCTGTTTTCCTTTGGGCTACTACCTTTGTCTTTTACTACAAAGAAAAAACAGGAAAAAAAAAAAAGCAAAAGACTTGGTCATGGTCCTACAAGAATGACACAGGCCTAAATCGGTTCCTGGAACAAGAGCCCAAAAAAGGAATTAAGCTCCCCAGTGTGACCCGAGATACTCCAGGTGCAAAAAGGGGGACATTTCAGAGAAGATTGTCTCGAGGCAAACAAGCCTCTGCAGCACCCCTGCCCTGAATGCCAAGGTCCCCATTGGAGGTGCGAATAATGAATGCCAAGGTCCTCACTGGAGGTGCGACTGAACCCTTAGGCAGAAATCTAGGAGGACATCTTTCTCTCCAGAGGACAACTGATGGGGCCTGGGGTTACTGGCTCCCCTTGGCACCTCTTTTAAACCTAAGCTTCCCTATAGGGAGCCAACTGATAAACTTTATAACTGACACCAGAGCTCAGTTCTCTATCCTAATTTCTTGTCCAGGGCCATGATTAACCCAGTCAAAAGTATTAAGGGCAATCTCATGTACTCCTGTGTCTCAATACAGTACCCTGCCTTTGAGTTGGGAATGAAAGGGACTGGTCCTTTCACATAAATTTCTTATAGTGCCTTAATGTCCAACCAATTTGCTAGGGAAGATATCTTAAGGCCTCTTTCAGTACTGTTATTTCAATTGGACCTACGTCAGATTCTGGTTTATCAACTTTTATTGACCTACAAGGGCTCATGTCTAAATAAGAAAAGGAAAGCATCCAAGAACAATTTACAGAATAGATTTGTGGAAAGATTCATAGGGAATTAATACAGGATGTTCAAAGACACTCCTAAAGAGGAAAAGCAGTACTATTCAGAGATTGGTTCACAGGTGGATCCAGAAGTGTGGGGCCTCAGAAGAAAATACAGATAAGGATAATGGAGTAAAGCCTATATACATAGAACTTAAGGACCCCACTAATTTTCCCCATCAGAGAAATAACCTCTCAGACTAGAAGCTAAACAGAGATTAATCGAGTTGAGACAGAATCTAAAGTTACAGGGAATTGTTGTTCTCTGTAACAGGCCCTGCAATGCCCCAATTATTGGAGTAAAAAAGCCAAGTGGTAAATGGATATTAGTGCATGACTTAAAATCATTAACAAAGCTGTAGTTCCCCTACATCTCGTAGTTCTTAACCCGTACTCATTGCTACAGAATATATCTGCTTCAGCTCCTTGGTTCACAGGACTTGATTTAAAGGATGTATTTTTTTTTTTTCGTATTCCTATAGATAAAGATAGCCAGTTTCTTTCTGCTTTTGAAAATCCTAAGGGCAAGGCACAACTGGCATACACAGCCTTGCCTCAGGGTTTCAGAGACAGCCCCCACCTCTTTGGCCAACCCCTAGCCACAGATTCGACTTCTTTCAAGCAGAGGGCTTTTGCTAATGTTGTTCAAAACGTTGACTTTATCTTCATGCAGAAACAGAAAAGGAATATATGGTGGGAACCATAGACCTATTAAAATGTTCTTGCTCAGAAAGCTACAAAGAAGCTAGGGAAAAGGTCCAGATTTGTCAACAAAAAGTAGCATATTTGGGAGTCATTCTCTCACTAAAGCTGAGAAAGTTAGATCACAGAAAAACAGAACCAATATGTAAGTACCCCTTACCACAGACTAAAAGACAGTTAATGTGATTCCTTGGAATGACCAGTTATTGTCGAATATGGATCCCTGGATTTGGAAAAATGGCCAGACCTCTTTATGATTTACTTAACGAATCCAGCTACATAATTACCAGATCAGTTAGACAAAAGACTGGAGCATAACTGTAATCAGTTTTTAACTTGGCAACTGTTGGACCCACCAAGACTTAAAAATTGCCCCACTCCAAAAACCAGACACAGAACATTTTACTGATGGCAGCTTCTTGATAAATAACAGGCTGAAAGTGAGGCTCAGCTGCTTCACCCTGAAGCTAGTGCTCAATTAGCTAAACTGATTGCTTTAACCAAGGCATTAGAATTAAGCAAAAGAAAATGAGTTACTATCAATACAGATTCTAAATATGCCTACTTAATATCATAAGTTCATATAGCTAGTTGGAAAAAATTTTTTCAAGTATCTGGAGAAACTTCTATTAAGTATTACCCCAAGTGACGAAGCTTCTAACAGCAGTGACTCCCCCCATGAAAAACAGTTCAAACTCACACAGGAGAATCAGAACTCATGGAAAAAAGACCTTCCTGCTTCAGATCCAGATTCACTTAAAGAACCCACCTATTCTTGTGAGCTAATTGATGATCTTTGTCACGTCTTTAACAATATAAACAAAATGTCTTTGCTTATGTTTCTCACTGATAACATTGCCTTTTATTCCCTCAGTGGTCATTAACGACTATGAATAAATCTGCCTTTTTGTATATTTGAGGGAAATTCTGTCACTCATCTTTTTAAAAACCTTATAGGTGTTTCTGTTTCTCCTGAGGAATATTCTAAAGTAACTGGAGATTTACTTTCCAGACATCTGTCTATATATCTCATGTAATATAAAAGCCCCCTTGTGATATGGTAACCAATATGTTACCAGGGAAAAGATGTTGCCCTAAGGATGGTATTTTTTGCAAGTCTTCTACCTATCAGATTTTACCTGCTCATTTTTCCGGAGTCTGTTAAAACTCACAGATGTTCCTACAACAGCTACTCTGGCTGCATTTCTTCTTCCTGTTTCTGGTTTAGTAGTTGGATTAAAAAGCAAATAAATGTTTTAATCTTACTGGCAAATTACAATCTGATTCAAGAACAATTAGATAATTTACATAAAATAATTAATAACATCCAAGAATATTTGTAAAAATAGTTTTCGTGGTTATCGTGATTACTTCCCCTTTTTTGGGCCAATTGTTACAATTATTGCTCTTCTTGTTTTTGGCCCATCTAATCAACTGCATTTCTCATTTTGTTCAATCCAGAATTCAAGCAGTTAATTTTCAAATGGTGTTAAACATAGATCCATTTTCTGTGTCTCCTAACAAGATCTGTGAGGACCTCTTAGTCAGCCAGATAGCCCTGACTGGGACCAGATGCTGCTACCACCTGTCACCCTCTCCCCACAGGAAACAGTCAGAGCAGTCATCATCCATTTTCTCCTTTTAGTAGCAAGGCTTCCCAATAGAAAGAAAGGAAATAAGGCAGATTCGAGTAGGAAGTCAGAGTAGGTAGCAGGGCTGGGTCTGAGATGTTCCCTAAAATAGAAGCATAGCAACTAAAAAGACAGGAATATAGATCAAGTTTAAAAAAAAAAAAAAAACAGGACTTCTCGAAATATAGGGCAAAAAATAAACAGGCTTTGGGGCTGGAGGAATGGCCCAGAAGTTAAAGCTCTTGCCTCGCAAGCACTTAGGTAAGCATTAAAGTACCTGACTTAGATTCCACAGCACCACATAAGCTGAGCATGGTGGCATACACCTATAATCCCAGCTCTTGAGAGGCTGAGCCCGGAGGATTGCCATGAGTCCAAGCCCAGCCTGGGCTATACAGACCCTGTCTCAAAAATACATAAACAAACACACAGGCTTTGATGGGGGTGGGCTATAATTATGGTTACAATCTCTTCTACCAGACATAGTGGCACTGCAGTTGTGGAGTCATATCTTAGGCCCTTGGATTTGATCTACGGCCAGTAAATAAATTTTTATACCAATGTATACCCACGCCACTTCATATGTTGTGTGACCGAGGCTAGATTTATGATCCTTAGGACTCACTATAATCCCCTTACAGAGTCACAGAGGATAAATTAAAAATAAATGTTTCAAGGATCTGAAAAGCCTAGTAGAGTCAGTGGGGAATATGAGTCCTGGCATGTACCACCCTGCTGTTGACTGCCCCAGCCCTTCCCTTTATTCCTGAGCCTAACATCCTGCTCTGATTTAAAAGAAAGAAAGAAAAAAAGATACTATGGGTTGTGAAATCTAGGAACCCATTGATAATACAACCCTGTAGTTAAAAAACCTGTGAATGTAAGCTAAATTGCTCACTCCTGTTATCCCCTTCCCGTTCTCTGTATGTGTAACTATATTCCTCACCCCATTCCTGGTAATAGCTGACTTTTGCTTCTGTATACCTGCACCGCTTCATATGTTAAACTGGAAGTAAGAACTCTATAAAAGGCCCTGAAACTACTGTTGGAGGCTGTTCTGGTCTGACAACCTCCCTGCCCCAGTCAAAAAGCACTGCTTTGCAGATTTGACTCTAGACCCTGTATAAACATTTCACATTAATTACAAAAAGATTAAATAAAAAAACTTATCCCTAAAAGTAGGAAGAGAGCTCTTGAGCCTTTTATGTCAAAGGAGAACGCATTACAAAAGAAAGTTAAATATAGCAACCAAAAGCTAATGTCATGTTTATTTTTCAAAAAAAATAAAATCTGTTTGAAAATAATCTACAAAATGTAAATACTGTATAGCTGACAATATTATTGAAAATATTAAAGATTACCAAAGTTTCTCAGCATGAGTTGATTAACTTCTTTAGAAAAAGAAACCTTATCTTTCAGAGATTCACACTAAAATATTTCATTCATGAAATTGATATTACATTGTTACACTGGTTTGGAGGAATGGCAGAGCAGTTAGAGCTCTTGCATTGCAAGTGCAAGGCCCTGACTTTGATTCCCCAGCACCACATAAAGCTGAGTATGGTGGCAAAGACCTGTAATCCCATAAGTTGGGAGGCTGAGGCAAGTGGACTGTTCTGAGTACAAGACCAGCCTGGGCTACACTAGTGAGTTCAGGACCAGCTTGGGCTACAGAAGGATACCTTGTCTCGAGAAAAAGAAAAAAAAATAATAATGTTAGATTGAAATGATAGGATGCTAGAACTTACTTCAAGATATCCCAGGAAAATGAAGGTAGAAGAAACAGAACAAATATAATAAGTTTATACTTGAGAGAATTTAAGCTGTTTACACCTCCTCATGACTCCATGAAAATAAATATCTTCTTTAGTCCTCCTATTTCTAGTGGGAGACTGCTATGATCAGAACAAAGGAGTGCAGCCCTCAGACTGCTCAGGAAAGATAAAGGAAGATTTACCTCCATAAGTTAAGATAATTGAGTCAGAGATCCTTAACAGGAGTTTGCTAGCCTAGTTGTCTGCAAAACAGTTACATACATATAAAGACCTCACAGAGATCACTTTTAAGATCTTCTAGAATGATCCCTCTAAGCATGGGCCTTGATTTTTTTCCGTCAGTATATAAAGTTGGCTGGAAAAAATAAAGTTGTTCTGTCCCATACATGAGACCGTTCTGCAAGGCCACCTGCGGAAATCATTTTCAACTGCACATCCCAAGCCAGGCCCCTGACTATACAAGCAGTTGATGCTGTGTTGGCTGTGATGTTGTACTTACTGAACTGGATAATCGGTACAGGTAGATTCATTATAACTTTTTTTTCTATTTTCCAACTGAAAATTTTCTTAGAAATGTTTATTACCCTCATCTGATTAATAAATGTTGGATATATGTACTGAGTTACCATAATGTACCCCATAAAGAAATACAAATTACAAAAATAACTTTAAAAATTTAACAACAACAACACAAAACAGTCCTTGGGGAAAAACGTTTTTCTTTAAAATCCTGAAACTTTAACCCCACTGGGGCACACGCTTCAGCCCCAGCACTTTGGGAGTCTATGGGAGGAAGATCACAAGTCTATGCCCAACCTGGGCAACTTTACTGAAACCCTGTCTCAAAATATAAAAATGGATTGGTAATGGAGCACAATGTGAAGGCCCTGGGTTCCATCTTCCAACAGACATAAAAGAAATACAGAAAGGAAATCCTGTAATTCATTTCAAGCTGACTATAAAGAAATATAAACCCATTATAATTTTTCAGAACATACACTTAAAGAAGAGTACATTACCTTTGTAAAAGTGACAGGAATGCTGGCATCCAACTGAATATGATCTGCAACCTCTGTAAACTGCTGCTGCTGTTTCTGCAGTGTTTCTAATAATCTTGTAATTTCCTGTTTTGCTAAGACAACTCTACAATCATCCTAGAAAAGTGACAAAAGTATTTCTCATAAACTTTTTCCTAAGGAGAGGCTTATCATTTACAATAAAATTTCATTTAACATTACAATACTTAAGTGTTATTAAATGTAAATTTGACCATAATAACACCTGGCATTAATTTTTAAAAATTAAAGAGCCTAACAACAAAAAGAATGAAAACAAAGTCAGGAAAGTTGTTTACCCTTAAGTGCGTTAGACAGATAATGAACAGAAAGAAGGAAACGTTACTTACTTCTGAGGTAATGACAATGTTCTATTACTTGATCTGGGTGTGGGTTACACACTAGCTTATCAGCCTGAAAACTCTGTCTGCTACACCCCTATGTACCCATTTCTATATGTTCACTCTACTTCTAAAATGTTAAAAATAATAATTTAACTATGTTTAAAAGTACAAACTGTAAATTTTCCCTCTTACTCTAGATCACCAGAACCTCTCAAAATAAACCATTCTACTTCCTTGAATACTATTCCAGAATAATATTGTTATTAAATGTAATAATATTCCAGAATAATATAAACAATAAATGATCACCTGAGCTGCAGATATAATTCCAAGGGACAGCACCTGCCTAGCCTGATGATGCCCTCACTTCACTCCCAGTACTGCAAAATGAAGACAGAAAATTTCTCAAGTATACATGGAATTATCTTGTTTGCTCATTGTTAAATACTCTTACTAGCTTACAACAATTCTAATGTACTGCTCAAAACAAGTTTTGAAGTTATTCTTGCTTTCTCTCTTCTTTATATCCCATATACATTCTGACAAGAAAAACTATCAAATGTCCAGAATCTAGGTACTTCTAAAATCCATTATCCAAGCCACTATTCCCTTTCTCCTGGAATTCTACAATAGCCTCCTAACTGCTGACCTCATTAAACACCTTCATTCTCCTTCAGTCTATTTTTTTAACTGATCAGCAGAGTGATCTTCTTACAAGTATGGTCTAGTCAATTCTGAGCTCAAAACACCACACTAATTGCCTCATCTCCACCAAATAAAGTTAAGTCCTTAAAATGGTTTACAGAACATTCCTTACAGGTCATCCCCTTTGACTCTAATCTTGGCTTTTATTTCTTCCTTCACTTTACTCCTACCATTGCTGCTGTTCTTTCCTTCCCCCTACTAACTCCTTCACCTACTTCTATCGGCCTTTGTTCAAATCTTACTTTCATTCAATAATGCTTATTTGATTAGTCTATTTAATATTATAACTTGTTGCACAAATACAAATATGGTTTATAGAATTCTTTCTTCCTTAGCTCTTAACATTTCTAACATGATTTAACAACTTGGATATACTTAAGATCTACTGCTATTTTCCCCTTGCTGGCATGCACATCCCCCAAGTATGATTTTGTTCAGTGATATTTCCTAAGCAAAATGTACATGGTACATAAGAATCCAATATATAAAATAAACATATATTCAGCATCCAGCATCATGTCCAGAATACAGAGTATGCATAATTGCTTTGATGGGTAGGAAGATTTAGTTTTTCCATAAAAAAGGATTCTTGGTACAGTTTTTCTCTGTAGCAGAAACTATGAATAACATTGGTTAGGATCAAGGTTTTATGGCCATAAAAATAACAAAATTATCTCTCATTCTTTTAAAAATTAACTCAAAATGAATTTAAAACTTAATGTAAGACTCAAAGCCAGGCCCAGTGATGCATGCATATAATCACAGCACTCTGGCATGTGAGGCAGGAAAATCACTAGCCTGGACAACTGAGTGGTTTTAAGAGAGTGAAGGCCCCGTGCTCAATCCTCAGTTTCGGGGGGGGGGGGGGGGACACAAAACTATAAAACTACTGGAAGAAAACAGGGAAAACACTTCAGGACATTGACAGGAAAGGGTTTTTTATTTGCTTGTTTGTTTTGCTTTTTGGGATAACAGTCAAGCAAGAAACAAAAGCAAAAACAGTCTAATGGAATTGTACCAAACTAAAAAGCACACAGTAAATAATCAACACAGCAAAGAAACGATTTATGCAGTAGAAGAAAATATTTGTAAACTATACATCTGACAGAGACTCAAACAACATGAAAGCAAAATACCCCCCAAATGATCCAAGGCAAAAGGGGCAAAAGACCAAGACCCATATATCCTAAGAAGACATACAAATGTCGACCAGACAAATGGAATTATTAACACCACGAATCATCAGAGAAATGCAAATCATGCCCACCAGAGCCAGTCAGAATGGCTAATATTTAAAAGAAAAAAGATAACAAGGTTGGCAAGGATTTCTCACTATATCACTCAAGCTGATCCTGAACTTCCGGACTCACATGATTCTTCTGTTTCAGCCTCCTAAGTCTGGCACTATAGGCACACGACACTGCAACTGGCTGTTGACAGGAATGTAAATTAACACAGACATTATGGGATGGAATTACAGCCAATATGGAGATTTGAAATTAAAAACAGAACTATCATATCATCTTAAAATTCCATTACTAGATATATCTCCAAAGAAAATTAAGTCAGTATGTCAAAGAAATAGCTATACTCCCATGTTACTGGAGCACCACACTACTCAAAATAGACCAGATGCAAAATTAACATGAGTATCTATCCATCTACTGATTAGTAGCTAAACAAAATGTGTAACAGATATATAATAGAAAACTATTCAGTCACTAAAATGATGAAATATCATATATAGCTGTAAGTCTGAGCTAGAGTACATTACGTTAGGGGAAACAAGCCAGGCAGTATCTAAAAGTTATTCTCATGGAAGCAGAGAATAGAAGAGTGGTCATCAGAACCTAGGAAGCCTACGAGTTATAAGGATGGGGAGAGAAAGCTTGGTTAACAAGCAAAAAGTTACAATGTAAGAGGAGATAGGAGGAGTAAGCTTTGGTATTCTGCTACACAGTATGATGACTAAAGGATGTATACAATGAATATTCATTATCCAAAACATTTAAGATGAGAATTGTTTCAGATTTCACAGTTCTATGGATTTTGGGATATTTACCCACATTTTATGTTGAACAACCCTAACTCAAAAATCCAAAATATGGAAAGCTCAAACTTTTTCAGCATTATAAGGGTGCTCAAAAAGTCTCAAATTTTGGAGCTGAAGGAATGGCTCAGTGGTTAAAGAGTACCTGAGTTCGATTTCCCAGCACCACATAAGCTGAGTGTGGTGGCACACACCTGTAATTCCAGCACTCGGGGGGCTGAGATAGGAGGACTGCCATAAGTTCAAGGCCAGCCTGGGCTCCATAATGAATTCAGGATCAGCCTGGGCTACAGAGTGAGACCTTGTCTCAAAAAAAAAAAAAAAAAAAAAAAAAAATCTCCAATTTCAAGTCAGGAATGGTGGTCCATGTCTCTAATTCCAGCACTCTGCAAGGCTAAAGCAGGAGTTTCAAATTAGAGCCTAGCCCAGGCAATTCAGAAATTTATCAAGACTCTGTCTTAAAAATAAGTATTTCAAATTTCAAATGTGAATTCTGAATTTTGGGATTTGGAATGCTCGACCTATATTCTACACTTCAAAAAAGCTTAATGGGAGAACTTTGTTACCTTTTGTCTCTCAGATACTGGCTATTCTCACCTGAGTAACTATCGTTTAACTCCCTGTGGTCATGACTTGCATTTGCCTGATAATTAGTATTATTTCATATGCCTGCTGGACATTTTATCTACTGAAGAATGTGTATTAAAGTTTGTGTCAATTTTCATTGGATTCTTAGGGGATAATTTGCTAAGTTTCTATTAGATGTAGTTTATAAAAATATTCTTTAAATTTTTTCTCGTCAATGTTTTCATCACAAAGAAATGCTTGATATGACAAGCTAATTTCTCTGATAAAATCATTATACATATACACATCAAAATAGCACATAACACATAAATATGTATAGTTATACTGAGTTTCTAAAAACAGAAAAAAATGATTCCATGTGAAAATTAATCTAAGACTCCAAATTTATGTGCTTCATACATAACAGAACAATATCATATTATGGACAATTACAAGTCATTCTGACACAACACTTCAGAAATTCTAAAATACTTGTAAAAATTTTAATAACTGTGAACATAGCTTTTCATAAAATAAATATGAAAATACTTTTAAACGTAGAAGTATTATTTAAGACATTATACCATCCTGATTTGTTTCTGTTGTCTGATCACTGATCATGAGTTGAACAAGTACTTGTTCTATTTATACACAAAAAATTTAAAGATATAAACTTGAACAAGATGTACCCACATAGTTTCTAGGGCAAGTATGTGTAGTTTGTTACTCAAGATTAAAGCAAAAGATGTAAATCATCCAGTTACTTGAACAGAAAGAACTTAATATAAACAAGTGTTAACTGTAAGCTAGACGTAGTTATTAACTAGACAACTAAAGGAAAGGACAGGTATCATGAGGTAGCAGCTGTTAGAAACACCTATCATGCACAGGGCTGGGAGAATGAAAGGAATCAGTCAGAAAATTATCAAAACTCAGAAATTCACAGAAATGGCCCCATGGAGCTGAAACTCAAGCCCATGAGAAAAACAATCTTTCATATGTGAAGTGGGAGTAACAGGAACCCGAAGCAAACAAGAAACCACAGGAAGCTGTTTCCCCCTTCTAGTTTTCCTCCAGTGTGGGGATCCTCTATTGGTAGCCTAACATGGAATTAGCTGACAACCAACCCAGATAGGTAGTTTAGAGCCCCAGAATCACAAAGTAGATAAATGACAAACACATTAACTATTCCAACTCAATGAGATATGGCATACAACTGTTACAATTCAATGGGATAAGGACTAAACACCTAAGAAGATTGGTAAGGATATACGTGGTCACATTTATATACATATACTCAGATATTTAAGAGAGAAGACTCTAAAAGGCTGGAAGGCTGAACATATCTGTGATCTGAAATCAAGATAATTACTAACCATTGACCAGGAAAAATAAACTGCAGCTCTTCTGGAATTCCTGGGCAGTAATTATCTCTTAAGCATCCCAGATCCAGAACAGAAAGATTCAGACTAAAGATGTGCTGGATAACCTGGAATCTCATTCATTTAAAAAATAAATTATGTGCAAAATGGGTAACAAATTGCTTAAAATATATCACTGTCTCAAACTATAGGTCTGCAATAACATTAAATCAGAGCCACCAAATTAAAAACGAGGCAGAGTATACATGCTAGAGAGGCACCCCCCCCCCCAAAAAAAAAAAAACAAGGAGGAGAAAGCTTCAGAGGTTAGCAAACATTTGAGTTAAATCTTCAAATAGAAGGATGATTCCTACTAACAAGAAAAAGACAGGCACTTTAAATAGAAAGAAAAGTGTGTGCTTGGCAAAGAACAATGAAAGAGCTCTGACTAAATGAAGAATGACAAGAAGTCTTTAGGGCTTCTGGAATCCACAATTTTAAGATGCAAAAAGTAAATAAAGAACAAAACAGTGATATGGTTAATGCAATAATGTTTAAGTTATAGATCATGTCCTAATATAATGTTAAGACACTCAGGAGAACTCAAATCCTCACTTAATTAACAAAATGAGGTATATCTCTGGCAATTATCTACTTAATCTTACAACTATAGCCACAACCACACTTAAGCCACTTACTTGCTGCAAAGTTTTTTCACAATGGAGGCAGGCAGTTGAAACCTGGGACAACAAAATGGTCATATCTTCTTGTTGCTGCCTGAGCCAAATCAGTTTTTCACGAACATGAGCATCAACAACACTTAGAGCCATCTCTTCTTGACGACACAGAGTTTCATGCAGATCAGAAAAATAAGCTCGGACACATGATCGTGCATTCTCTGCAGTACCTGGTACCTAAGGAAATAATAAAAGCTTTAAAAAACTGTAACCTTAACAAATATCTCATATGTAAAATCCTGCACATTTAACTACCTATATCTTTATAAATTCCAAGATGTCAATCACCATATTAGACCATTTCTTTCAACTATAGACTTTAAATATCCAATCATTTACAAATGACATCTCAGCAAAATTGAATACCTAATCTCCAGTGTCCCCCACTCCCAATCTAGTTACCTCCAACTCAGTAAATGGTAATTCCATCCTCCAAGTCGTTGAAGCCAAAAAGAAAAAATAGGTGTCATCCTTACCATCTCTTTCGTTTACCAAAATCAGTCCTTCAACACACTTTCCTGACCTCAAACTACATCCAGAATCTGAGTAGGCCTTATCACCTCCATGTCCAACTAGCCCAAGTATCATCATCTCTCACCTTGCAATTATCCATACAATACAGCCTTCTAACTGTTCAGCTGCCCCATCCCACAAGTCTCTTGTCCAATTAACTCTTAATCACTAAGACCTATGCATTTTACTTCCTTAAAACTTCAAATTCACCTATTTCCCTCTATTCCTACTAGTTCAGTATTATATCTCTGAACTGGATAACTTCAACAATGTCTTCATGCATCTTCCTGTTTCCAATCTTGTTGCTCTCCAATTCATTTTCTTTATTGAAAAGCAACCTTTCTTAATGCAAATCTTGTAACGTCATTCCCATGTCAAATATTCAATGGCTTATCACTGCCCTTAGGCTAAGTTTCAAACTCTAACATGGCCAAGAATATTCTGCAAGATTTGTCCCTTAACTCTCCAACCTCTCTTCTTGCCATGCCTCCCGCAAAGCTCTGGTGCACTCTGAGTTGCCTCAGTATGTCCCAGCCTCACTTTTACCATTTTACCATTTTCTTTCCTATCAGGGACAACTTACTGCCCATCACACTCTTCCTAGTGACTGAACTCCTTCAGTTTTCAGATTAGACATGACATCCTTCAGGAAGCCTTCTCTCACTTACATAAATTGTTCCCCTGGTACATGCTGCCAGGGTACTCTGCTCTTCCCTACTCACCATACAAAATAGTTACCACTCCAGATTATCCTCCAGAGTAGATTACAACTTACATGAAAAAAAATGGTATTTTCAAATATACATTCCTGTTATTAGTGGAGTACTGGCACACTGTAATTGCACAATACTTACTAGAAGGTGAAAAGGTGGTAATGAAAAATGCTAAGACAAAGAAGGAAGAAAATAAATCCATACATGTTCTGTGTGAGCCATTCCAATTCCATCGTCCACTATTTGTTCTCCTCCTTCAATGTGCTGAACAATTCCAACTAATTTCCTAGAGTAATCTGATATTTCCTCAGTGAAGGTCCGTATGCAGTGAGCCATATCTAAAATTGATGCTCGGATTTGGTTAGCTTCTGGTTCCAATACTGAATGCTATAAAATATAATTACAGAATTCATAGCGTTGACTAATGACAGAAAAACTTCTAAAATTATTCTAAATAGAAAATAACATCAGCCATAGACCACATATATCTTTTAAAGTACAGTATATGGGCTGGAGGAATAGCACAGCAGTTAGCGCGCTTGCCTAGCAAGCCCAAGGTTCTGAGTTTAACTGCCCAGCACCACTTAAACTGAGTGTGGTAGCAAATGCTTGTAATCCCAGCACCCAGGAAGCTTGAGACAGGAGCACTGTCAGAGTTTCAGGCCAGCCTGCTCTACACAGTTCAGGAAAAGCCTGCAGTACAGATTGAGATCCTGTCTCACAAAAAAAGAAAAGTACAGTATAATTTTGTAAAAGATACTATTTCACTCCTCCTTCATGAGAGGTATACTGCAAAAAAATTAAAATTCATAAGGCCATTTAGCATCAGATAAGAAACCAAGAGGCAATCTGTAAAATTATATCCCAACAGTTCATAAGTTGAAAGAAATATTCTCAAAACAATCTAAGGTGTTATGAAAACTTGCACACAATGAAGAAAAACTGTGCTTCCTCCTAAAGAATTCTCTCTCTCTCTCTCTCTCTCTCTCTCTCTCTCAGGATTGAGATTTAATTCGAGGGTGTGTATAATATGCTCGATAAGCACTCTACCACTAAGCTACCCAAGTCTGTCATTTTTCTAATTTTAATTTCAGACAAGGAATAGCACGCTAAGTTCAAGATAAACTCAAACTTGGACTCTTATGGCCTCCACCTCCCCCCGTAGCTCGGATGACAGTGTGTACCAACACACCCAGCTGAAAAGATATTTTTCAGAAGGAAATGAATCATGAGAACTTACTGAAATTTTTTATATATTTAGAAATCTCACTTCTTTTCAAACTACCAAAACCAACCTACACATTACTTCTCTTTTCAATTCTTCCTTTCAATAATATAAAGACTCAGGTCAGTGTACACAAATGGTAGACTGATAAACTAGCTACCGTATCTACTTCAGAATTCTTACCTTGTGACCTTGATGTTTTCCATACTCTTTGCAGACACAGCACATGAGTGGGCTAGTTTGACAACCTTCTTCCAAGCAAACAAACTCAATGGCATGCACCTGGTGCTGAGAGCACATGGTTTTCTCGTGAGGTTTATCAGCTAAGGGCACTCGCCTGTGCTTTGCCAATGTTTTTGTAGAATGTGTAACTTGAGAACAATCTGAACACAAGTGAGTCGCACATACAGTGCAATAAACAGATGCAACATGAGCTTCATCTTCATCACAACGAATGATACTCTGATAAACAAAATATTAATGCATTAAAACTGAACCCATTTATTATAAAAAATTTTAAAATATAAAACCCTATAATTTATTATATTTAGCTTACCAGACTTTACACGACACTAAAATAGAAAACTTCACAAATCAATTTTGTCAAGTAGAATATATTTCAGCAAAAACACTGAAAGCAGCACAAAGAAAAAAAATTTGAGGGGTTGAAGGAATGGCACAGCAGTTAAAGCACCCGCCTGGCGAGTACAATGCCCTGGATTCGATTCCCCAGCACCACATAAGCTGAGCGTGGTGATGCACACCTATAATCCCAGCATTCAGAAGGATGACCCAGGAGAACTGCCATGAGGCCAAGGTTAGCCTGGACTCCAAAGTGAGTTCAGGATCAGCCTGGGCTACACAGCAAGACCCTGTCTCAAAAAATAGTAGTAATAATAATTTTGAACTGGGTAGTACTCAGAATAGGTTCTGAGAACTAAAAAACAACAATGTGATCAAAAGTATTTGAGAAACAACAGAAGTGAAGCACATAAAATAACAATCAGATACAGCTTAGTCAATCAACTATTCAATTGGTTATAGTTTAGTTAAATGAGTAATAAGGCCTCCTGCAACCAACCAAAATTTGCTTACTTTGATTAATTTTATTAATTTAAATCTTCAATTTAACTAACTTAAATTGCAATTAAATTCTATAATACTCTGGTTTGATGCCTAGTTCAAATCCATGGCATCCCACAAATTTAACTGAACAATGAAAACATATTGGTAACTAAGTAACTAAGTAAAATGTCATTTGTTATTATCAGCAAGTATTTACTTTGACAGATAAGTAAGATGTTATTTCCACGATTGATTACAAATGTATATTATACATTTGAAGCCAAAAATAAACTATTCTTAGAAATATATTCTTTCTGCCGTGCTGAAGATCCAATCTAAGGCCTCATCCATATTAGGGAAGTGATCTAACCCTAGGCTATATCCCCAGTTCTCTCCTGGATTCATATAAGTGCAAAGATCCATTTTATACATAGTCTACACACAGTAAACTGAACCACAGAGTGGCTAGCAGTCTTTTTTGAATACTAAAAAACTAAGATTAACTATATCCACTGCTTCAAACATTATTTGTTACAATGATGTACAAGAAGGAAAGTAGCACACTGTTCTTGTGAAACTTTTCAAAAAACAGACGCTCAAACTCAATCCAGGAAATTCTTATTTCAATAGATCATGAGTGAGGCCTCAAACTGGGTATTTTGTTCTAAATATACATAAGTACCTTCTAATAGTACCACAGGTAACTCCATTACACAATAATGGCTGAAAATCACAGATTCAGGCAGTTTTTTTTAAAAAATAAAACATACAGTATATGTAAGTTTTACAGTATTAGTTCTAATTTTCATACATTACTATTAGGTATTTTGAGTGAATAAAAAACAGGTCAGATAATTAAGAATACTTTGAAAATGTTCTGTAGAATATTAAAAGTTCAAGGTCAGCTTGGGCTCCATATTGAGTTCAGCCTGGACTAGAGAGCAAGACCCTGACTCAACAAAAAGAAAAAAAAGAAAAAGAAAAAGAAAAGAAAGGAAAGGAAAGACATCAGTGGTGTCATTATCACATTAAATAAAAAATGAACCCAAAGTTAAAATTTTGGTTTTAACTAAGAAATATGTGTACATGTAACAAAAATACTCATTTTCTGTTTTCTAGCCTGATGGTTTATAGTCAAAATTAGACAGTATTCTAATGTATTTTGGAATAAAAATAAAATATAAAGCATGAAAAGGAAATACAAGAATTTTAGATAAGAAACCTTCTGTTTTAAGCTCATTTCTCTACATCACTTTAATCTAAGAAATCACCTTACAAAACAGAAGTACAGGTTGATCTGTTTTTCCTTGATGTGAAATAGGTGGTTTTAAAGTTCATCGCCAAAATCTTGAAGTAATTCACTACAAATATTCTCAGAACCATAACAGTCTAAGAAAGCCATGACCTGTATTAAATAAGCTATAAAAACAATTCCTGAAACACTAAAAATAAAAATGGAGATTACTGATGGATTTTTTTTTTTTCGCTAATACTTACTAGATACCCTACCTATCTGTCTGGCTAAAAAGAGTACATCTAAACACAATTTAACTTTTTCTTGAAGATTATATAGTAGTAGTAGTAATTCTTTCAGAAACTACTACTGGGGCTGGAGGAATGGCTCTGAGGTTAAAGCGCTTGCCCAACAAGCGCTAAGTACCTGAGTCTGATTCATCAAGTTCAACAGTACCTCGCCAGATATGCCGATGGCGTCTTCTGCAGCTCCATACTGGCCAAAATGTCCATTTTGCAGTCGTTCTAAAAGCTCCAATAAAGCAAAATTCTTTTTCAATCCCCACACACCTGAATCTCCTAGAATAAACATAAAAACAAAACCAAAATGGAACAAAATTAGATACTATTTTGCCTGATATTAATTTTGGGGGTGGAGGCAAACAGGGTCTTATACATAAGTTAGGTTAGCCTCATATACAATTCTTCTGTCTCAGCTTCCTGAGTACTAGCACTACAGGTATGTACTATCACATCCAACATTAGTAATACTTAACTTTTTAAAAATTCGGTATTTCCCCATTACCCTTTTAGGCCAGAATAATTTGTATATTTTCTTTAAAAAACAGAACTCCTCAGCATTCTAGGTAGAAACACACTGTTAAATTGTCTCACATTATATAACTCTATGAATCCTATTTTATGCCTTTTATTGGCTATACTGAAACACATGTTTACAGCTTTATTGTGACCTACAGTAAGAAATACATTTTATATTGAAACCCACACAACACATACGTAACTGAAACAAAAGTTCTGTCGTCTACTGTTTTGGTTCTGTGTGTGTATCTGTTTTTCGGTAGTGAAGGCTAAACCAGGGACCTCTGCACAGGCCGCCAGGCCTTTTATTATTCATTTATTTACTTATTTATTTTTTGAGACAGGGTCTCTTTACTCCACTAAACTGCCCAGGCTGGGTTTGAACTTGATATCTTGCTTCCAGAGCCTCTCAGAGTGCTGGGATTACAGGTATGTGCCACTGTGCCCAGTTTCAATATTCTACTTCTTTTTAAAAAGTGCTACAGAGCCTAAGGGTATAGTTCAGTATTAAAACATGAAAAGGCCTTGGGTTAAATCCCTAACAAACCTGCCCCCCCCAAATCTGTACATAAACAAGCAGACTGACTGCGTGACCACAAATAAGGTATGATTCATGTTTGCAAACCATCAAAAAGACACTCAACCTAAAAAAAAATCCATCTCTAAGTAAACGCAAACTACAACAGCTTTTTCTCAACCCTTCTTTAGCCTCCAGCAGTCACTGACCATACAAAAGCCTTCTCACACTAATACACAAAGCCTTATATCAAACATCTGAGCAAGACAATAATCTCCTTTATATAAGACCAGGCACAGCTAAATTAACGACAAATACTTTCCCCTAAACTGACCAAACACAACACCAGATAAACAAGTACTCACCACATACACACAAACTCTCCCTGGGCCCATGAATAAAAAGCAGACCTTTCCATAGTCAGAAGGAATATCTACCCATGGCAAGCTTCTACTCAACAAATATATCTGACATTGCTGACACCTAATATGTGTATGCTTAATGAACAAATATGTAAAGGAGTCACTGTCTACTGGGCTGCTGTGGTTTGGATCTGGAGTGTCTTCCAAAAGCCTCATGTATGTCGATATATTTGGATACTGGCGGAACCATATGCTTTTGGGAGGTGGAATCTTGCTGGAAAGGATAGGTGCTTAGGGCTTCACCTAGAGGGACTATGTTAACATGTTCAGATGCCACTGCCTTCTACACACACACACACACACACACACACACACACACACACACACACACACACCCACACCCAGGGTAAAGCTTTCAGATGTGTCCTACTGATCTGTGGATCAAAAAGCACATCAACTGACAGCTCCAGCTCAGTGAAGAAAGAAAAACACAGTTACAATTTATTTCTGAGAAAGATCTAGCCTCCTGACTCACTTGGGTATCTACAATGAGGTGAGCAGCTCCCAGACTATGCCATGTGCTTCCACTGTTGCTGGTTACCCATGAACAGACCTTCTCCAACAATGAGGTAAATAAATCTTTCTTCCCTTAATCTATGTGTTGACCAAAATGGAAACACTGACCTTGCTGGAAGTAAAAGCAGGCAAAACCCTTGAAGACATAGGCATAGGCAAAGATTTAATAAAACACCCAAAGCACAGGAGATAACACCAAGAATCAATAAATAGAATTGTATCAAATTAAAAAGCTTCTGCACAGCAAAGGAAACAATCAACAGAATAAAGAGGGTGCCCAGAGAATGAGGAAAAAAAAAAATTTGCCAACTACTCCTCAAGCAGAGAACTATCATGAAAAATATACAAAGAGCTAACAAAAAAATTAGATCCTCCAAAATAAAAAGCATCAAAAAATGGGAATCAGAAAGTATAAATACTTCTCAGAAGAAGAAATCTAAGGGGCCAGAAGAATGGCTCAAAGGCTAAAGTGCTTGCCTAGCAAGCTCTAAGCACCTGAGTACAAATCCCCAGCACCACATAAACTGCGCGGCGGTGCATGCCTAGCTACGCAGTAACGAGCAGCCTGGGCCATAGACTGAGACTTTGTCTTTAAAAAAAAAAAAAAAAAAAGATGATGACGAAATCTGAATGGTCAATCAATACATGAAAACATGTTCAGCATTTTTAGCCATCAGAGAAGTACAAATCAAAATAACACTGAGGTTCCATCTAACTCCAATAAGAATGAATGGTACTAAGAACTCAAAAAAACAACAAATACTTGTGAGCTATGTGGAAAAAAAAAAAAAACCTCCTATCTTGTGATGGGAGTGTAAACTGGTATAACCATCCGCAGGATGGAGATTCCTCAAAAAAAAAAAAATGAAAATAGATATTCTATTTGATCCAGCTATACCTCTTTTGGGTATCTTTCCAAAAAAAGTTAAAGTCAGCATACAAGAGTAATACATGCATACCTATGTTTACAGCAGCACAATTTGTAACAGCCAAATCTTGGAAGAAGCCTTATGTCCAACAACTGATGAATGGATAAATAAGATGTGGTACGTATGAGTACACAATGGAGCATAACTCTACCATAAAGGACAAATCTGAGTCAATTATAGGAAAATGGATGCACCTTGGGACTACTATGCTTATCAAAATGAATCAGACCCAGAAAGTTAAATAATGTATAGTTTCTCTAATATGAGAAAACCAAACCATAAAAAAGTAAAAAAGAGATGGAAGAAAGTAGGAAGATAGACTGTGGAAACAGAAAAGGCATGGAGGGTGGCATTAAGGTGGAGATTGATGGAGTTGGAAGAAAAGAGAGATGTGAAATGTAAATAATAAATGTTTTTTGAATTTGTGGATGTTAGATATTTTGTCCCAGTGATGAGAAAGTAACTCAAGACATGAGCTCTACTCTCTCTAGGCCTTCATTTTCTTATTAAAAATAAAAAGGCACTTCAACTAGATTAAATACCTTTATGATCCTCCCTGACTTATGTCACCTTCCCAAGAAACATTATGCAACCCAATCAGTATTTCTCACTCAGACTTGCTGTTTCCTCAAGGCCTTCTCCTTGATTGTTCTCACTTTTCATACATATTCTATAATAATTCAGACCATAATAGAACTTTAATTATTCTGTGTATATAAAGGTTAAGAAGTATACAAAACCATCATTTAAAAATATGACTACAAAGACTAAATGTAGTCCAGTGGTAAAATACTTGTCTAGCATTCACATGGCCGTAGGTTTAATCCACTGTATAATAAATAAATAAAAAATATGATCTGGAAAATTTTCCAAATAATCAGCTATTCCATAGTGGGCATATACACATGAATTCCTACCAGTGTCTGTCTATTGCTGAGTGTATCAGTTAATAATTGTTTTTTCTTTCTTTTTTTGAGACATGGTGTTGTGCAGTAGCCCAGGTTAGTCTTGAACTCAGGACAATTCACCTGCCTCATCCTCCCAAGTACTGGGATTACAGTCATGTGCCACCACATCCAGCTTTATGTGGTGCTGGGGAGTCTAACTCAGGGCCTTGCACTTGTGCTTTAACTGCTGTGCCGTTCCTCCAGGCCCCAGTTAATAATTCTATAACTATCAAAACACTCTATAGACTTCATGGCCTAAAACAAAGAACATTTAGGTTTTGCTCATTTCAGGGATTGAGGAAGCTAAGAAACTTTTTGTTCCTTGTTGTCCATGGTGTCATGCCACTGTACTTCCAACTACCTGAACAATATAACCTTGAACCATTATACATTCCTTAGCAATGTCTACTTGGAAGTTACCATTTTACTTCTGCACACATTCCACTGGACATATAAAATCTGTATAGCCATACCTAACCATAACAAGGCAGAGGAGTGTAAAGTTGCCATGTAGACAGAAAAGGAGAACCAGAAATATTACTCATCAGCACCAATAACTACTGATACTCCTTTAGTAGAAATGAATTCCTTTTTTGGGGAAGGGAGGCGAGTCTTGTTTTCTTTTTGGAACCAGTGATTGAACCCAGAGTACCATTTAGCTACATCCTCAGCCCAGAATTCTGGTTTTGGCCTTTAATAAAAATGGTAGCTTTCTTTTAGACAGAATTACAAATAATCTTTTTCTTCTTTGTAGATTTTTATCAAATTTCTATAATGAATATGAACATTATTTCTATACTACAATAAAAAACAATTTTTTTTCTTTACAAAATGACATCCAACTATATCAACGATCACTAGCACAGATTTCAGACTGAAATCTGGGTAAAAAATACCATGACCTCCTTCTAAGACAAAATTGCAAATTATAACGTTGATATGATAGATGTCATGTTGGGTTTCAACTTAGTACCAAGATGCAACTAACTAGTACTGCTCGTCATAAATTTCTAGTTTAGTTAAACATTAAAGATGGCAATGTTTCATCCTGTGGTATTAATGTAGAGAATGTAAAACAGAAGAAAGGTTCACATTCTTCTCAAACTGCAAGAAAGGTTCTAGCCTTCATTTGCAAAACAGTAACACTTCTGTAATTTTATATAAAATTGTAATTTTATAATTGTAATTGTATATGTCTTATGGAATAAAAGGTCAAATAAAAGAATCTCAGCAGACAGATTTCTCTCCAATCACAATTGTTTCCTGGTTTATAGTAAGTTAATGTTATCTATAATGATGCTACCAGTGTCCTGTGCTAGTTGTCTAGTAAATACATACTCTTGATTACCTCCAAAATGACCAAAACATTAAAAGAACACATTAAAAACCTTGTTTCTTAGCATTTTAAATCTTTCTAGCTTAAAGGTATGGGTGTTTTTGTTTACCTTTTTGTATTTTTTTCTCTTGCTTCCTTGAAGTGGATGAATTATTTTAAATATGTTCCCCTTGACACACAGTAAAATTACATTAAAATGATCTTAAACAGTGCTACTGAGCACAAAGAAAAATGGCAGACTTAATTGCTTTATTTTGGAGAAAAAAAATTTTATCAACAGTAAAGTTACAGAACTTAAGTTACACTTATAAAATAACTTTTCCAATGTTAATAAATATTATTTACAAATCTAATATCCCAAAACAACTTGTTTTAAAATATATAAGGCAAAGTTTTAAAATAAACTAAAAATCCTTAGGACTTTGAACTCATTTTAACAGAAAAGAAGTAATGATAAGCTACAAACACTGTGCCTTTAATACTAGTGAATAAAAACATAAAAAATTCTGAGATTAAAGTATCTTATCTGTGTTTTCATTACTGGCCCAGTCATTTGTAAAGAGACATAACTTTACTGGATTAATCACTTTAAGCAATGATTTAATATGTAATGAACACAGCATTATTTTCTTCAATGGTGGTGGTACATATTTCTCAGATATCTTAAAGTTGTTCACATATACATACTGAACATTAGCAGCCTAAAAGAGGCTGGAGAAATGGCTCAGCAGTTAAAGTGCTTGCCTAGCAAGTACCCAAGTTTGATAGCCCAGCACCACATAAACCAGGCAAGGTGGCACATGCCTGTAATCCCAATACTCTAGAGGCTGAGGCAGGAGGACTGCCCTGAGTCCAAGCCAGCCTGGGCTCCACAGTGAGTTCAGGACCAGCCTGGGCTACAGAATGAAACACTGTCTCAAAAAAAAAAAAAAATCGCAAAAGATGAAATATTCATAAATTAAGAGTAGTCTAGTCTGTTTTTATTTTTCTCTTTATGTGTATGTGCCCATATATATTATTGGAGATGGAACCTAGGACCTTCACACTGAGCTATATCTCCAGTTCATTTCTACTTTGGATTTTGAGATAGGCCTCAACAAGTTGCCCAAACTAGGCTTGAACTTAACAATCCTCTTGCTTCAACATCCCATAGTAATGGATTTACAGACCTGTGCCACCAAACCCAGTTAGGTTATTCTACATTTAGAAAACTACTGATGTTTGTTAATAGAAGCACAAGCTTTTAAAAGATCTTTGGAAATTGATAGTTTTTAAAAATTAAATGTACAAAATTATTTAATATGACAATTATGTTACAGGAATAATTTTCAATATTAAATCCATAAAAATAATTTTCCTACCTAGATCTGTTACTTGTCGGTCAAATGGGCAACGTATTGCTCTTCCATGAAGAGGCAGGCGAGTAAGACAGTCATGACAGACTGTGTGGCCACAAAGTAGAAGGCGAGGAACTTTGTCTCCTTGCAAAGAAAAGACATCTTCACAGACTCCACACTCCAGAACCTAATATTTGAAATAGAAACCTGTGCTCTTAAAACAATTTTAAAAGCATACATATTTTAGGCTTAAAAAAACCTAAAATATACAATTAATCTATCGCTTTATTCTTCCATGAGGAAAAAAAGGACAAAGATAACACTGCAAATTAATATCGCCTCTATCTTTTAAAAACTGTATCAGTAATTCTACCAAAGGTGGATTCCCAAGCAATAACTTCATTTTCAATAAATCATAGTTAAAAACTTCAATAAAAATAATCTACGTGGGGGTAACTACCATTCTAAATGATAAAGAAATTGTAAGAAAAGATTATAAGTAATTTTCAAGCATCTTCTGATATCAATGTCAAAGATAACACTGCAAATTAATATCGCCTCTATCTTTTAAAAACTGTATCAGTAATTCTACCAAAGGTGGATTCCCAACAATAACTTCATTTTCAATAAATCATCGTTAAAAACTTCAATAAAAATAATCTATGTGGTGGTAATTACCATTCTAAATGATTAAAAAATTGTAAGAAAAGATTATAAGTACTTTTCAAGCATCTTCTGATATCAATTTACATCAAATAATGTCAAAGCATACAGGCAATCAGATGAGACACAAAATTCAGTTTCTCTTCTTAATTAATAAATACTGCCCTTAGTCAGAAACATTTTCTATGTGTAGTAGTTCTGTACTTCCATTTATAAATACTTGTCAAAAGCTTCACAGTCAAATGAAAGGTTATTTGGCATATTCTATTTCCCAAGTATGTTAATCTATGTTTTAAAAATGGCAAATTGTATTTATAGCAATGGAGAATTTCAATGCTTTTATGTGTCTATGCACAAGTTTGGTGTGTATATATAGTGTTTCACAATTTTCATTAATTTTTTAAAAATACCCACAGTTAACTACTCTATTGTATCCTAAATATGGTACCCAAACTCCCGTGGTTCCTGTTCAAGATCAGCTACAATCTGGTTCATATTCTATTGTTTCACTGCTATAGCTGTCAGGCTCTATGCTCAATTATTAACACATCAAATGGCTTGTAGTACCCAGAACATGACAAGCTGTTTTTTTACTCACATTAATACTGAGGAAACAGTTCAACAAACATCTTCCTACTGGATCCTTTTTTTTTTCACTTTAATGAATCAATAAATTTCTATGTTACTTTCATCTCTTGGTCTACCCACAGCTCAATCCAACTGAAATGATCACAGTAGGTTTTTTTTGTTTTGTTTTGTTTTGTTTTTGAGCCTCCATATACCCTGCTTAGATGCTACTGTAAGATTCAAACTACTTTAAATAACTTCATTGGCTCTCCAGCCTATCTTTCCTTGTTAGAACAAAGACCCTGACACGGCATTCCGAACACCCAACACTGTCTTCTTACATAAATAAAGCCCAACAAAATAAAAAATTAAAACCAATTCAGTCTACCACCATCAAACACACAGGATAAAACACAGAAAATCCAGGGTAGAAATCAGACTAGATCCATCACAATCTTAATTTAATTCAGCAATTATTTTTGATTTAGCAGTTCAGATGCAAATATCTTTCACAATAAACTAAATTTATAATTGCCATCCATCTCAGTATAGCTCAAGAGAAACTTAAATATAATCAGTTCATAGAAAAGCAAAACAACTTTTAAAGACTTGAAATATTCAACCTCTTTTAAAAAATGCAAAATAAAGCCATATCGAGACACTTTTCTAAAAAAAAAGGTAATGCTATAGATTAATAAAAGTGTAGTAAAGCAATCTCATGCATCATTGATTGCAGTGAAATACTCACTAAGAGATACAGCCTCTAGGGAAGCAATTTGGCAATACTTATCAAAAGTTTAAATAAATCAGTAACTGCAGTTCCAGGAACTTATCCTGCAAATTTATCAAACACATGAAAAGATCTGTAGGCTATTCCATACAGTGTCACTCAAATCATCAAGAGCAAATAAACATCAATACCAATCTGGAAAATAAATTCTGTTACAATCATATTCTATAAAAGTAGATAGGTTAGCAAAAAAGAAATGTTATATAATAGACATGAAATGATTTCATATAAATTAAGCAAAGTAAAAAATGATACATAGAATATATTCATTCTTGTATAAAGCTTAATTAAGAAAGAATGAGCAGGTCCTTTTAAATATAGTTATATAAGCATACTGTCTTTCTGGAGGGATACACAGGAAACCAGTAACAGTGAAATATTAGTCCTATGAGAAACAGAACAACTGGGATCGAGTTCCATAAATTACAGTATGTACCTTTACACACAATTCAATTTAGCTTATATATTATTTTTTAGTCTACATATTTTTAAAAACAAGTTTAACTTTACCAAATTCAATAAAGATATTCTAGTATAAAATAAATTCAACATGTTTATAAATGTTGTCATGATTGTGATACAATAAACTTATTTATAACAATAAATTCAAAAGAATCAAATTAAAGTGCTGCGTAGTCTATTTCTATCTTACATCTTTGTCTTTATCAGTACACAGGATAAGTTACTCATGTTGCCAACATAGACTGTTTATTAAAAAAAAAAAAACAGCTAAGTGCGGAGGCGCGAATCTACAATCACAGCTCTCAGTAGGTAGAGACAGGAGAATCGCAAATTTAATTCTAGCCTATGCAACTAGTGAAACTCTGTCTAATCAAAGATTTTTTTTTTAAGGCTGGGATAGTTTAGTGGTAGACTGTTTTATCCAGCAAGTGCCAGACCAAAGGTTTGATTTCTAGTACCACAAAAAAAAAAAGAAACAGCAGCTCTATTAATCCTATTAAAATTCTATTGATTAGTAAACAAAACATGGATACAAAAATAAGTCATGTGTCAGCAAGGTACATAACAGTGCAAGACATTTTCTCTTATCTATAAAAATTGCAGCTAATAAGCATAAGAAACTAAGTTCTAGATAGAAAATATTTGCATTTTACATGTCACAAATATTCCAAAGAGAAATCTTTAAAACTTACGTGCAAATCACATTATAATAAGCTACACAAAATTCTAAAAGCACTAAGAAGTCTAAGGAAAAAAAAAACTTTGTGACTTTTTAAAATGTTGTGTCACAGCACTAAATTTTTTGCTTTCCCTAATTATCAAGAACCCTACAATTATCAACTTATTCTTTTAACAAGAGGCCATTTTACACAGTATCAACATTATGTACTTCAACCTTTGGCTTCCAAGGAATGCTTCTTATTTTCTTAAAAAGGATTCTTATTACATAGTTCAGGTACAGTCTACATTTTAAGATAAGAATAAACAAGGTGTACCTCCATTACACCAAATTTTGTGCATAAAACTGGAGTTACATCAGGCTTTGGTTCACTTTTTAGACTGTAAGGCAACTACAATGATACTTATTACAAATACGGACTAAAACTTACAGGTCACAAAATAACCTACAGCACAATTCAAAACTAAAATCTAAGTATACAGTATGCATAACATGAGGGATCCTCAGTTATATTGTATACCATCTAAATAGCTTCATCAATATACAAAATCCAGTTGAATCAATAATCACCAATACTGATTAATAAGTCATGGCCATAAATATTTGCTGTGGTACAAAACCAACATTAGGTGATAGGTCATCACTACCTATCATTCATTATGTTAAAATAACTTCGGAGATTCTCTGGTTCAGTGGTTCTCAATACTGTTTGAACATTTTTAAAATTTCTAAGAACTTAAAATATATATATATATATACTGATTTCAACACAGTAGTTTAAATTCTTGGTCTTTCTAATAAGTACCCATAAACGAGAACTATCAATCTCTTACATTGCAGATGACCTTGAAGATAGTATCCTCTCAGGTGTTCTATATTACAATGGAAGGCAAAACTTAGTCCCATATATTTCACCTGTTTGGTTTTTTTATAAATGCAATCTGGAGCACTTATAAAGGCAGACTTCAACAATGGAAAATTTCTATGCCTTAGCATTAATATCCATTAGACGAGGCAGCTCAATCACTAACAGATGTACGACTATAAAAGTAGAGAAATTCTGAAAAGCAGACTTCAGAGTCAGTCAACCCTGAGCGACATATTGGGTTAATCTGAACTTCGGTTACTTTCCATATAAAATACGAATTAACATCTATCGCATACGTAAATAGTGGCAAATCGAAACAATATAGTCCTGGTGAAAACAATAATACCTCGATTTTTAAAAAGATAACTAATGTCTGTTGAGCTTAACTAAAAGCAGAGGACCTAGAGAAAGACGAGTTTAGGTCACTCCCTCAGGCCCACAAGGTCCTTTTCACAAATATCGCCGTGTTCGATGCTAACATCTGGCCATGAGCAGACAAGACAATTTCTGTACAGGCAACAACGCGAAGGGAAGACTTGTAAAGCTATGCAGGGGCCAAAGGTCGCGCATTCTGCCCATAGAAACTTGGGCCGCAGCGACGCAGCCAAGCCTCCAGGATGAACCGAAGGAGGCAGGCGGTGGAGAACAAAGCACGCAAGGTCCCTCACCTTCACTACAGCCGTTCCGCGAGTGCCCTGTCGACCACTGTCTGGCCCCGCTCCAGGCTTGTTTACAACCAAGGCAGCCATCCTGGAAAGAGCGGCGCCACAGACTTAGTTCTCACAGGGTTCAACTGAGAGGCGTGGCCGAGCCACCTACCCAGAAGCCTCTAGTGCGCAGCCGCAGTGCGAGCGACTCGGGCGACGCTAGCTGTCCTCTTTCTTCCTCCCCCTTAGCCATGGGCTGTTTGGTCTCACGTCCTTGTACATTGGGCATACTGTTTTTCAGAAAAAAAGGTTGCAACTGATGAATGCATGAAAGAAAGAAAATCAAGAAGGGAGACATAAGATAGAATTTAAAATTTTAGGTGAAATCCTTACTCCTGTAATTTTTCCTCTTTTGAAAAACCCACCAGGATGAGGCTACAAGAACTACATCTCCCTAAATGCAATGCGATTTTTTTGTGTGACCTGCAGGTCCCAGCATGCACCACATACCCTTTTGCTTCTGCCATTGCGGGCGATCGGAAGGGCTTGCAGTGTTGCAGAGAAGTGGTTTCTTTTAGGTCGAGATGTGTATTTGGAGACGGAAATTTTTACTTATTCATCTGTAAGAGAGAAGGGATGGCTTTGGTGAGAAAAGATGCCTGATGGGCCTGTAAATGCCGCCGTAAAAAGAAAATTTAAGGTATGAAGAGTGGAAAGAAGTTGTAGGAGTGCGTTTGACCCTTGGTCTTCCGAGACGGCGCGCTATTCGGTTTTCTTCCGGGCCAGGGTGAACGGCCTCAGATCCCGGAGGCGTATTCCTAAGGGCCCGGCAAAATGGAAGTGAATCCCCCTAAACAGGAGCACCTACTGGCGCTGAAAGGTAAGCGTTTGCAAATCGGACACATCTTTTCTGCTTTCTCCCCTTCTTTCACTTCTTTCTCTAAGCCCTTGCCACGTAGACTTGGTTTCTGGAAAGTAAGCATCGTCCTCAAACGCTCAGCGGTCGCCTTGCCCTGTGCCTTGACTTTCAGCGCAAGAGGTTTCTCTGATCTGTGTCGCTACAGCCAACAGATGTTAGCTGCGGAAGCTGATACCGACCCTACCTAGCAGATATTTGTGAACTGGAATAAATTACAGAGAGCATTTAAACTAGTTTTTGTTTTTGTTTTTTCCTGGAGCTGGAGGAATTGCACGGCAGTTAAAGCGCTTGCCTCACAAGCGTAAGACCCTGACTGCAATTCCCCAGCAACGACAGAGAGCTGGGCGTGGTAACTCATGCCTGTAATCCCAACACTGAATCCAAGACCAGCCTGGGCTACAGAGCGAGACCCTGTCTCAAAAATAAATTAATATAGGAGTTTTTCCTTCTGTGTGTTGTCTATTCATATGGCATTGATGAAGTACCAGCTTTATTTATAAAATTAAGATTGAATAATAATTCAAGGATTTAGCTGTACATAAATTTGTTGAAACTGCAGTTTACTTGAAACCATTATGTATATCAAAAATATCTAAAGTCTCTTGCCAGCTTTTATTTTCTGTGCACTGCAGTTTGGAGTAGTTTAGTTCTATTATTGCTTAGGAAAATACAGCAAGGCACAATTTTCTGAATTTCATATTTTCTGAAAACCTCTTTTTTTAAGGCTTATGTTGTGTATTTACTACTACAGGTACACTTTTTATTTCTTCGATGGTTTAATAGTTAACAATGCCTTCTCAGACTTAGCTGGGGAAACACTTATTAAATATCTGAACCTGCCAGTAGTTGAATTGCACTTAGTTTTCTTATGGCTCCCTTTCGAGGCACTGCTCATTTCTTCTCCACCCTCTGTATAGCGTACTCATTGAAAATTACAGAGATCACCAGTCCCACTTGTTGTATAGAAGCATGTATTGAGAGCCAGCTTAACAAGGTTGTCTCTGATTGTAAAACTAAGAAAGTTTGGGGGTTCAGGTCCAAGCTCAGTGGTTAAAACGCTTGCCTAGCTAGTGCAAGGTCAGGGATTAGATTTCCTGGCGTCGCATAAAAGTTGGGTGGCACAGGCCTGCACTCCGGCACCTGAGGCAGAGTATTGTTTTGAGTTTGAGGCCAGCCAGTTATATAGTGAGCTCAGGACCAGCCAGGACTACAGAGCGAGACCTTGTTTCAAAAAAAAAAAAAAGACACAGACAGAAATATCAAATAAATAGCAATGGGACCTGTAAATTTAACCTGAACAAATGATCTAGACTTAAATGAATTAATCATAGATGGATTATTTGTTCACATCAAGTGTGCGAATGGATATTACTTATATCTCAGGCAAGCAACTTTTTCAAAATCTCATATCTAGTAGGTAAGGGAGGCAATATTGCAACACAAGGCCTGCCTACATCGTTGTGTTGCCTCACAATGAGTGAGAGAACATTTTCAGAAACCATTACTTTGCTAACTACTTTGATGGGAATTTGGAACAATTCTTTTCATTGCTAAAGGTTACTTAATAAAAATTAATTGCCTATAAGCACAAATTCTTCATAGTAAAATACCTGCTGTTGGGAATTTTAAAATTTCTATTATTTTTAAAAAACAGATGATCTAGTGAAAAAGAGAGGCAGTGTTGAGTATTTAAGCAGATTAAAGGGCACGTGCTTTATATTTCATTAATTTGTGAGCTTTTTACGAACTTTCTTTCTCCATTGCCCTAGTAAACCAAAAATTTTTGCATGTTTTAATTTTATGGATGTAAGATGCTAAAATACATTAACTTACTTGTTCATTTATTTTTACTTATGTATTAATAGATGAAATGTTAAGATAATGTTGCTGTTCTTAAAAAAAGAGAAAATGTTAAAGAAGTGCTTATGAGTTCTGTAAAGTATAACACTGAGTAAATTCAGACAGTGAGTTTTCAGAGTCTTACAATGCACATATACAAAGAAGTCAGAAGAAAAAGTGAATGCATTACTAACTTCCCAAAGAATGTTATCTGTTTATATTCATATTAAAAATTTTGGATGTTAAGGGTCACAGTCATACACAAATTTGAAAATTGTCATATCTATTAGTGTACATAATGAAATTATTATGAGATTAACCACTTCACTCCTTTCAATCAGACATTTGCTCTTATAATAGGGGTCATCGCATGGTCATCCCAGAAATGGAAGAACTGCCATCTGTAATGCAGGGAGTGTGTGTGTGTGCGCGCGCATGCGCGCGCACGTGTTGCACGAGCACGCACACACACACACTAGAAATGGACCCCAGGGCCTTCACACTGAGCTACTGTCCAGACCGTTTTTCCATTTTTTTATTTTTGAGACAGGGACTTACAAAATCATTGTGGTTGCTCAGGCTGGGCTTGAATTTGCCATTCTCCTGCTTCAGCCCCGCAGAATGCTGGAATTACAGGCCTGTACTGTCAGGCCTAGCTTGTAATGATTTTTGAGGGAAAAATTCAACCTTTTTTTATGCAGTAGTTGGTATATAAAAGACTACGTTGTGACTCTTACATCTTTGGGCCTGGTTAGAAAACCTAACTTGCGGATCCTAGAACACTCTGTTCATGGGCGTATGTGCCATGTGCTGGAACATACTACAATGGATTAATTTGGAGTAACTTGTGGATTTGTATTCTAAGAGAAAAATGAGAGTGTAGATTTCTTGTTCTTTTTCCAGGTTAAAATTTAGGAGTCATGTTGTAAGTCTCAATACTGTTTAGTGTTACTATCCTTGTTAAAATGAAAATTAAACCATATTTATACTCTGGGAGGCTGAAGCAGAAGAATTGGCAAGTTCCAGCCCAGCCTGAGTAATTTACTGATACCCTGTTCAAAAAAATTTTAAAAGGGAAGGGGGGGTGTGTAGCTCAGTGCACAACAAAAACCACATTTCTGTTTTTCTTGTTTACTACTGAGAATTAAACATGGTCATTAAGTATTTATTTATTTGTTAGATTTGATTAGATTTAAAAGTTTAAAATGATCTTCCCTCAACTAAATTGAAAATTACAGTGATCGTTATCCTCTATTTGGTTGTCTCTAATTTTTGAATATTACATTTTCTAAACGTAGTGTTTTAAGAGGCACAAATTTTTACTCTTTGTTTTTGCTGTAATTTTAGGACTGTTGTCACTTACCATGTGAATATTAATACTTCGAAGTCCTTTTTGAATTAAACATGTTGACTACTAGTATTTACAGGCTGGACATGATCACAATGATTGTGTAATTCAGTCCCTTATTTTGGTGAGAAAGGATTTTCAGTCTTATGGATTGCATTCATGTTTACCAAGAGCACAGCATTAAAATATATTGGATATAGTTTTGTTTTTTTCTTTTCTTCCTGTCTATTTTTGTACAGGCTGTCTCTGCCATATCTTATTCTTTGAAATACTTCCACTTTAGGTCCTGTTCCTCTGATTTGACAAGAGAGACTAATACTAAGTTACATTCTAGCTTTGAGGAGTTGAGCCAAGAAAAATTTCTCTTCATTAAAAGTAACTGGATTACTGCAGAATGACTACAGAAGTAATTTTACATTATCGGCCAAATGAAAGTGATCCCACACTCCTACCAGAAATTGCAGAAAAAGCAATTCAAGATTTTCCTACTCGTCCTTTATCAAGATTTGTCCCTTGGTTTCCACATGATGGGTCTAAACTTCCACTCAAACCTAAAAGATCACCACCTGTAATTTCTGGAGAGAAAGCTGAAGATGTAAAACAGTACTTAATCATTTCAGAATGCGGTGTTAAATCACAGAGTTATGATTGCACGGTAGATCTTTTGGAATTTCAGCCTAGTTTGAAAAAGCAGCACTTAATCCAGTCACATGCACTGAATGAATGGAATAATTGTAGAAATCCGGATAAAAGGTCAGTAAAAGGAAAGCAGCACAAGAGGAGGACCTGGAGTGTATCACTTACAAGCAATAATTGTACTGAGTATGTTCTTCCTTTGTCTAAAAATTTGCAAGATAATTTAAAGGTACTAAATTTGCACTCTCTTTATAGAGCAAGATGGACAATAGAACACACCATTTGTACTAACCAAACTCTGGAAGACATTTGGGCAAAACTTAATCAAATTATCAAGCATAATGAACTGCCATCTTGTAATGCTACAATTCAGAGACATTTAGGCCAGATATGGGTGTTCTGTGATATTAGGTGCTGTGAATTTGTGGGAAGTATTCTTAAAGAAAGATTAGCTCTTACTGGAACAATTAACTTATTTGTACAAAAACATGGTGTTATTTTTAGCATGTAATGAATTCTGTTGATTGTCAAGAATATTCTGAATGAACTGACTGGGGCCTTTAATAAGTGAATGAGTATTTTGTTCATTTTTACAATAATGTAATGACTTTTTTTAATCTGATGCTTCCATAAAATAGCCTGTTTATTCTTTACATTGTATAGAACTAATTTTGTGGTAATATGTATATGATTTGTGTCCCTGCCATTAGTATCAGTTGAATTGTTAGGCTTCTAAATTAAGAATTTTCTGGCTTTTGCATATTAGCAGTGTTCTTTCAAATGAATTTTTAGAAATTATTGTTTACACTGAAATTGAAGGTAAAATATTCTGTTCCTTTTGTTATGTTACTTTTCTAGTGATTGGAATAGATATCACTATAAACTCTGATGAATAGCTTGGATTTTGATGAATTCCTAAAATCTAATTGTACTGATTGTACTGGATTTTTCATTAGTCATTCTAAATGTAATGATTTTTTTAAAAAATAAAACTAAAAGCAGTTCTATTGGGAATGTTAATTCAAGTGTCATAATGTAATGCTAAGTGGGAAACCAACCCAGATACTTTTTTTTTTTTGAGATCTCACCCTGTAGTTCAGACCTGCTCTGTACTGACTACATAGCCTAGGCTGGCCTCAGACTCATGGTGCTCTTGCTCATCCTCTCAAATTCTGGGATTACAGGCGTGCACCGCCACACCCAGACTTAACCCAGATTCTTAATAGATAATACTTGATGTGTTGTTTTGAAACAGAGACAACTATAATTTGTCTGATACCATCAGGTATCTTTAATTTGGTCATCTGTTTTGAATGAAAGTATGAAATATGAGTAGATCAAGTCAGTTATCCTAATATAGGCAATTCGGTCTTTCGTTGCTTTTTTATTTTATTGATTTAATTTTGAAACAGGGTCTCACTTTGTATCCCACGGTGGTCCTGAACTCACTGTGTAGGCCAGGCTGGCCTGGGACTCCGGGCAATACTCCTGCATCAGCCTCTCAAGTGCTGAGATTACAAGTGTCAATTTTTTGGGTTTTTGTGTGTGTGTGTGTGTGTGTGTGTGTGTGTGTGTGTGTGTGTGTGTGTGTGACGTAGGATCAAGCCCAGGGCCTCATGCATGCTGAGTGCTGAGCTACATCCTTATCCCCAATAATTTGTGTAATAACTACTATTACTACTAACTTAGAACTTTGTTGATCATTAGTTGTTTTAAGTTTTTGTGGGTATTTTTGTTTGTTTGTTTGTTTGTTTTTGAGACAAGGTCTCTAAGCCAGGCTGGTCCTGAACTCACTGTGTAACCCAGGCTGGCCCTAAACTGACAGCAATCCTTCTGCCACCACCCCTTCCAAATGCTGGAATTACAGGTGTGTGCCATCACACCTGTCATTATATAGTGCTGGGGAAATGAACGCATGGCCTAGCACTGGGAAGGCAAGTGCTTTAACCACTGTGCCATTCCTCCAGCTTTCCCTTTTCTTGTAGTAAGTAAAACATTGCTAACTGGTTCTAAACATCACCTCATAAAAATACTTAAGGTGATCCAAGCACAGTGGTGCTTGCCAATAATCCCAGCATTCTGTGAGGCTAAGGCAGAAGGATACCAAGTACTAGCCCAGCCTGGGTAACAGCAAGACCCCTTCTCAAAAAACAAAAAGGGGCTGCGTATGTAGCTCAGTGCAGATGCTCTGGGTTCAATCTATAGTACTAGGAAAAAAGAAAAAGTGACTAAGAGAATAAAAGTTTTGAAAAAGCATGTAAGTGTGTATTTAACAAATGTAAATCTTTACTTTGAGGTCTAGGACATAGTAGGGATGGTAGGCATCGAACCTTCCCTCAGAGCGCTTACATTGAAGTTGCAATATTAGCCAAACCAGCTTCCTGAGAAAAGCCAGTTAGATGGTAATCACTAACAGAGACATAGTTGCCTTACAGAACAGTGCCCAGCATAGGAACTCCACAGTCTGTGGTAAATGTGCCCTCTAAGGTAGTATTTATAGCCAGAGCAGGCTAGTGATGTTTGCAACACAAGGAGTCTGCTAATTTTTAACTGAAGAGGTAATCTTTTCTGATAGGTTTCACTCTATCCAAATATTGTATATTTTTCTAGGTAATTTTATATTGTCTCAAATAAGATTCTTTATGTAGAAAATCATCATCATGTACATGACCACCGCTAAAAGTTCTTGAGAATACTGCAGAGAGTAGGGGAACTTTTTGAGGTCAACTTCTTCAGTAACTCCTTCCTCTTTCATTTCCTTAATCTCACTCCATGACTGCTAAAGACCTCACAAAGTTATTTAGCATTGCCAGTGAACTTACAGATAAAAAGTTGATATTATGCATTGGATTTATATTTTTCAAGGAATCTCTTTATCACATGATTGCTAATGAAGGATTAAAAGTTAGATAATCATAACATTGATTTTTTATGATGAAGTGTAATTATTATGCACAAAGCTCAGGAATCACGGGATTCTTATGAACAGTTTTTGAGTTAAACAATTATACATTAAAAGGATCATCTTTGAGTTCGAATTGTGATGGACTGAGGCAGAAGGATCGCAAAGTCCAGCTTTGGAGGAAAGGCCTTGAGTTTCAACCCCAGAGCTACTACTATTTTTTATGTGAAACATTTAAAATTTTATTTATTGTAGATAAATTGCTTTCTACCATCTGAGAAACTGAAATTCAGAACTGGGACACTGAAGATTAGTTTTAGTTCAAAGTGTACAAAATACGCAGTGATCTTAAAAATTAGTTTGTCATCTACCTTAAGTAATCAAGGCCTAAGAACTTTGAATCCAATATTACTTCTTTTGAGCCTTTTTGGTGTATTTAGAACCTGTGACTATTGATCTAACAGTAGTGCCCTGCAATTAATGGGTTTTATTAAGTCATAGGCATAGAAATGTATAGGGGAATCAAAGGTAAGTACATAAAGGTAAATCTGAGTGCATTTGGCAAAATGCTTTCATCATTTATACTAGTAAATCAGCAGTTATACCATCATTTTATTTTTCTTTTTCGAGCCAATTACCTTCAAATAAGATTAAATGAAATTAAAGATAAAATGTGGAGGTGGAGAGAATCCAACTTATGGTTTTTTATTTTTTTATCATAATCTTGGACAAATCTAACTTCATTTGCCAAGTTACAAGTATTTTTTAAATGTTTGTGTTATTTTCTAAAATTAGTTCCTCCCTAGTAGGGCCACTTTAACTTACTACACAAAATGCAAAAAATTAGTCTGAAATTTACAAACTTGAATACTTTCAAGAACTAAAGACATACAAATGTAAAACTTAGTAAGGACTCTGATCTTGAAGATTCTACCTGATTTTTCAATATTCTGCCCAGCCAACGTATATATACAAATTGTACTTGGCCCAGTTTGCTAGTATTTGGCCTCTGGCCTGTCTTTGTCTTAATAATACTGGTGATCTACAAAACTTTTCTAAAATAAAATTTTGAGTAAAATCAATTTTCATAATTGAAATGTGTATGTTTTATTATTTTCCACTGCTACTTCTAGGCATACATTTTACGTATAGTGACTCAACTAAAAATGCATTTTTTGTTTTTTAATTTTGTTTATTTACATACTGAATCTCCTTTCCCCTTCCTACCCACTCACCCTCTCCCCACTTTCCTTTTCCCTCGCCACAGAGTTCATCTTCTTACTTTCTTCCCTATCTCTTAGATTTTGTATGGATTGGTTTTCTCATGTTAGAGATACCATACTATATTTAACTTGCGGGTTTAATTCATTTCACTATTCATAATGGTCTCCAGATGTATTCATTTTCCTATAAATGACTCAGATTTGTCCCTTTTGGCAGACTAGTACTCCATATATATATATAAATATTCACATCTTCTTTATCTGTTCATTTGTGATTGGACATATTGGCTTCTTCCAAGATCTGGCTCTTATAGATTGTGCTGCTATAAACATGAGTATGTATGTATCATTCTTGTATAATGACTTTAACTCTGCTGGGAAGATACTCAGAAGAGGTATAGCTGGGTCAAATGGAATATCAATTTTCAGTTTTTTGAGGAATCCGTACTGTATTCCATAGTAGTTATACCAGTTTGCAGTCCCACCAGCAGTGTGGGAGGGTTCCTTTTTCCCTGCCGCCTCATCAACATTTGTTTTTTGAGATATTAATACCAGCTATTCTTACTGGAGTTAGATGGAACCTCAGTGTTTTTTAATTTGCATTTCTCTGATGGCTAAAGATGTTGAGCATTTTTTCATGTATTTTTGGCCTTTGAGACTTCTGAGAACTGTATTCATTCAGATCTCCACTTTTTGACTGGGTCCTTTATTTTGAAGGCTCCAGTTTTTTTTTTTTTTTTTCCAGTTTTTTGTGTATTCTTGATGATAGTCCTCCAAGGAGTAGCTGGCAAAGATTTTTAAAAATGTATTCTTTGTTTTTTAATTTAGGAGGCTAAAATGGATATATATGTATATGTGTGTATATATGTATATATTTTTTCTAATACCTGCTTTAACATGTATTTAGACACAAAATTGCTATTTAATAGCAAGTTCCTTGGTTTTTAAATTTTAGTTTTATAGATACAGTATAAGTCCAACAAATATCAAGTTTAATTTTGATGCGATATATATGTGCACAAAATACTCAAGCTCAATATAAACATTGTATATGGCATAAATATTTATATAAAAATGGGAAAGAAATACCAAGTTTGTTTAATTTGAATGTCAGTTTGCAGTTCTATGCTTTCCATTTGAAAATTGGCTGGTAATATGTATCTTGACTGAAAATGGAGTCACATATATACCAAAATATTGATATTTTTTTCTAGAAATCTTGGAACTTTTCACATATTAAGGCTATGTATTTTTTACTAGTCTGCATTTAGCCAATGTGTCAAAACGCATAAGATCGCTTGCCTTACATTGAGTTTGCCATACTCTCCATGTCATTTGGTAGAGTGCTGTTAGGCTTGAAATATACTAATTAGTTGGTTTTCACCTTGAAGACATGTTTAACTCATTTAAACAAACAGTCACATCTTTAAATCTGTAAGCCTTTATTCATCATCAAATTCTGGCATACATTTTATTTTTGATAAAATAATTTGAATTCATGTGGCAAATTATAATAATGCTTTTTTTTTACATTTGCCTCAATTTAGCCATCCTTCTTCCAAAAAGCAAATAAAGTGACCATAACCGGCATCTATACTTTTTAAAAATTACCGGAATTTATTATTTTTCAATCCTCTGGCTCTTATGAAATTGACAGCCTTAACTAACTGCATTTTAAAAAGCTTTTGTGCTTAAATTTTCTTATTGTACATCCAATGATACTTCATAAAATATGAGTTTTGGGCTGCAGTAAGTCCCTCTCTTTTACCGACCATTGCCAGAGCAGGTTGTTGTTATAAATTTAAATTGTTTTAACATAAAATAAGACCCATTCTTCCTCGTATTTTTCCACTAATTTCATTACTTGTTTTTCCAGTGAAGCTAGACATATTCTGTGTAGATACACTCTTAGCTTTGATTGGGATTATATAAACCTTTTTATTAACTGATTTTTTATGATTTATACACAAAATTAATATTACTTAAAAGGCTACATTCAGTTTCCAGTGCTGAAGAATTATGAAGGAGTGAGAGAGCTCACAGAGATCTTTTTGGTGTAAACTTGTTTCATAATTAAAATACTTCATCTAACCATGTTTCCCCACTAGGTTGATACTGGTTAATATATTGATATTGTTTACATTGAAGTCACTTTAGTTTTTTTTAACCTTGTGCTCATTAATATGCCCTAGGTTTTAAAATTATTTTCTAGTTTTTCTGTGATGAATGTAATACAGTTGTATTTAATTTGTTCAGTGCATGAACTGAATAAAGGCAAATGTGATCTCTTATCATATAAAATTTTTATTTCATAATAACCTTTCGTGGTATTGGTTATTGAAACCATGGACTCAGCATGCTAGGCAAATCTCTACCACTGAGCTACATGCCCAGCCACCTGCTCATTTTGTTTTGTTTTGTTTTGTTTTGTTTTGTTGTGTTTTGTGAGAGGATCTCACAAAGTTGCCCAGGCTGGCTTTCAATTCTTGATCCTCTAGCCTCTGCCACCTGAGTAGTTGGGATTGCAGGCACATACCAGCACACCTAGCACAGATTAACATTTTTAATAAATCACTGAGGGTTGATAATCTTTGGAATTCTTAATACGTATGCATTTTGTACTAATATACACTTGGTGAATACTCTATACTGGACTAAAATGTTAGTCCAAAGCAATATTAATGTTTTGTTTCATTTACCTTCTCAATCTGCAGTGATGCGGTTGACCAAGCCTACCTTATTCACCAATATTCCAGTAACATGTGAAGAGAAAGATTTACCAGGTATGTATGGCATACACTGTTTGGATCAAAAGAGAAGCTGAATCTTGAGTTTCCTATGTTGTCTTGCAATAATCCTGGCCTTGCCGTTCTCTTGCTAACCCTTTGCTGAATTCTTTTGTCATCTGTTTTATACCATGTGAATCTGAGTAGTAGATCTCATTATGATTATAGCACATGTAAGGATGCTACTGCTGATATGCTAGGGTAACAGGAAACTTTTAGCTTAGATAAAAGTACATCATATTCTGACAATATTCAGATGTTGCCTTTATCCTCAAGTACTCCATCAGTAATGGTATTGCATTCTTCTCATTTAGAATTATTGGTGCTTTGTGTAGCGTATTCTGTATCTCATGATCTGCGCTTTCTAAAGTGTTTTTTGTCTGTGAAAACAGAATTTTTTTATCTTTACTTTTTTTTTTTTTTTGGAGACAGGGTCTCATTCTGTAGTCCAGGCTAGTCCTGAATTCATTATAGAGTGCAGGCTGGCCTTAGACTCAGCAATCCTCCTGCCTCAACCTCCCAAGTGCTGGGATTACAGGTGTGTGCCACCATGCCTTGCTTAGATGATATTGGGGAATCAAACTCGAGTACTTTGTGCAATACTGTAACCACGTAAACAATTGCCATTATGTAATATAAAATTAAAATTTTAAATATATCATTTCTGTCAACATTGTTTTTAAATATCTTTTTCAGCTAGTTCCTTTGGGGTTATGGGGTCAAAACCAGGCCTCTGGAGATGCTAGACAGGACTCTACTACTGAGTGATACTCTTAGCCCCCAGTTTTTTTTTTAATCTAAATAAAAAATATTTAAAAGGTAGATGTTAAAATTTTTCTGTTTTTCTCTTGCTATAGGAGATCTCTTTAACCAACTGATGAGAGATGATCCTTCAACAGTAAATGGTGCAGAAGTGTTAATGTTGGGAGAAATGTTAACTTTACCACAAAATTTTGGGTAAGAATAATACAGTCATATAAAACATGTAGCAGTGCAGTAAACACATTTAAATCTTGTTTCCAAAAAAATATCTGTACAGTAGGAAATTGATCATATACCTTTAAGTGGTGAAAAACTATAAAGGGTCCAGAGGAATAGCACAGCGGGTAAAACTCTTGCCTAGCAAGCACAAGACTTTGAGTTGAATTCCCCAGAACCACATAAAGATGGGCGTGTTGGTGCATGCATGTAATCCCAGAACTTCCAAGGCTGAGGCAGGAAGATTGCTGTGAATTTAAAGCTAGCCTGGGCTACTTACTGAACTGAAGTCAGTACCAGCCTTGGCTACAGAGCGAGATCCTGACTCAAAAAAATAGAAGACTAAAAATTATAGTGATTCTAGTTTTAATTTTTAAAAAGAGATACATACCAAAACAAAATGTTAACAGCCATTCCTCAAATGGTAGCATTTTAACTTTCTTCCTTAGATCTTCTTTTATTTTATTTTCAGACAGGGTCTCACTCAGGCTGGCACTGAACTCACAGCAGTCTTCCTGACTCAGCCTCTCAAGTGCTGAAATTACAGGCATGTGCCACCATACCCAGTTTATGTTGTGCTAAGGAATGGATAGCTTTTATTTTTTAAATGACTGTTTTGCTTTTATTGATTGTTAATTTGAAAAAAATTTCCCTTCAGGAGCAGAGTTCTTTTTGTTTGTTTTTTGTTTGTTTGTGTGTTTGTGCGAGACAGTTTAGTTTGTTCATTAACTCATTATGTAGCCCAGGCTGGCCTCAGACTCACAGCAGGCTGCCTCAGCCTCCTGAGAGCTGAGATTACAAGTACATGCCATCATATCTATTTTATGTGGTACCAGGGAATCAAACCCAAGGCCTTGTACTTGCTAGGTAAGACTTAAGGTTTACAGAATGTAGTCCTTGATGAGTGTCTTGCAAACATAGTCTTGTAAAAAGTAGGACACTATACAGAGTAAAGCCCTTGGTCGTATTTATTAAGGTAACTTAGAAAAATGAAAGGTTGTAAAATACTTCAAGATGAATTAACTTAGATGACTTCTAGTTCTGAGAATAAGTTATTTTAAAATGGAAACTTGATAATTTCTGATCAAATATGAATATAAATTCAGATATAAAATTGAAATGCAGTAGAAAAGAACAAACAGCCTGGTGTAAGTGGTGGGTGCTAAAGCAGTGCTCTACCTGGTCTGTTCATTTGGAAACTTTGGCCATTGGAGTTCTTAGTGGTGCTCAGATTACTCCAGATGAAAGTTGGCAGATCTGCTGCTTACAGTGTTACTTTATTTCACAGGAATATATTTTTGGGAGAGACTTTTTCCAGTTACATCAGTGTTCATAATGACAGCAATCAAGTTGTAAAAGATATATTGGTGAAAGTAAGTAAAATTTTTCTTTGCAATTTATTTTATTATTATTGCTAGTGTGGGGAATTTTTGTTTGGTTGGTTTTGGGTTTGTTTGTTTTTGACACAGGGTCTCACTCTGTAGCCTAGGCTGATCTTGAGGTCACTATGGCGCCCAGGCTGGCCTTGGACTCATGGCAATCCTCCTGTCTCAGCCTCCAAGTGCTGAGATTACAGGCATGTGCCACCACACCTGGCTTATATGGTGCTGGGGAATCAACTCAGGTACTTAGTGGATCAACCACTGAGCCATTCCACCAGCCCTTCTAAGTTGCTCAGGCTGGGGATATGATATTTTTAAGAAAAACTTTAATGTGTTTACTTATTTATTTATTTGTTTTTGAGACAGGGTCTCGCTCTATAGTCCAGGCTGATCCTGAACTCATTATGTAGCCAGGCCATCCTTGAACTCACAACGTCCTCCCACCTCAGCCTCCCCAGTGCTGGTATAACAGTCTTGTACCATCACACAGTTTTTGTGGTGGTGGAGAATCAAACTCAAAGCCTTGAGCTTGCTAGGGCAAGCACTTTAACCACTGGGCTATGCCTCCAGCCTCAAAACACCCTATATATCTATTACTTTTTGAGCACTAATTACAATGCTCTTAATTTTTTAATGATATTTCTAGGAATTAAACCCAGGATGTCACACATTCCAGGCAGGTGATCTACCACCAGGCTTCCGCTTCAGCCCTTTTTAATTTACTTTTAAGACAGCATCACATTAAATTGACCAGGCTGAACTCAAACTTGTGATCCTTCTGCCTCCTGAGTAGCTGAGATTCCTTGTGCGCTCCCCAATATCAGGCTTAGAATGCATACTCAATATTAGAATTTGTAATTGTCATTAACAGTCTTGAAGGATGCCTGAGGGCACAAAGAGGACTAGGCACAGAATCATTTTTCCTGTTTGTCAGGGTTTGTAGTAGCTTGAAGAATTGACTAGTCAGAGGTAAATACTTCTTGTTAGTATTTGTGATTAATATAATATTTGAAAGAATCAGAAGAAAATATCACTGAATATTAAGTAAGAGTCAGGTAAACTTATTGGAGAAGAGCAAAGACAAGGGGATCTTAAAAAATAGTAGGAAATAGAAAAAAAGCAGAGAATAATCAAAGATGGAGATGTAGGCGTCCATAATGTGATCTTATAGAAGCAAACAAAATTCACTTGATAAGAGTAGATGAAGTCATAAAGATGTTTAGTAGCTATAGAGTAGATCACCTTGAAAACTAGACTGAGATCCTATTTACTTTTGCTAATGGGGTACTAGGGAATAAACCCAGGGCTTTCACACTGATCTACATCTCTAGCCCTTTTTTATTTTTTACTTTTGAGACAAAATTTTGCTAAGTTGCCCCAGTTGCACTAGAATTTGGACTCCTCCTAGCTCAGTTTTTTTGGATTCTAGGATTATAGACCTATGCATCCATGCTAAGGTTTAGCCTTTTAAAGAAAAACATTTTTTAAACAGTGGGAAGACACTTTGGAGCCTCACATTCTGTGTCAGAAACACATTGTATGAGATGGTTTATACAATATAAAAAAAAACTAGACTCTTGAAGTAGTTTCAAAATCAAGAGATAGAATAGCCTAACTCATTTAACAATTTGAAATTATTCAAAAGATAAAAGACATAAAGTGAAAACTAATGGTTTGAGAGAAGAAATGGATGTCAAAACCTTTCTTCAAGTAGTAAGTTTGGGTCTTAGAGGCATTGCTAAAAGGGAAGTCTTAATTACTGTGAAAATAACCTTAGCGTTTTAGAATTGTAAAGGCCCTAAGTAGGCAAGTATCCTGATTTATATATCGCTCAGCTCCCCGAACCTGGACACACACCACACACATATACATGTCATGTGTGAATGAGCTCTCTACCTCTTTGTTAGATCAGAGGTTGCAAACTAGACTACGGACTGTATTTGGTCCATTGCTCATTTAATAAGGTTTTTAAACTAAGATTAGTTTTTCATTGTCAAATGATTGAATAGAAGCAGAAGAATACTTTATAACATGTAGAAGTTATATGAAATCCACATAAGTAACACTTAGCTAGTCTCATGTGCTTACATATTATATATGACTGATTTCCAGCTACAGTGCCAGTTGTTTAATTGAAAGACTGTCCTGCAAAATCTAAAATATTTTGTTATGTGACCTTTTGAAGAAAAAGTTTGTGTTTGATTTTAAAAAGGTCTGAGTTTTCACTTAGGAAACTGAAAGCCCTGAGTTTGATTCATCAGCACCATGTAACGTGAATGTGGTGGTGCATACCTACTGTAATCCCAGCTCTAGGGTTGCTGAGGCAGAAGGATTGCCATGTGTTTAAGGCCATCCTAGGCCACACAATGAGTTAAGGACCAGTCTGTACCACAGAGGAAGAGACTGCTTCAAATATAAAGTCTGACTTTTAAAAATTTGAGGACATATTTTTGACATATGATTGACATTAAGTGTATATCAAATATATTTTTATAAAACAGGTTAATAAATCAGCAAAGACATAGAATTTTAAGCTGAACCATTGCCATAGTTGTAAGCATGTTAACTGTACAGGAAGGTTTACATGGAGACCTGTTGCTCCCTCTTCATCCCTTCCTTGATTTTATTTGCCCTGTTCTTTCCACCCATAGCTGTTCATACTCTGTAATAACCAATCTCATTTTGATTTCCCCAACCCTCCCACCCTGTGTCTTTCAAGGCTGATCTTCAAACAAGTTCACAGCGTTTAAATCTGTCAGCCTCCAATGCAGCAGTGGCTGAACTTAAACCTGATTGTTGTATTGACGATGTCATACACCATGAAGTGAAGGAAATTGGAACACATATGTAAGGACAAATGTTACTGCTTTCCAAAGGGTTTTTTAAAGCCTTTATTTGAAATTCTTTCTGTCTACTTACACTATGCTCAGGTACCCATACCAAAAGAAATTTTATGTTCTATGTTTGCATGTTTACCAAAAATAAAACTTTAAGCAAAATACTTGTTTTGTAGGGCAAAAAAATCAAAGTTATCTCTAGTTTGGAGGCAACAAAATCAGAAATCAAGAAACCAAATCAAAGTTATTTATTTCTAATTTAATTTTGCATCTATAGTCTTACCTGAAAAATGCAAAGCCCTGAAAGTGCTTAAAACTCTGCTAGATTTAACTAAAGACTTTATATGCTACCCTGAGAAAATACAAGACCAAAGTAAAAAAAATCTCAAATTTTGTATTCATGGTTTGGGTGTGAATTTGAATGCAAGTACTCTATTTTTCTCTCACTGTGAAAGACAAATATGAAAATTTTAAGTATTTAAAGTAATATCAGCGCGCCCACAAACTAATCAAGTCACACAATGTTGTTAGCTTTTCTAAATATTTCACATTTTTCCCCTCTATTTTTCCATTTCTCCCATCCTTTTACTCTGTTTTGTCTTCATTAAAGTCTATAATGTGGACGGAGACCCACTCGGGATCCCCTCCAGGACTCTTCTCCACTAAGAAATTCTGCTTTGGTTCTTTGCCAGAAAGAAAAAGCAAGCAGGCATGCATGTGTATATAGTGTGGCTAATTTATTAAGTATAAATAACAGCTAGTAATTTGGTCAGTTAATTCTGTGATAAATTCTGTTATACATTTACTTCATATGTGTGATACACATAATTTTTTTTTCTATGATCAGGCTGATTCTTGGAGTTAAATTTTCTGAAGTTCAAATCTGAACCAGCATTATTGGTAATATGATCTTGAAGAGATCACTTACCTTTTTGATGATCTTCCATAGTCTTTTGAACTTCTGGTTTTGTGTATACATTTCAAAGCTCTCCACAACCTAATACTTGCTAACCTTTTCTCACTATTTTTTTCTTGTCTGTATTGCAGTCATGTTGGATTGTTACCTATAAAATGTGTGGATTGAATTGTGTTCCCTTAGAAAGAAATGCCTATGGCACTTTGTACAATTTGTAATATATATATATATATTTCAGGAATAGCATGACTTCTTGAAGGACTGCTGAGTCCATGGCTAGTCCAGTCTCCGTAGTGAGTTCAGGAACAACCTGTATTATAGAGTGAGACCCTGTCTCAAAAAAAAGTTGTTATTATTTCTTTGCAATCTTTTTAAATGCACATGTACAACAAATATAGAAATAATTGAGTATTTTACAAAATTATGATTATGTTACTCATGGTCTTATTCTTTTCAATTTACTGTGAACATTTTTCCACATCAGCCAGTATTGTCTGAAAGCATGACTTTTTAATGACAACATCTATACATTTGGATACTTTGCTTTTTTTAGCTAATGTTGGTGAATTAAACCCAGGGCCATGCTGGATAAAACACTTTCACCACTGACCTATGCCCTCAACCCTCCAATTTTGTTTGTTTGTTTGTTTGTTTTTTGTTTTTTGGTTTTTTTTGAGGCACGGTCTCAGTCTGTAGTCCAGGCTTATCCTGAACTCACTGATGTAGCCCAGGCTGGCCTTGGGTTGAGGGCAGTCCGCCTGCCTCAGCCTCCCAAGTGTTGGGATAACAGGAGAGTGCTGGGATTACAGGCATTACAGGCGCATACCACCATGCCCAGCTTTATGTGGTGCTGATGAATAGAACTCAGGGCCTGTCACTTGCAAGGCAAGCACTTTAACTGCTGTGCCATTCCTCTAGCCCCTTCAAATCTTGGTACATGGAAAAGTACTATTATTTTAATGTGTTTCTTTGACTGTGGTGTGGAAGATTTTCACATTTTTCACCAGTTGTGGAATTGCAACATATATGTATATACTCCTCCACTCATATTTTGAGTGAAATATTGATGTCTTGTTTATTTTTTTGAGACAGGGTCTCACTCTAGTCCATGCTGGTTCAGAATTCAGTGTGTAGAGCCCAGGCCGACCTGGAACTCACAGCAATCCTCCTGCCTCATCCTTATGAGTGCTAGCTTTACAGGCATATTCCATCATGCCCAGCTACTAGGTGGTACTGGAGGACCAAACCAAGGGCCTCACTCTTCTCAGGCAAACCCTGTAATCACTGAGCTACGCCCCAACTCTTATCTTTTGTTTACTGACTTACAAAAATACTTTGTGTATTAACAATCTTGTCCTCTTATATTGTTGGAAGTATTTTGTTTTCTCATTTTGTTTTCATATCTTCTATTTCTTAAAAAAGTTTATAAAATTTCTAAAGTATATATATTTATGGTTAGAAATCTATAAGTCTGTCCTAGAATTTCTTTTTTTAAAATCAGTTTTTCTATCTTATATAAACTTTTTTTTCTTTTGGCTACTTCTACTCCAACAAATGTTATCTCATGTTACTCGTCAGAGCTTCCTTGCAAGTGTTTATATCCGTATCTGCTGGTACTTTTTTTCCTGTTCTTAGCTCATTTAGCTCATTTAGCTACAGTTCCATGTCACTGGTATGTTTTTCGCATTTGTAAGAAATGAAATAGAAAATAATTACAAACCCTTAAGACCTCTTTCTGTTTCAGCTTGGTGTGTGCTGTGAGTTATACAACTCAGGGTGGAGAAAAAATGTACTTTAGAAAGTTCTTCAAATTTCAGGTATTGAATCTGACAATAATGTTTTTCAGATTCCTTTTGTTTTTCTGAAAGTGTAGTTAGCTTGTTATCTGTAGGTAAAATGAGCTCTAAATAAACCAAATACCTCACGACTTGAGTTTGTCGTATTACTAGCAATCTAATGTCAGACAAAATTAAGAGAAAAGAGAGACATTATCATCATCAATGCATTGAATTTGTAATGAAAGGATTTTTTATTGAAAATAGCATGTTTTCGTAACTTAACAAAGCAAGCAAGAAGAGGGATAAAGTAAGTATGAAGCCCAGATAAGAGGAGTGTGGGTAATAGTAGACCTCTAAAGAAGTATTCGTGGGCCAGCCTTCCATCAAGAACTCCATAAATAACTAGAATTTGGGTATAGTTTTACATTAAGACACAAATTTTCAACACCCATCAGAAGCAAGTAAAAATACTGATTCAACATACGTATGTGCAGGCAGGAAGCTGAGAAGCCACATATAGCATTGTGCATACGGCTCTTGATAAGAAGCTGTATGTTTTTCATTCATCTGTATTTGTACACGGGAAAACAATACCACATATAATGATATACACACAGACCTAGATGTGAAGCCATATATGTATATTCTTTCCTCTGCAGTGGAAAGAGAAATACTAAAATAGGAAAACTGTTTGCCACTGTTTTGCTGTACCAGTCATATGCGTGCCTTTTAAAAGAAAATAAAAAGTTCAATAGTTTTTCTGTAGCTTTTATTACTAGGTATATAAAAGGACATAAAATGTGTCTATAATTCCACAAAGCATCATGCATTGAACACCCATGTAACTATCACCCAATCCATGAATTACTATATAGCTTTTTAAAAAAGTGGTCTTTCCAAGAATATCATGTGACCCTTAAAGTCTTTTAGCAATTAAAATTAGAAAATGGCTTGGGCTAATTTAAGCCATATTATTGAAAACAAATCAGCAAAAATAAATAGTGAAATGATGTTTCCTGATGTCAATATGCTTTATTTAACCAGGTTCTCAAACCATTGGATGTGAAAACTAAATTTTACAATGCAGAGGTAAGTATTGGGCGCATAATGCATTTCAGACTAGACATTAAAAATTCTGACTAAAAACCTGAGGTGTTATACATTTCCTATCATATTGAAGCAAATTGCTGACATGATTGCAAAGAATGAACACAAATTTTAATTCAAAGTGAACAGTGTCATTTTAATCTGCTATTTTCGACCTACATGTAATCAGTATGTGTTAATTTTTGTCCTCATTGTTAATTTTGTAAGGCCTTCACCTTTTTTATTAAATGACTGTCATTTAATTGTGGTGTCACTTCTTAAAAATACTTATCTTTTGAATATTAACATTGTGATTCTGAATATTAAAGAAAATGAAGTAATAGATCGAGATTCATATGGAAAAATAGGGACAGGTCAAGCTCAACACTTTACAGTGTTTTCTGGAAAATCAGTATACCAGTCACAGTTAAGTTGCTGAGTCTGGTAAACAGCTTAAAAAGCTTCTTGTGAGAACCAGGTTTGACAGAAATGGAGAAAAAAGTAACATTTAGAATAGAAGATAATCTGTAGTTAGATAGATGGATGGACAGACAGACAGACAGACAATTTTTGAGACAGAGTCTCACTCTGTAGCCCAAGCTGGCCTCGAACTCAGGGCAATCTTTCTGCCTCATACTCTGGAGTGGTAGGATTACTGAGTGGGCCACCACATCCGATTTATATGGTGCTGAGGAATCAAACTCAGAGCCTTGTGCTTGCTAGACAAGCACTCTAACTGCTGTGCTATTCCTCCAACCCTCCCAAAAATTCTATATTTTATTGTATCCTAGTTTCTACAGTAATAGAAAAAAACCAGATTTTAAAAAATTATTTGTTTGATATTTAAAGGCAAGCTCATTTCGTGATCCCAGCTATCTCCTAGGTCACTGTCCTCCTGCCGCAGCTTCCTAAGTGCTAGAATTGCAAATATGTGTCACCAATGAGTCAGATCTCTTGACAGTCCTTTTACTACATCCCCTGATCACATGTTCCATACCATAGTTATAAATTCAGATATACACAAATACAGTTTATTTTAGTTTTGTTTGTTCCATGATGTAAATGAATGAAATTGAGGATAGAGGAGGCAAGGTGTAGAGTAACAGCTCTTTGGAATCAGAGGATGGAGGGGTAGAAGCTCCTGCTATCTGGGAGACCCTGAGTGGGTTGCCCCCTCAAGTACTGTATTTTGAAATTAAAATTATATCTCATCACTTTGAAACCAGATAATTATCAGAAATTTGAGACTGTCAATTTTGATACAGATTTTTACCCATTAGCACTGTGAGATTTTCCTCAGTATAATGTTGGTGTTACAACCAGAGTTACTTAGCTGTCAAAGTTAAAACTAACCTGAAGCCAAGACCTGTAAGGAGGGAAGAAACCTACGTAAGTTCATATTGTAACAAAACTACCTCGAATAGTACACAGTGAGTCAGAGTAAGGCTGACATTAAAACATAAGCTACCAGGTCTTGGAAGGAGAATGTGGAGAAAAGTGGGAAACACATCTCTGAGAGCAAGGAGCTAGACTGGACTCCAGAAGGAATGGTGTGAAGAACAGGTCGGGGTTCGAAAAGCAAACGTATTCCAAAGCAGAGTTGCAGATGTATATGGAATGTTAAGTATCTGCTGAGTGTCTACATATTTGATGAGAGGGTTACAGCCTCATCAGGCAGCTTACTAGATGGTTAAAGAGCTGATATTCTCAATTTGGGGATAGGTCAGCTATTTAATTTCACCTTTTTATTATTTGTAAATAATACAGTGTTAATTAGTATAGATGCTCACTTTGGTGAATTTTAAGTAGCCTAATATTTTGCTGGAAATAACTTCACATTATGAGGAAAGAATGTTAACTGTTCCTAAATATGTGTTAGGCAATTTTAAAACACAGGAATATTTTTCTGTAATTGGCTTCTGAGAAGAATTAGTTGATTGATTAATTGAGACAGGATCTCACTTTGTAGTCGATACTGGTCGTGACCTCACTTTGTAGTCCAGGCTGGCCTCAGACTCACAGACATCCTCCTGCCTCAGTTTCCCAAATAGGATTATAGGTATGTGCCACAAAACCAGCTTACGTGGTACTGAGGAATCAAATCAGGGCCCTGTGCCTGCTCAGCAAGTGTTTTAATCTCTGAGCTATCACCCTCCATTCTACAGGAGGAATATATTAAGCAGATGTTAAGCTTTCTTTATTAAAAATGTGGTAGAACATACCCGTATTTTTCAGGTGGTTTTGCTAACGCTGATATTTAGAGTGATTTATAAATGACTTTTTAAGTAGCTTCTCATTCTTATTATAGAGGTGATGTGTTCCTCCTGAAGAAAAGAAATCCACATTTTTCACCACACCAAAGAATTGATTGTTATATTAGTAAATGTTCTCTTTCAGTCTTTATGCATGTTTATACTTTTTTGATAATTATAATGACAATTTTATTTGCTGCCCTTTTCAGTTAATGTTCTGTTTTGTTTTGTTTCCCTTTGTTGATACTAGGAATTGAGCTCTCACACTGAGGTAAATCCCCAGCCCACTTTTTATTATTTCGAGACAAGGTCTCACTAAATTGCCTACACTGGGCTCAAACTTGTAAACTTTCTCCCTCAGCCTCCCAGAGTGCTTAGGTTACAGGCTTGTGCCACTAGCTCCAGCAACATTATACTTAAACATAATCTTAAGTTTTGTCAACAAACTCAACAAAAAATGCTTAGTAAAACTGAACTTTTGAAATTAGGTATCTCTTTTAAACCAAGAGTGGACAAATAATATTTAGGGTTTCCTAAGATTTTCAGTACTACCTGTCAGGAAAACAAACACTGTTAAACCACTAGCATGAGGCAGATTCTAACCCTGACTTGGTATTTCAAGTAGTTTGTAGGAATTAGTAAGCCACACTCTTATCAATAGGTGCTACCCATTACTCTGTGCTGTAGTCCCTATGAAGTGACAATTAGTAGTCCCACAAGTATCTCAAACATATTTTTGATGCTATTTCTAGTAATGCTAATGTGTGAATCAATCAAAAAACAAGTTTCATGAATCATTTTTACATAGTCTTTTAAGAGTGGAAAGCCCTGTAAAGAGATTGGTGAAATTAGAAGCGAGGAGTCAGACATACAGTTACCTGCTTGGTACAGAGCTTTATGCCAGGGATAGAAAAGAAACAAATATATACTGGACACATTCCCAGTTCTCAGTGAGTTTTCTTCTAGTGGAGGAGACTGACACAACATAACTACAGGATGAGCGCAACACATGCAAACACACACACACACACATACACTTCGTGATATGTACCTATGCTGTGTGAACACAGGGATGAAAAATAATGTCCAGCTGTGCATTTGAGGTGACATTTGACATTCCTTTTGATAAATAAGTACACATATACTCCAGTTATTCATATATATTGACTGAAATATATAAATAAGAGAATAAACTCTCAATTGCCTGAAGTGGTCCAGCCTGGCATTTCTGGAAATACAACTCATGAACTCTAATCATCAAGGTATTCCTTTTAAAAAGGACTGTGTTGTTTGGTAAATTTAGGAGAGTTTGTGTAATGAATGTGTGAATATGGAGGATAGTATAAATACATCCTAAGGATCTACTAAGAATTACAGTCAAGTAAAGACGGCCTAGAACTGGAAAGGCATGGGCTATCCCTGTCTGTCCCAAAGTGTCCCTGTAACTACTTGCTTCTGTTTAAGTGTTCAGCCGTAGTTTGCTTCTATATTTCAGTGTTGTTTAATCATAGTAATTTCACCTTTTAGAAAAACAATTTCTCATATTTATGTTGCTTCCTGTTTACTTTCTTATTTACTAATGCTGTCTTGTTTAGTAAGTGAAAAAAATGCAGAAATGCATTTTAAATTATGCTTTTTCTTTAACATTTAACTCTGATTTTTCTAATTATTCTTTTTTATTTTCCCATTAGAGTGACCTCAGTTCTGTGGTAATTTGATTTTTATTATAAATTTATATGCTTTCTTACTCACCACTTTTTGACTCTGCCTAATTAATCTCTTTACAAAACATAGTGGAAAAACAGTTAGTTGTGAATATGAAAAGACACATATGACATACTTTCAATTGTCTTCAGTGGGAAAAAGATCAGAGGTTAAATTGTCACACTGAAACAATTACATTTATAGTTTTAGTGTTTCTTACTAAGATGTTTTTAAAAGAAGCATGTTGCCCTTGTTTAAATTAACTTCGGGATTTTCAGGCTTTTTCTGTAGAATAAATACCTATCCTTTAATTGTTTAAGTAGACCATATTGTTGAAATTTATGTTCAGGTACTCAGTGGTTTTCGTATTAACTTTGGGTCAGGTAAAGATGGCCTTTTGACAAATAGAAACAGAGGAAAAGCAAATTTTCCCAAGTTGCTTAAACCTATATTTTCAATTTCAATTTACAATATGCAGCATTGTATATATCCTATTACACATTTAGTAAGAACATCAACAGCCTCAGCACTGAATTCTCATGTTTTTTTTTTCAAATGTCAAATTAAATTTTACTAACTGTTCAGACTAACTTGATTTTCCATTATGCTGCTTGTTTTTCTTTCATTTTATCTAAGCTTTCTATATTTATGCAGAAAATTGTATTTTTTAAATGGAAATGTGGGTCTCTGGTTTTTTTAAGCAATGGATTTATGGGATATATTTACTTATTTTTTTGAGAAAAGTAACAAAATAATACATACTACAAATGTATCTTGTTTTGATAAATCATTGTATTTCTGTTTGTATTTTAGCACACCTCCATTTCAACATTGAGAATCTGTTTAATTTTAGATATATTAAAGTATAACTTCACTATTATGTTTTTGTAAATGATTTCTATTTTCCTGGCTTTAGTGTTGAAAAGCTCATAAGCACAAAACTTTTTTGGTTTTAGATATTTTATACATGTGATTTTGAAAAATGTTACTCATTAACATCCTTGGTATGTCTTTTATACCAGATTGTTTCAATGATAAACCAAGTTAGTCTGTTATTCTTCAGTTACAAAAGGAAAACAATAATCAAATGGCATAAAATAACACTGTTTAGAGTATGTAATCAGAGAATTTTAAATTTATATATAATTAAGTTTTCAGTTTGCCTGGTGATTGAAATATTACCAAATAACCTCACTTTTAAGATCTGCCACTAAAGCTACAAAATATTTTTGCTTGTTATAAAACCTAAGATTATCAGATCTAATTTGTGTGTTCTTTTTAGCACTAAATATACTTTTAAAATTAATCAAGAAGTCACTATCAACTTCTTACAAGTTGCTCTAAGTTAAAAAATTGTCCTATCAGATTATGAAATTGATTATTCATAGTTCTGGCAGTCATTAGACTACCATATTACATGTATATAATGACAGTCATATTATGTTGGCATTTTAAGACATAATTTTCTTAGCATAACACAAATTATAGATGTATAGATATACTCATATTAAAAATTCACTTCTAACATCTTACTAACAGATTTAGGATTTTTATGCATGATATTCCAGTTCAGTAGATATTTTCAAATCTTACTACAAAATATATTCTAGTTATCCCACATCCATTGTTTGACAAAGGTTGTCAGCTAACTACTAACACATGACTTTGTCCTTGTTAATTACATTAGGGTGAAGATTTCTTTTCTTGCATTAATCTTGGTTGACTTTGATTTTCAGGCATGAACTAATCACATTTGTGGTTAATATTTTTCTTCATATAGATATTTTTGTTGAAATATTTTAAATGCCATAATATGTTGGTGGATTTTTTTTCATAGACTGATGAAGTATTTCTTGAAGCCCAGATTCAGAATATTACAACCTCACCCATGTTTATGGAGAAAGTTTCATTGGAGCCATCTATAATGTACAATGTAACAGACTTAAATTCAGTCAGCCAAGCGGGAGAATGGTAAATATTAATTATAAAATATCTCTGCTTGATTACAAAGACTTGTTCTCATTAGTGGAGTTTGTTTTGCTTTGCTTTATTTTTTGTTTGGTTTTTTGAGACAGGCTCTCGGTCTGCAGTCTGGCTGATCCTGAACTCGCTATGGAGTCCAGGCTGACCTTGAACTCATGGCAATCCTCCTGTTTCCACCTCCTTTGTTCTGGAATTACAGGCGTGCACCACCATGCCCAGTTTATGTGGTGCTGGAAAATCCAACTCAGGCCTTGCCCTTGCTAGGCAAGCACTCTAACCACCGAGCTAGTCCTTCAGGCCCAGTGGATTTTTTTGTTTTGTTTTGTTTTTTACTAATTTAGACTTTGTTTTTTAAAACAAAGTTCGTAAGGTCACAGAAGAATTGGTAAGCTGGGCATGATGGCACCTGTGTGTAATCCCAGCACTTGGGCAGCTAAAGCAGGAGGATTGCTGTCAGTTGGTGGCCAGTGTGTGCTACCTAGTAAGTTCAGGACTAGCCTAGATGATAGTGCGAGAGACACTAGCCCCCAAAATTGATAGGAAAGTAAAGTTCTTGCATACTGTTTTCTCCCTTCACACTTTCTCCTTTTTGTTTGTTGTTGTTTTCATTTTGTTTTGTTTCCAGACTGGAAATAGAATTCAAGGTCTTCATACTGAGCTACAAGCCCAGACCACTTTTTAGTTTTGATTTTGAGGAAGGGTCCCAGTAAGTCACTGAGTTGCCTAGGCTGATCTCGAACTTGCACTTCTTCTGCCTCAGCCTCCTAGCGTGCTGGGATTACTAGCCTGTGTGCTGCGAGGACTGGTTTCTCCTCCCTTTTTTTTAGATAGGATCTCATTGTGCTGCTCAAGCTGGCCTCAGACCACTGGCCTAAATGATCCTCCTGCCACCCAGGTAGCAGGGTGGTCCTATAGGCACATACCTCTGCTCTTCTGCTATTTATACCTTGTATTAATGTGGTACATGTATTATAATTAATGAGCCATAATGGATACTTATGATGAGGCCTGTAGTTAACATTAAAATGATTTTATCTTCTTTTGCATTGGTGTTTTGCTCTTCATAGCACAAGTTATTTCAGTTCTTATAATTTAGTGAAATAAATCTAAAACCTCTCATGTTACCTTGCAAATAATAAAACTGAGGGATAAGAAGAAATGGTGGAAAAATTAGTAAGATTAGGTTAAGTGTGAGTCTGTAAAAGAAATACTCTCTCAATATAAAAAGAAATAGATAAAGGGTATACACCTGTAATCCTACCACTTCAGGAAGCTGAGGCAGGAGGACTGCAAGAAGGAGCCTAGTCTGGTCAGCTATGTTCAAACGGGACCCAGTCTAAAATTTAAAAATAAGAAGAGCTGAGGAATGTAGGTCAGTGTGAAGATTCTGAGCTCAATCCCCAGTACTGCAGAAAGAAAGGAAGGAAGGAGAGATGGGGGAGAGAGAAGGAAGGAGGAAAAGAGAAGAGAAAAAGAAAGAAGAATGTAAATAGGAATCAATGATATAATTATTTTGTGAAAAGGAAATTGTATGCCTTATTATAGCTAATTTGGAAGATGGGAGACAAATGTAAGATAGACATTAATAAAGGTGACATAATTGCTAGAGATAATGCCTGATTTTCTTACTTGAAAACAAAGTTTATTTTATTATGGTTATTGCATAAAGAAAACTTCATAATCTAACTTCACTGAGCAAAACAATAATTTTCCTTTTCTTCTAGTTCATTTTGAAAATGATTCCTAGAATGGTACATCCAGGGGATGGGAGTGTAATTCAGTGATAATGCAGTTTCCTGTACATGCAGCCCTGGGTCCATCTCTAACACTATTAAAAGTATATGTACTCTTATTCTAAACTTTTTTTTTTTAATACAGCTTTAGAGAAAAGGGGAAAGATACTTAAGGTCCCACTTTCTACTGCACTTTTCAGCTGGCTGATACCCATGCAACTTTTTAGATAATACAATCATTCTGTTGTAAAGGATCTAAAAATTTACTATGTTAACTACAAGAAAAAGAAAAAAGTACTCAGTACAAGTTATTTTTGTGTTAAAAACTCTGACCTTTCTAGATCGTTGGGTGGCTAATCATCCAATTTCTATCCTAAAGTAACAATCACCACCATGGCTTTTGTTTTGAAAGGTACTCAAGATTTTTCTCCATCTCTGTCTCCACCCCCTTTAGTGTATCTACATTTGGGTCAAGGCCGTATTTGCAGCCAATGGATACACGCCAGTATTTATATTGCCTAAAACCCAAGAAGGAATTTGCTGAAAAAGCAGGCATCATTAAAGGAGTCACAGTGATCGGAAAATTGGATATAGTATGGAAGACAAATCTTGGGGAAAGAGGGAGGTTACAGACCAGCCAGCTTCAACGGATGGTGAGTGTTGATGAAAACTTACCTGGGGTATATAAGACATGTAAAGCCATTTAAATTTTGCTAGATCTGTCACTGCAAAACAAAGTACTATAAAAGGTATTAATGTAACTAGATAAAAAAAGACTAATATTTTCATTGCTCTCTAGGTAGAACTGGTTTGGCAATGAATTAAAAGTGTTCAAATTAAAATTATCTTTAATATATTTTTCTTTTTATTTATTTATTTTTTACTTTACCAAACAGAACAGCTCATCAGTTGTTCCTTCCTGTGGTGATTCATTCTCATTGTATCTGACTTCAGGTCACTAAGATTTTCTTTTACTGCGGTGTCCTGAAACAGACTTTTCTAATTGTCTGTGTAGTTTATACCTTTTTAAAAAAAATGTTAAAAATCTGATACGTCTGAAAGCTAGATGAGCTACACTGAAGGGACTAAGCATTGGTTCAGTATCTCATCTAATTTCCACACTGACAGTAGGGACCAGTAAGTCTTTGTTTCTTGTGCTAATGAGAATTTGCTGTAATATTCTACCTTTAAGGTCAATATTACCTGTTCTGACATATCCCAAAATTTAGTTTCATTTTACTGTTTGAGGCAATAATGTTTTTAAAAAGATGAGAATCACTGAATCTACTTTAAAATATGATTAATTATCATCCTGCCATCTGTTCTAGCCTTGATGTTTCTAATCTGTCTTTGCATGTGCCTTACAGAAAAACAGTGTTCTGCCAGGTTCATTCCAAAGCCACTCCCTGTCTCCTCAAGCAAAGCTCCCTCTGTCTCTTGCCAATGAAATTTGTGTATATAAAAGTATAGAATTTCTAGAAAACATTCTTTAGAGATCAGATCCCCTGAGATTTCTATACTAACTTTACTTATCTATAAGATTCATATTTACTGAACTTTGATTTACTTATATTAAAATCAGCCCTAGTCTGTCGGGCTGCTCCACAGGTAGTAACAGCAAAAGAAGCTGGAGTGAGGGAACAGAGAATGAGTGTTAGGAGTGTTCTCAGAGCATCACCCTGGGGGCCCAGTGTCTGTTGAATGAATGTGCAGGGGTGGTACCTTTATTAAAAATGAAAGATTATGTTATATGTATTAAATTTTATATTAGATTATATTTTAATTGTGTTGCTTATTCTTGTAGGCTCCAGGATATGGAGATGTTAGGTTGTCTTTGGAGGCAATCCCAGATACAGTAAATCTAGAAGAACCTTTTCATATTACTTGTAAAATAACAAACTGCAGGTAATGCCAGTGTTTGTGGATGTTCTACCCAAAAAAGAGCTTTAACATCTTTTGAGTATTCTGTCTCCTTTTAGGTTCTCTCTAATTTACAGCCTTCCTTCTGTGTAGATGCTGAGTATAGCATAGCTAAGTTCTCCATCTGAAAGCATTATACTCCGTACTTTTGAGATCCCAGTATTAGAGGTATTTTCTGTATTTTTATTAGTTCTTCATAACCTTTTGTGGTGGGTATTAATTATTCACAATCCATGGAAGAGAAAGCCAACTCCGGAGAGACTAAGTGACTCAAGCTCAGCTAGAAAACAATGGGAATGGAAGTTGAAACGAGATTCATTTCACTTCATTGTCTATTTTCTTTTCATTGTTCACACTGACATCACACTGCAGATTACTAGAGCACAGCTGAGCCTGTTGGTGCAGGTATGCTGCAAGACTGAGGCAAGAAGATCACAAGCTCACCTTGTCTGATAAATAAAAAAGGGCTAGATGTTGCCTCAGTGCAAAGGCACTACAGTGCTACAAAAAATAAAATAATTTTTAAAAATAAAACATGACTGAGCATGAAGTAACAATGGAATAATATGGACTTATAGTAAGATAGATTTCTGAGGCATAATTGTACCTGAGCTATATCTAATATTGCAAAAAATGGTTATGAATTTAATGTAAAAAAAATCACAGGTTAAAAAAGTTGTGATAGTAAAAAGAAAACATAACATAGTCATTGGGAAGCAAGGAAAACCTAGAACTGAATCTCAGCCCTGTGAGGTTTGCTATTTGTTTTACTAGTTAATATGTAATATTATGGTATTTTAATAATATTGCAGTGAAAAATGTCAGCCCCTATCTCATGAGTGTATAATCCTATTAGTTCTATATCCATTTAAATTTTTTGTTAATAGATAAATAGGAAATACTCATCCTTCAAAATTACAGAAATACCTTTCTCTATGAAAGTACTTCTCAAGCTCAATTCTTTTGTCATTGCAAATTTTAATTTACATTTTGGTAACAGCTATATATATTGCTATAATATTTAGTCTCTTCATAGCCTAGACTGATGCATTCAAAAGAAGGAATGTGGCTCAGTGGTTAATGCTAAGCGCTAAGTACCTGGGTTCGATTCCCCAGCAACACATAAGCTGAGTGTGGTATTGCACGCCTGTAATCCCAGCACAGGAGGCTTTGACAGAAGGATTGCTGAGTCCAAGGCCAGCCTGTGTTCCATCCTGAGCTGACAACCAGCCTGGGCTACAGAACGAGACCCTGTCTCAAAAAAAAGACATATCTTACCAAGCTTTGTAAATGTGTAAATGCATTGCCTGCCTCACAGCAGCTCAGTAAACAAGGCGACTACAGCAAAGGCACTGTACAAGTAGAGTGTGTGGAGGATTTGTTCTGATTTTTTCATCTGGTGAAACTATTTATTGACCAAGTGACAATGTACTATAGTAAATCTTTAATTTCTTTGGGCATCTCTTTAACTTTTGGTGATTTAAGTAAGTTCTAGAATCACTTAGTTCTTCAGTTTATTCATCTATAAAAATGTGACACACACACACACAGCATACATACAATATAAACAAAACTTACTGAGTTTTTATGGAAATTAGTGAGAACATTTGTGTAGTATGTACAACCTGATCTCTGGCCCATAGTGGGAATTAGAAATGTTTGTTAGGGCGACAGACAGAAGAACCTAGGATCTTAATGTCAGTATGTCTCAAGAGTCAGTGAAGTAAAATTTCAATAAACATTTTAAAATATGGAGTCCATATAAGGCAAACAAATTGAAACTGGCCATAAATAGCATAGTAGAGAGAATATCTTCCACTGCAGGCCTTTTGGCATACAGACAGGTCTAACTTAACATGTTTAAGCTATGCAAGTGGCACCTAGAAAAAGCACTGTTTTCATGGTAATACAGGAAGCAAGCATGAATAGTATTTACTAAGTCTTGTCAGTCATATTCTAAGTTACCTACGTGAAGAAATTATTTATCAAAATCATGAGGCCAGACTCAATTTGTCTCTCTGCCCAGTAGAATACATAGCAACAAACTGAAACACAGATGTATGGAAGTCTCCCTGAAATGTGGCAGAGCCGTTAACAAGTCAGCACTGGACACCAGTGCTACGTAAAACCAAACCCCATCTCCAGCTGGCAGATTAGTTAGGCCATCTTAAGCCGTAGAAGATGACATCTCCTTTCATTTTTCTGGTTTTATCTTACGTGAAATAAAAACAGAATAGCTTTTAAGTCCTCTTTTTTTTTTCTTCTGAATACCCAGGAAACAAATTTACAGATAAATGTAGAAAAAATCACAGTATCTCCTTGTGAAATGAACAAGATTTATTCCTGTTTCTCTGATTCCCCCCAAGCAGTGAAAGGACTATGGATCTGGTTTTGGAAATGTGCAATACCAATTCTATCCACTGGTGTGGTATTTCAGGAAGACAGCTTGGAAAGCTGCACCCAGCTTCCTCCCTCTGCCTTGCCCTTACTCTGCTGTCTTCAGTACAGGGACTACAAGTATGTTCTTTTTCTGTAGTATGGGGGCTAACTTATAGTCATTTATTATAGCCACATTTTCTGTGATTAGCAGTGAATAAAAACTGAAGCCCCTATCTTTCTCTCAATAGAGCGTCTCCGGCTTAAGACTAACAGACACATTCTTAAAGAGAACATACGAATATGACGACATCGCCCAAGTGTATGTGGTATCTTCAGGCATTAAAGTGGAAAGCTGAGGAAAAGCACCAATGTGACACTTTTCATGTAACTGCAGAGAACTGCTTCCATATTTTTGTCACCATTAATGATCAAATAAACAGCAAAATCAATATCATTTAAATGTCTTTCCTACATAACCTAAAATAAGAAATATTTGTCTGATTTTATCTTGAGTTAACATTCTGAGTGAACATTCCTGTATTTCCTTACACATACTCGTTTCCTTTTAGATGACCATTAAACTTTGTTCTCCAAAACATTGTATATTTGAGTTTGTTTGTCCCAACAAGTGTCTGAAACAGCAATCAACAAACTTATTTTGTTGAAGGGTCAAGATACCCAACATTTTAAGCTTCTGCAGAGCATGAACCCTGACACTGCAGTACCAAAGCAGAAGTTGGTCAGACAAGTACAGTGGCGGTTACTAATGCAAGCAGCTGACTGATCTGGCCTGAGCCATGATTTGCTGACCTCAATTTAAAAGGTAACAATTGTTTCTCAGAACTTTAGAATTCTCATCATACTTTTAGTTAGAAAAGGTTCTATCAAGTCTAGCTTTTCTCCCTAGTCAACAGAAATAATTATTATTTGGTCAAACAACTGGAATAGTCCTCCTCTAACCTTAGTATTTGCTAACACAGTATTATCTACTTTTCATAATTACTGTATTGACACTGTGGACTACTACACTGTCATAAGGAAGGATAAACGAGTCATTTCTAAGAAAATGGATGCACCCTGAAACCATAACGCTTAGTGAAATAAATCACATAGAAGGTTAAATGTCACATGGTTTCATGAGAAACCCCACATATAAATAATTAAAAGAGCAAAATTAAAGAGATGATAAGAAACAGAGAGGGTAGACAGGAGATAAGAAGGGGAATGGGAGAAGGGGTGAGGAGAAAATGGGGGGGGGGGGAGGATAAAGGATTAAGATGCAATATGCATATGCACCAGTTCCAAAGCCAAAGGTCACAATTATGTATTATAAGCACATACTAATAAAGATTATGGGAAAAGTTGTTATTGGTATGCTCTGTGTTTGTATACAAACCTACAAATCTTTTAGACACTTAGCTTGTCAGAATTGCTTCTGTTTCTTAGGTTGTTGATTACTCAATAACCTTTTAACTAATAAGACTAATAATTTTCCAGTTGTAAGCTTAAAGCTCTGGAGGACTTTTTTTTTCCCCACTGAATATATATATATATATATATATATATATATATATATATATAATTTTTTAAAAAGAATACTAGGTTTTTATTTGGAAACAAAGGCTAGAAGGGTAAAAGCTCCCACTGGGAGCAGTCTTGAGTGGGTTGCCAGCTACTTACTTTCCCAAGACACATTCTAAGCTTCTGATATTTGATTTATAATCCTAAATAGTGTAGTAGTATTAAAACACTTTGTCTCTCCATGTACTCACACCTGTTTACACTATGAAACAAAAAAAGTTGTAAGTACCTTTGCAACATCAATGTGTATCAAAATTTCAGTAGGAAAACAAGTTTACACAACCTATTTTTGTTAAGTTGGAGGTCAAGAAAGTAAAATTTCTTAAATATAGACTACATTAAATCAAATACAAAAATTGGTTTTTCTTAAATACATATTTATTGCCAAGACAAATCGTTTGGTCCAGAATGAAAGCCATATTCAGAAGGTGTTGTCCCTTAAATGAGACAATGAAATGTCTGTACAAAATAAAGTGCAAGCAGTGTAAAATTGAAGTCTGCCATTCTTCCAAAGTGATGACAATTGATTAAATACATAAGTAAGACTGATAGCCACTGCACTGGGTACTTTGATTTTCAAGCATCTTCTCATGAATGAACCTGTTTCACTGTTTCAAATTCTAAAAAATAACCTCTAATAGAATCTGTTGTATACTTTAACTACAAAGTCTCTTCTGTTTATAAACAAAAACCTAGGCATACTGTTCATACTTTGCACTAAAGCTTAGATGATGCCACTTAGAAAGGATCTGTCTGTTATAAAAATTACATGAACAGTTTGGTACATTAAATGCAAATATCATTTATGTAAAAAAGCCGAAGTTTTACAAAGCATATAACAGTTACAACCATTACAATGAAATGTGGTTAATGGAAGTCAGTCATTCCTAATTAAAACTATATAAAGATATACTTTAATGCCCTCTTATTTTTTTTAGGTAGTGACTTATTTTCCAAACATGGAAGAATATTTGGGGCATTTCTTAGAACTTTAAGAAAAGCTAGCATAGTCAAGCCACTCAAAACTTTTCTTGAAGTAGCTTTCAGTGCAATGACTCTAAAGTGAAGAAGGGATCGGAAGAACAAATACGGCTTGAACAGAGCAGAAATCTATGTAAATGGACAGACACCATCTAGATTGGATTTGTTAGGGACAATATATAACTACCCCCCCCCCCAAAAAAAAAAAAACTAGAAAAGTGAATGGGAAAACACATCTGTTCCCATTACTTCATGTAAAAAGAATGACCAAAATTAGGAGCGCATAAAGTCAATGTTTTATGTATTTTTTTCTTAATGGTGTCTGATTTTGTTACTAGGTACAACTGATCAAATGAGTTAGAAAGTATTTGCTCTTGTTTTCTGGAAAAGATTGTATAGAACTGGTATTTTTTTCCCAAAGTATTTGGTAGGACTCATCATTAAAAGTAACAGGGTCAACAGTTTTCTAGGGTTTTTTTATTTATAAATCTAATTTTCTCAATAAATATGTGCCTGTTCAGGCTATTTCCTCAGTGAAAGTTCACGGTTTGCATCTTACAAAGAATTGGTCTGCTTCACCTAAGTTGTTGAAATATATAGATCTAGAGTTAATTCTAATGTTTTCTAGTTCTGCTTTTAATGTCTACAATGTCTTCATTATATTTATTCTTTTGTTTCTTCGTTATTTTTTATGGTACTGTGATCAAACCCAAAGTCTCATGCATGCTAGAAAAGTACACTACCATTGAGATATTCTAAATCCCAGCTGTCTTGATTTCTGATATTCTTAGTTTAGATTTTCTACTTTTTTCTAGTCAGAAGCCTGTAAATTTTATTGATCCAAAAGCTTTTTTTCTCCCTGCCCCCCTCCATTCTTGGTTATGGAACTAGAGTCTTTACCTTGAACTACACCCATAGCCATTTAGGAATTTTTAAATTTTTAACAGGATCTCACTAAATCACTAAATTACCCAGGTTGGGCTCAAACTTGTGATCCTCCTGTCACAGTCTCCCAAGGTGCTGGGATTATAGGCATGTTCCATCATACCAACCCTGAAAGATTTTTAATGGATTCAAGATATTCTGCTAGAAATTTAACCTATTAACATTAGATAAGTATGACTAGAAATACTTAATCATGAACTTTGCTGTTAGTCATAACTTTTATGTGATTGGACTTCATTTTGTGTAATGCCAGGAGTTGTGCATAAAATCATGAAAAATTAAGATGCCTTAAATTAAACTATGGGAAAATAAACTTCAGATGGCCTAAGATTTAAGTCCTGGTCTTCTCTGAGTAAAATTACATGGCCAGGGTAAAATTTGCTGGCCTAGTTGGGAAGAAACCTCTATCCTAGTGTTGGTCTGCAAATTTCCTTGGACCTACATCAGAACCACCATGTATGTTGCTTAAAGTTATGCTTCCTTTGGTGTGGTGATGCACATCTGTGGTCCTAGCTACTCAGGAAGTTGAGGCAGGAGGATCACAAGTTCAAAGCCAACCTGAGAAACTTAGACCTCTTCTCAACATAAAAAAAAAAATTAAAATGTTAGGGATTAAGTCAGTGGTAGAGCACACCGGATTCAATTCGTTATGCTTCAAAAAAGTGATTCCTAAGTGTTAATACAACATCTACTAAATCAAAATTGAAGGAAAGGCCAGAAATCTGCAATTTTAATGAACTGTTTACAGAACTGTGTTCTTACAAATGTAAAAAAAAAAAAGTCTACAGTTGAAACTTTAAAAATACCAAATATGTAGACCTTTTGAGAATAGGGTAGTCTTTACAACATCATTTTTACTGACTTTAAATTACTTTCAGTTTTCCCTCATAACACTTGTAAAATCATTACCTATTAGCCCCACTTCACCAATTTCAAGACTAATGAACAAGAAATTCCAGCTGGAATTAGAACTATCTCATCACCACTGTACTTAGAGCAAGGCCATTTGTACCTATTACCATTTCCTTCCACAAGTCCATATGGCACCTAATTTATAATAAAATGTTTTAAGTCTGTTAATGATTAAATTGCATCAAATCAAGGTTAAGCATAAGACTGACACACACCACGCTAAATTATAGCAGAGGGTTACATGAACAAGCAATATTAGTAATGTTTTATGTTATCTACCAAATAAGTCTTTTTAAAATCAGTGTTTACGGGCACATAATTAAAATCTACTTAGAGAATCCTTAACTTGGGGTCAAGCCTTTGGCTTTCTGTGCTAATTAGGGATACTTGATAGTTTCCAAGACATGTGAACCCACAAGGAAATTGTAATTAAGTAAACAGTTCCATCGCTGACCTAAGCACTACCATTAAGGACTTCTAAATGTATTTTATCATGTACTTAACGTAACTGGACATGCTAATATTACTGACACTAAAGTACAAACAAGAGTAGTTAAGAACTAAGCAGAAAACCTGAGCATCCTACCTTTACTTCCTGTACATTCACATTATCTTTTTTTTTCTTCAAAACTTTCCTTGCACTGAATTCCACTCTCCACCATCCCTTAAGATTCCCTGTCATTCAAGAGAACAAGCAGCACTGAAGACAAACTGGCGCCTAAAATATATGTTTCTTACTGTCAGCACTTACTAAAGCTAAGTCTAGGTAAGTTTCTCCTTTCCTGACATGCTGCTCAGAGATAAATATATTCCTTCTAAACCAACAATGGAAATCTTTCCACTTACTCATCTCCCCTCTCAAAAAACATTGCTTAAGGGGATTGGAGTAAGAACTCACCAATAAACAGTTCTACTTTACAACAAATATACTCTGCTGTTATATCTAATATACAAATATGATGGTAAAAGTTCGAAAATGGATGGAACCACATCCCAGTACTGTGTTGGCACGTAACAAGGTTACTGATCATTCATTTCTGAAGGAGTCATGTACAAGTATGTGTATGATAAACTTATTATCTAAACAGAGTTGTTCTTTAAGAATACACATGAGAATTTTTCCTTCATTATTATGGTGCTTTTTTGTTGTTATTGTTTTTTGGGGGGGAGTAAGGAGGATTACTTCAGAGCCTTAAACCGTTTGTATTCTGGGCTGCATTCCTGAACAAATCAGGAATGTTCCTCAGCACTGCTGCTGAATGATCTGCTCCGGATGTGATTTCTCAGTTGCTCTATAAGTTCAGGATTCTGCTGTTGTATCTGCTGAGCAAACTGCTGTCCCCTGTCGTAAAGAGGAAAACTGAATTAGAGAATTACTAGTCACATAAGACCCATGCAAAAAGAACTTTAGAACATGTGCAACTACCCAGAGAGAACTTTTCCTACAGAAGTAAGTTTAGGGGTGGAAGAATAGCACAGGGGTTAGAGCCCTTGTCTAGCAAGTTCATGGCCTTCAGTTCAATTCCCCATCACTACATTAGCCAGACAAAGTGATACATGATTATAAAAGCAGGAAACTGAGGTAAAGAGGACTGCTGTGAGTTCAAGGCCAGCCTGGACTGCAGAGTAAGACCATTCCTCAAAAAGAAAAAATAATAGTAGTAAGTTTGAGTACCAATGTGCCTGTGTAGTATTATTACAAGGAAAAGTTCTTTCTAAGAAATAAAGTACCTGTTGCTTCTTAGCCTTTTGGCTAAAATAAAAGGAAGAAACAAAAACCCAAGCTAAAAAACGAGTACCTGACGTGGGTAAAATCTGTCCTTTAATGCTTAATCTCAAGCAAACAAAGAGCCTAAGATATATATGCATTTAATGTATGTGCTCAAATTTGTAATGATTTCAAGTCAAATCTTCATAGTTTTCATGTGAGTGTAATACCCAGTTTGGGATGCATACAGAGATCACCTACCAATTGATTTTTTTTAAAAAAAGGCAAATAAGTTTAACACAAATTCCCAAGTTTATGAATACTGAACATGAAGATAAACATGCCACTTAAAGACTACTCTTAAAAATGCAGGTTTATAAGAGGTTACATGGTCATGATCACAAAAAAACAAAGAATGTTTATGACTTCATATAAAACTTCCAGTGGGAGCATCAGAAACAGATTCAAAAGACAAAACATCAAGCAATTTGGAGAGAAGTGTAAGTATCGTGCTCAAGGGATGAGAAGATGCAAAGAGCTCCTCTAGTAGTGACAGGCACTGAAAAAGTTTGATTAAGTTTGTTAAAGGGTCTGAATACTAATATATGTAACATAAGACTTATTATTTTATTGCAGTTCTAGGGATCACTACTAAACATGTAGTTTACCACTGAACTAAATATGATGTTTAAAATACATGTTTTTGTGGGACTGGGTTACAGAGGCCCATAATCCCAGAGCAATTCCAAATAAATAACTTAATACTGCATCTCAAGTTTCTACACAAGAACAATCTAAATCCAAAATAGAAGAAATTATAAGTATCAGAGCAGAAATTAATGACACTGAAATAAAAAATACAAGAGATAAAAGAATCAAAGACCTGGCTCTTCAAAAAAATAAGAATGATAAACCTCTGGCTAAACTAACCAAAAGAAAGAAAGAAAATGCAATGCAATTAGAAATGAAAAGGGGGAAATTACAGTAGACTGCAGAAATTCAAAGAATTATAAGGAACTATTTTGAAAACTTACACTCCAACAAATTTAAGAATCTGGACAAATGAACAAATTCCTAGACATATACAAGATACCAAAACTGAATCAAGAAGATATAAAAATTCTGAACAGACCCATAAGTATGGAAATCGAGGCAGTAAAGTCATCTCTACCTACATAGAAAAGTCCAGGACTGGATGGATTCACTGCAGAACTCTATCAGAACTTCAGGAATGAACTATCACCAATATTTCTCAAACTGTTCCAGGAAATTGAAAAGAAGGTACATTTCCAAATTCATTTCTGGAAGCCAGCATTACCCTGATACCAAAACCGGACATAGATTTAACAACAACACCACCAACAATAACACATAGATGCAAAAGTTCTCAACAGTATACTGGTGGACAGAATTCAACAAATCATTAAAAAGATCATTCAGTAGGGGCAACCCACTTGAGACCCCCTGCCAGGTAATGGGAGCCTATATTCCTCTATCCTTTCTTTCTAAACAAAGAGGTATTACTCCAAAAACAGAAGAAAAAAAATTCACCATGACCGACTTGGCCTTATTCCGGGGTTGCAAGGATAGTTCAACATATGTAAAATCAATGAATATAATTTACCACATAAACAAAAGGTCAAAAACCACATGGTCATCCCAACAGATGTAGAAAAATATGTAACATCCACTCATAATAATAAAAATTTACCTCAAACCAACAGAAGACATTTTTGTCATACCTATCAGCAATATTACACTAAGATGGGAAAAACTGGAAGCATATCCTATTAAGTCAGGAACAAGACACAGTTTTCCACTCTCACCATTCCTTTTCAACACAATACTCAAAAACCTTCACCAGAGCAATCAGGCAAGAGGATGAAATAAAGGGAATATGTATTGGAAAGGAAGAAGCTATTATTTGCAAATGACTTGATTCTCTACATCCAAAACCCACAAAACTCCACCAAGATAGTCTTTAATTAACGAATTTCAAACAAGTTACAGCATACAAAATGAATACAAATCAATAGCACTCCTCTGCACCAACACTGAACTCACTGAGAAAGAGCTGAGAAGAATAATATTAAACTCCTCAAAATTCCAGACATCAAGTTATATTACAAAGTAACAGTGATAAAAAAAAATATGGTACTGGCATAAAAATATTCAATGGAAGGAACTGAGGATGCAGAGATAGATAACCTCAAGTACCCTCAGCTCTCTGATCGTTGACAAAGGCCAAAATCACATTTGGAGAAATCATAGCTTCTTCAATAAATGGTGCTGGGGAAGCTAGCTATCCACATTCAGAAGACTGAATCTAGACTCACACCTATCACCATGTACTGAAAAAAAAAAAAAAATCAAAGTAGATCAATGACCTACATATTAAAACAGGAACACTGAGCCTCCTGGAGGAGAAAAGAGTTTGTAAAACTCTTAAAAATATAGGTGTGGGCAAAGACTTTCTTAATAGAACACCTGATGCAAATGAAATACCTCCAGAATTTATAAATGGGACTACATCAAACTGAAAAGCTTCTGAAACAACCAATAGAGTGAAGGGAAAACTGAGAGAATGGAAAAAAGTTTTTACCACCTACACTTTAAATAGGAAGTTACTACCTAGAATATATAAAGAACAGAAGAAAAACAGATCCCTCAAAATCAAAGCCCTAATATGAATATATAGTTCTCAGAAGAAATAGAAATGACCAGGAAATACATGAAAAAATAATCAAATTCCTTACCCATTAGGGAAATGCAAGTCAAAACATCACTGAGATACTGTATTAGCCCAGTAAGAATGGCTTCTATCAAGAACTCAAAAAAGCAATAGATACTGGCAAGAGCGCAAGCAGAAAGGAACACTTTCATATTGCTGGTAGGACTGAAAACTGGCACAACCACTATGGAAAGAAATATGGAGAATCTTCAAAAAATTGATAACGGTATTTCATTTGACCCAAGTTAAAACACCATGTAACACATACCTATGTTTAAAGCTGCACAATTGACAATAGCTAAAATGTGGAAGATGCTGAAATATCCATCAATACAGCAATGGATGCAAAACGTGGTGTATATACACAATAGGTTAGTACCCTGCCATAAAACAGGTATATTTAAGCTATTACTAGGAAAATGGATAAAACTGGAGACCATTATCTTATGGCTTCTCTATTACAAGAAACCCAGAATACAAATAAATAATAGTCAAATGGGCAAGACGTTAGGAGTCGGAGGATGAGGGAGGCATGAGAGAGCGAAAAGTGGAGGGGAAGGGAGCATAAAGTTGGTGCCATATGTACGTGCACAAAAATCTCAAGTTCACTGTAACCACTGTGTATCACATATACACACTTATAAAAGAGGAGAATAACAATAAAAAATAAACTTCTCCTCTAACATATGGGTGTTATGTAAGGTGTCCAGTAATAGGAAAGCTAAGAGAAATCCCTTAGTGGGGAGAAAAAAGCATGTAGAACACACATGACCTCTTCTTTCAACAGACAGAGCTGTCGAGACAACCCAGGTTTTCTGGATTTGTGCCCTTTAATCTAAAAAGTCATTTCTACTTATGAACTTCTTTGAAATTTAATAATTTTAAGGAGGCCAATGATATTAAGATACCAAATCCCTGTGCCCCTCTCCTTATAGACAAACTGTAAAATATGTTTTCATTATGTCTATTTTTAGTAACACTTACGCTTGGATGAGACTGGACAAGTCCGTTAGGCCCCCAACTCCAGCAGCAGGTCCCCCAATGGCATTTGTCATCATTCCTGACATTCTAGGGTATACAAAATATACATCACTAAAATTAGCATATATTCTTAACAAGTAGGATAACTGGCCAAGAAAAAATTAAATATACCCAAATTATATACCAAGTTAGGCCAAATATGCATGACTTTAAGTTCCAACTATCATTCATGGTAGGTTTGTTATTTCTGGGCTAATGCACTCAAATTAGGAGCCTGACTATCTATAGCCATACCTCCCCAACTGTGCCCAATCTGATCAAACTGAGAGCCAAAAAGTAGAAAGGGGAATATAACAAGCTCTTTCTAAAAATATACTTACAGCTGTTGAACTTGAGGGTTCTGCATTAAACTTGCTGCCTAGAATTGAAAAACAGCATCTCCTATTAAAGACAGTTAATATTTAGGGATTTAAATTTTTTTTGTCGTTGTTGCAGTACTGGAGTTTAAACCCAAAGCCTGTGCGTGCAAGGCAAGCACTCTACCATTTAGCCCCAGTATTCAGGGATCCTTAACAAAGATTTTTGTAAACGTAGAGGTATGCAAGCTAAACCACATACGTCCTACCATTCTATAGAGTTTTGTAGTACGTACAAAGTAAACAGGAAAAAAAAAAAAAACAGAAAGAGATACTGTCAAAACTGGAATTAAAAAGACAATGTGAGGGGGCAACCTACTGTGGGTCCCTTTGTTTCTAAATAAAGGCCTGCTGTTCTACACCTTGAAAAAAGAACCAGAAGGATAAAGAGATAACAGACAATACTATAAACAGCACTATAAGTATATTGATAGCAGTTTAACTTTTAGTACTTATCAGCTCAATTAAGCCAAAAGGGAAAATAGAAACTTCAAAGTGTAAAGCATCTCCTAGTTTGGAGGTGGCGCATGACTGTAGTACTAGCACTTAGGACACTGAAGCATTAGCAGGATTACAATTTGAGGGCAGCTTAGGCTAAGTCCAAATTCAAGGCCAGCCTGATGACATTCTTTCAAAACAGCTCCATACTTGAAAGAGTCCACTACAAAACAGATCTCATAATAGATGCGTCTGTTCTGAGAGGCACCCTGAGTAGGCCACAAAGCTGTGCATAGTGGGCCTGCCTACGTCCTTCACATATGCAGAGGGGCTTTAGGATACCAATGGTTCTTTACAAAACCCCATTTTTAATTTCTATCAACCTGATGTTCCTCCATTCCATCCCAGTGCTGGAGATCAATCCAGAGCTCAGACACAGCTATGCTACAACACCAGAACTGACTTTTTCTTTTTAAAGTCAAAGGCATGTTTGACCTTCACCCTCTGCAATGCCTACAGGTTGCTATCACATCTTATATCAGCACATAGCAGAGTCTAAGTCAAATCTGAAACTAAAACAACGGTATGTTCATGAGAATGTGGTAGTACATACCTACAATCTCTGCATTTTGGGAGGCTGAAACAGTAAGGCAAGCTCAAGCCTAGTCTGGGCAACTCAGTGATTTAGCAAGACCCTATCTCAAAATAAACAAACAAATAAATAAAAAGACTGAGATATCAGCCAGTGCAAAGGCCCTAGTTTCAATATCCAGTACTACAAAGAATTTTAAAAATTATAATCTATTTTCATTTCTTGTTACAATAGCAAAGGCTAAGGTCCTTGAAATGGGTAACCAGTTTAAACATTTCAGAACATTTATAAAGAAATACATTTGTCAGCAAATGTAAAGGAAGACCAATGAACTTTGATGGGGCATGGGGACTAAAAATTGCACAGAACACGCTTTTATCTCAATGGGAATAAGTTATCAATGTATTTCAATTCAATGAGGATTTAATGGATACCAGATTTATTAAAGAGGAATAAAGATGAGTAAGACTTGGTTACTGCTTTCCAGGGCACAGCATGTGGTAGATGATTTTCATCCAAAATACAGTCACCAAAGGAGCTTCATATGTCCACATAACAGGTAAACCCACCAAATCAAAGTTACCAAATATTAGACTATACCACAAAGGGTGTAGTCAAAAATCGTGTTCTAGTAAAAGATATACTGCCACTACAATAAAAGACACACTGCCATTAATCCCCCTCAAAATATTCCCTGTCACTTTGGACACTTACTATACCTTTATTCTTCTCATTTTAGAAGCAGTTCTGGAATTCCTCTTCCATGGGTGTAATGCTTCTCAATGTCCTGAGTCAATTCGAAATGTGTAATTTTCATGATCATTCTGACTTTTGAGAAGAACCACCCCAGTGATGAAGTGGATGATAACATAACTGGTGTTTCATGAGCCTAACTTTCCACTGCATAGCACTCGGCAGAAGCACTCGCCATATTTTTTTACTTTCATCTCAGCCACTTAGAAAAGACTTCCGGAACTGACTTTACAACCACCACCATCACAGAAACCCCTTTATTTTTTTCTAAAAAGTTTTGGAGCATGGAGTTATATACCAGGAAGGTTGAGGCAGAAGACTGCTCCAGCCCAAGAATTTGGGGTCACCTTGGGCAACAGAGCAAGACTCTACCTCTTAAAAATGTATGGGGAAGAAGTTTTTGAAATAAATAATGAAAAACAGAGCCAAAAGACAAGAAAAGAAAATATACTCACCATACTAATGAAAGCTGGATTATTTATCAAGCTAGCCATATCAAAGCTCAGGCCAGTTCCTGTCTGTAAAAGAGTTATATCTGAGAATCATTCCAGCCACTACAACTTATTTGCATTGTGAATGACAGAAAATTAAATTTAATTAAATTGTGAATGATAGAAAATATTTTACTCATTTTACATTAACAACTTACAGGACTAGATACCTCTCTTAACTTCTGTTCTGCTATTTTCAGATTTGATTTATAGGAATCATTTTCAGGATCGAGATCTAATGCCTTTTGATAACTTTTAACTGCTTCTTCAAATTTATTCATGGCAGTGAGGGCCAGCCTGAAGGAAATACAAGATACAAGAGTGTTAAGAGTTATGACCAAAAAAAAAAAAAAAAAAAAAAAAAATCAGGATATCATAAAGTCAAATGTGTCTTAGTATTCAACTCTAATCCAGATCACATCTTATTTGTAGTATAGTTCACTAAAATTTCCTTTAACTGTGAGATTGTTAGTCTGAATTCTCCCCATTGCATTTGCTGACAAACTTGGCTGTTCTGTACAGATCACGAACTTAGAGAGACGATCCTCACCCACCCACCCATTTTTCAGGCCTGATAAGTGAAGTCATTATCTTAACATATGCCTACAGTGAGATCCACAAACATTTGTGGTGACTAATAATCCTGTAGTCACATAAATCCATGATGCTAAAGCCATTTTTAAAGACTGTAAGACAGTGGAATGCATCTGTAGTCCTAGCTATGTAGGAGACAGAGGCAGGAGGACTACATGAACATAGGAGTTCAAAGCCAGCCTAAGCAACATGAGACCCTGGCAAAAAAAAAAAAAAGTAAAGCACTCTAAACTACAGGTTGTCCCGAAAGTTTAATATTTTCTCTGTATTGTGACTTTTGAACACCCTGCTCACTGAATATAGTGCTTGCCTAAATTTTCTTATAGCATTTGTTTTGTTTGAATATTATGACAAATTAATCCTGAGCAAACAAAATTTTATACTTTTTAGTATTTCTACATATGGTGACTTTGGGGATACTCTGCATATTTAGGCTTCAAAATATCGCACTTTCTTCCTTTGTAACAAGGATTTTTAGCAACAATACATATTAATTTGTTATTCAAAAGAAGAGCAGTCTGTGAGGGTATCAGATGCTAACTACTGAATATAACATGTAGTTGGGAAATAGAATTATCAATCTTCACAACTCAAGCATCAAATTATTACTGCAGGTACAAGTCAAAGAGTTAGCTTTTAAATTTTAATGTTCTTCTCCAACTAGTTATAGTTTAGTTACTGGAAAATTACTTCAGAATTAAGCAATAATGGTATATATGGATAGTACTGCAGAATTTTGCTTGTTGTGGGTTTTTTTAAAAAATTAATCCAGTTCTTTACTTTCTGACTCACATTACAGAATTCTGATCTGGGGAAAATACAATTTTAATCATAGGTAATGTCTCACAATTAATTAGTTTTCTACAGGTCAACCCTGAAATATATTTATCAGTCCTTAATTAACCAAATCAATTAAAACTTATTGAGATCCCACTATATATCAGGTACTCTTTTAAGTACTGACCATTCTACAGTGAAAAAGATAAAGTTCCTGCGTTAAGAAAATCTCACTCCACCTGGGGAGGACAGATAACGAATATACAAACCAATACAGTAATATTAGGCATTGGTAGAATAGCGCAGTGGTTAAAGCACTTACCTCGCATGTGTAAGGCTGTGGGCTCAGTTCTCTTGCACCACATAAAAATTAGATGGATGTGGTAGTATATCCCTATAATCCCAGAACTGAGGAAGCTGAACTATGAGTACTGTTGTGAGTTCAAGGTCAGCCTGGGTTCAACAGTGAGCTCAGGACCAGTCTGAATTACAGAGTTTAAAACCACAAAAACAAACAAATAAAAAAACTCCAGTAATACTAAAGAGAATGAAGAGAAAAGCTGCTTAAAAGTGGCCACAGTGAAAAGACCTGGATGATGGGAAGAAAGCAGTCACAGGGAAATAGGGGGTGCAGGTGCAGCCATAAGCACAAAGGTCCTAAGAAAGATTCAAACCTGGTATGCTTAAGGTTCAGAACAAAGGCTAAAGAGATACAAGCACAGAAAACATTGTGGGAGCAGTGACGTCGGATAACATAGGAACTTGTCTGAAGCTTGAACATTACTCTAGTTGCCACAGAGTGACATGATCAAAGTTATGCTTTAGAAAGTTCATTCTGGCTTCTCTGTAGAGGGCAGACATGGGTGAGGGGCAGAACAGGAGGAAGATCACTGAAGCGTCAACTGCAGCAGCCTAGGGAAAACGTGGCAGTGTGAACTAGGCCTACAAGCAAGATGAGGCTCAGCACCAGGATCTAAGATACACATGGAAACTAGAAGAGACAGAAGTTGCTGGTGGTCTCAATGTGCCATGTGTCACAAGAATAAAGAATGATTCCTCAGCTTTTGCCTTAAGTACTGGATAGATGGATGATGGTGTTGTTTATTCAAATGAGAAAGATTTAAGAAGGGCATAAGATGGGCTGGGGACATGGTTAAAGTGCTTGCCTAGCAAGCTCAGAACCTTGATTCAATTCCCTAGCACTACATAAAAATTAGCCAGGAATGGCATTGCAAGCTTATCAGCCTAGCACTTGGGAAGCTGAGGCAGGAAGATTGCCATGAGTTTGAGGCCAGGCTGGGCTACATAGTGAGTTCAGGACCAGCTTACAGAACTATAAAGCAAGACTTTGTCTCAAAAAAAAAAAAAAAAAAAAAATGAGAACAAGAGTTCTGTTTGAAATGTGTTAAGCTCAAAATGTGTCTTAAATACCAAAACAGAGATTAAAAAGTAGGTAAATATATGTGCATGGAGTTCAGATATATAATTTGAGATCCAACAACACATATAGTTGGATATACATACATAGCAGAAGCTGTCCTGTAAAATCTCCATGTACATAGTATTAGCAAATTCTAAACAAATGTTCTTAGGAAAACAGGTTAGGTTCCTGTGAACTTCCAGTTCACATTTTCATTTACTGATCTTTACATAACCTTTTTTATATGCACTTTGTTTAAAGAAACCTGAATTACTAGATATGCTGACTCATTGGCATTGATCTCACTGCCAACAGATCTAATTCATGCCTGAACAAAGCTCATCTCACATGTGCACTTTCCCTTTAAGGTACATTACAGCCTCTGACCACAGAAAGACCACTAACCAACACTGATTCGAGGATTACAAATAACTTTTAGCAAGCAGACAGCAGATTCATAAATACATCATCTCAAAATAATGAGTAACTACTTCAGGTAGATTTTTTGTTTTTGTTTTTTGACATACGGTCTTGCTCTGTAGTCCAGGCTAGTCCTGAACTCACTGTCTGACCCAGGCTGATCTCAAACTCAATCATTCCTCACATCTCAGCCTCTCTGGGGCTCTGATTACGGGCATATGCCACCACTCCCAGCTTTTCTTTTTTCCCACTATTTTTATTAATTTATATATGCACTACATAATGTTCACAATCAACTTTACAATCCCTTCCCATTTTTGGCCCTCCTACACCCTCCCCATCCTTACCCTCCAACTTCCACTATCACACACTGTGATACTGTAGAATGTCTGAATTCTGAGTTCCCAAGTTAGAGAAACCATATAATACTTAACATATTTAATCTTCTACATCTGAATTATTTCACTCAAATAATCACTCTTTAGCTTAGCTTTCTAGCTCTCGAATGGGCTGCAGTGGTCAAATCTTGATGTCTCTTCTCTGAGTCCAGCAGATACTTTTATTGGGGTATCTGCCAAGAGTTCTTTTTGCTATAATTTGCTATATATATGTTGAGATTCTTTAACCTAGCCTCATCCACCAGTCCACTTAAGAACTATAACCATGTAATTCATAAGGCTAATAAATATGAGAAAGAAAAAGAAAAGCTAAATTTCAAATGACTTAGCTGAGGACTGAAAGGTGAATGTCTGTACATTCAAAAGGTTATCATATCAATCCGTTTTCTTAGGATCAACTTACATCAAAGACTGAACAAGTAAATTGCTACAATAAACAAACCTAAGACTGTATCAAATTGCTACATTAAATGAACTTAAATCTATATCACATAAGTATTATTTAAAGTAACAGATATGACAGCATACTTATTTCAGAATATTTCAAATTTCATAACTTATTTACTCTCATTTCACCAATTACTAACATTTTGGTAGATTTGGTTTAAACCATCAATTTGCTACATTAAATGAACTTAAATCTGTCTGACATAAATATACTACAGTTAAAGCAACAGATATGCTTAATTTTGTCAGATTTTTTTAACTTCATAAATTGCTTATTCATATTTCACTAATTATTAACATTTTGCCAGATTTGATTTATCCTTTTATCTATCTGTTCATCTCTAACTTCACGCATACATATTTTTAAAGATTTTATACCAATTGCCCATGTTGAAGATTCACATATTTTATGAGACAGTTGGTACCGTTTTAGAAGAATATCGATCAAATGATTCCAATACCAATCTAATTTTTTTGTTATACTTTCTCTTTAGGTGTTTCCTTTCCTGCGGGTCGTTTTAGAGCTGCTTGCCTCTCTGCTTCTCTCAAAGATTCCTCCAAGTAATTTCTGCAATGCTGGGTTGTTACAAATTTCTTAAGGGATTCTTGGTCATGGAAAACTTTTTCTTCTTCAATTTTCACAGATAATTTTGCTGGATACATCAATCTGGGTTGATACTTGCTGTCTTTTAAAGCTTGAAGGATCTTGCTCCAGGCTTTCCTAGCCTTTAAAGTTTGCCTTGAGAAATCTGCAGTAATTCGAATGGGTTTGCCTTTTATTTTCTTTTAATGTGGTAATGAGGAGTCAAACTCAGGGCCTGCCACTTGTGAGTCAAGTGCTCTAACTGATATTCTGTGCCCCAAGCTACAGATGGAACTTAAATGGACAGTGCAGGTTGAGTCAGAAGAGAAAACAAAGTAAGAAAGAGCAGCTGCAGAAGACAGGGTCCCACAACACACCATGTTCCAAGGGGGTAAATGAGTCAGCAAGCGAAACTCGAAAAGAGCATCCAGTAGAGCAGAAGAAAAACAAAGCAAGTGATGGATCCCAGAAAATGAAGTCTTTCAATCTTTCAACAATACGCTAACTGATCAAGACACTAAAAGGTGGAGGGTGGGAGATGAGGATACAGAAGTGACAAAATACAGGTAATAGGAAACACTGAGTAGAGCTACTCAATAAAGTGGAGAGTTCTCCAGAGAAACAGAAGCACTAATATAGGAACAGAAATACATAGAAAGATTTATTCTGAGGTAATGACAACTATCTGCTGTCTGAAACTGGAAGACTAGGAAGATTAGTCATGTAGTTGCCTGTAATCCAAACCTGAGGACCTGAGAACAAGGAGAAATGATAGCCCAAGTGCAGGTCAGAATCCACAGGCTAGAATTCTTGGAAAGCCAGGACCAAGGAGTAGTAAAAGACAGATGTGCCAAGCCAAGCAGACAGAGTGCTCATCTTCCTCTTGTCTTTTTGTTCTTTTGGATCATCAAGGGTCTGTATGGTACCTACCCACACTGGGCACTGCAAACTGTAGTCAGTTTACAGATTCAAATGTTAATCACTTCCAGAAATGCCGCCATACTCAGAAATAGTATCTCACCAGCTATCTGGGTATCCCTTAGCTCAGTCAAGCCAGCAAATGAAATAAACTATCAAAGTGATGCAGACAACAGCCTTATTAGAACAGACCAAAGAAAGAACAAGAAACCATAAAGAAGAGCCAGCAAGTAGAGATAGTCATTGAGGGCTTTACAGAGAAAGAGCAACTGAGATGAGAGGTGGTCGCTGGGGAAGAACACTAGATAAAAGGACAGCTTCAATGCTAGGCCTTTTTATTACCTTTTCACATACCGGCCATTATCATCTATTAGAGATGGAGTAACTGGTGCTGTAGGAGTTAAAGGGGGTAATTACAAGTGTGAAAGTACAAATAGATGAGATCTTAAACTATGACTGAGACGATGATCTTAACAGAAAACAAATGCAATCTATGTAGATACAACTGCAGGTGGACTTAAAAGTGGAAAAATGAGCTACCTTTCCCCAACATGGGAATAGTAACTATTTTTCGCACTGAAGTACATGGCAGTGTTATCAGCTGAGAATCTCCAAAAGGAAGCAGTAGAAACCTGAAGTAGATGAGAACGGGTCAGGTAGTAACATCAGAGAAGTGAAAAATTAATTCAGAAAATAAGAACAGCAGTACCATCTGCCAGTACTGAATGCTTATGCAAGACTTAAGGTCATGGCTATAAAATGAGGCCACAATCATATGACTGTATGATCTTCCTCAACAACTGATCAGCTACAAAACAACTAGTCATCTCATCTCAAGTCCCTGATACTGTAGTCAGGAAAATTAGGAAAATTACCAAAAAAAAAAAAAAAAAAAAAAAGAGGAAAGGAAGAGAGAAGGAGAAAGAGAGAGGGTAAAGCTTCTGCTAGTCAGAAGGGGGGCCTGGGAATGTGGGATGCCCTATATTTATCTCTTTTTTTTTTTTTTTGAGACAGGGTCTTATTCTGTAGCCCACACTGGTTCTGAACTCACTGTATATCCCAGGCTGCCTTGAACTCACAGCAATCCTCCACCAGCCTCCTGAGTGCTGGCATTACAGGAGATGCTACCACCACACCTGGCTTCTTACATTTATCTTATTATATTAGTTCACAGAGCGGAGGGCTAAGAGGAAAATGAAAATCAAATCATTATGAACAGCATGTCCGACACACCCTGGCACTACCCCGACCCCCTGGAACTTACCCCATCCTCCCATAGGCCTTGCTGTACTTGGAGTCGATGGCTATTGCTTTCTCACAGTCCCTTATTGCATCAGTGTAGTGACTTAATTTGCTTTGTGCAGCAGCCCTGAGAGAAAAAGAGTTTTTTATTATAGCAGCTTTCAACACATTAATTTATTTCCAGATACTAATGAAAGTAAATTCTCTTTGTCTCAATTTATAAATCATTCCTAGTAAATTTATAAGTCAAACTGTCTAGGATAATCACTGTGGAGGAGTGGTGTGGAGAAGGGGACCATCAGAAACTTCTGCTCATAAACAAAATACGTAAGCTTCCTTTCACTGTTTGCTTTGTTACAGAGAAGGCAAACATCCCTTCCAAACTTTCTTTCAAACTAAAGAGAACTGAAAATACCAGGGTGTCTGGACTCCTAGAGCGGCCTGCAGAGCGAGAGGATGATGAATAGCTGCATACAGCACCCTGTTTTAACTGCTCACTTTAATATTAGAGTTAAAGAACAAGTTGTCTGGCCCTTTCTACCATTCATTCACTTCTGAGGAAAACAAATTTACTTTTTGCAGTCTCTTAAAAGTTCTCATAGCTCATATCTCAGCAAAAAAGTTGGAAAAAGTTAACTTGGGAAAAAAAATTTTCGTAGGTCAAAATTCTTGTGATTCTTTAATGGTGGCTCCTTTCCTTGATAAAGCTTCAAAGCAGGAAGGATTAACTCATAAAAGAAACAAGGAAGGAAAATGGAGGTCTAACATGGAAATTTGGAAGACAGCATGATGGCAATATACCTGTAATCTCAGCTAGCTGGGGGTGAAGGCAGGACTGCAAGTTCGAGTGCAGATTGGGCAACTTAGAAAGATCTTGTTGCCAAGAAAAATGAAATGGTTGTGGATACAGCTCATTGGTAGTGTACTTGCCTAAAACATGCAAGGCCTTGTGTTTAATTCTTAGTACTCAAGAAAAAAAAAAACACTTCAGGTAGTGATAATTTCCCCTTATAAAATTAATTTAAAATTAATTAAATTACCCTTTTAAAATTAATCCACTCGAATTTTTGCTGAACTAGTATAATATGCTAGACACTGAATTCAAAACTACTATACAGATATAAAGAACGTATTTCCTCACCCTCCAACCTCCCATTGTCTAGTAAGGAAACAAATAAATAAATAGTGTGGCACATCTAACCATAGATGCATTAAAGGAAGAGGTAGAAACAGAGAAAGGTCTACTGAAAACTGTGCAGAGCTGTGCAAAAGCACCACCTGTAGCAGGAGGTTCTTCATCTATACTACCCAAAACAGCAGTCCCTAGGCATACATGTCTAGTAAGCACTTAAAAGGTCCTTGTGCAACTGAAAAATTAAATTTTCATTTCATTATAGTTTAATTACTTTAAAATTTAAAAGCCATATATTAGACAGCACCACTTCAAAGAATATGGAGCGGAAGGGCATAGGGGCATGGTCAGGAAAACATACAAAGTATGGAGAGATGCCCCAATATGGGATTTCTTATGCTTTTGGTTTGGTTTTTTTTGAGATGGTCTCACTCTGTAGTTCAAGCTGGTCCCGAACTCACTACGTAACCCAGGCTGGCCTCAAATTTACAGCAATCTTCCTGCCTCAACCTCCCAAATGCTGGGATTATAGGGCTACACCACCATACCTGGCTAACCCAACATGGTTATTTCAAAAAATTTCTGACATTACAGGTACTTAAGACAAGAAAAGAATAAGGAAGAGGAGGAAAAGTGAAAATTATAAAGTTAACATAAAAGGTGCCAGGCATGGTGGCACATGCCTGTAGTTCTAGCTACCAGATAGACTACAGTAGAAGTATCACAAGGCCAGCTTGGGCAATTTAGCATGACAGTGTCTCAAAATAAAATAATAATTTAAGAATGTCACTTAGGCTTAGAGCACTTCCCTAGGTAAGGCCCTGAGTGTAATTCTTGGTACAGAAGGAAGGAATGAAGGCAAGAAGAAAAGGCCTAGATTACAAATAAATATACACATGCAAGCCCTAAAAAGCTTAAATTTGTAGGTGTCTGGAACCAATGAGCCAAGAACAAGAGTTTAGTCAACTTCACATTTCAAAGAACTCTTTTTGGCTGGAAAGAAGAGCAGAAGTGGAAATGCAAGCCCTGTTGTGCTCATTTAGTAAATGTTCGGAACCTAGACTGAGGGAGGAGGCAAACCACTGGGAGATATAAGAAAAAGGGGAGCATAAAGGAAGATGCCTTAATCTCTGGCTTCAGATACTGATGATAAGATACCCTAAAAAAGCCAAGAAGATTGGACTCAGAAAGAAAGCATAGGAGGTAAGAAAATGACCAGGTTTCAATCTTGACAGCTTCAGATCACAAATGACTAGGTAGGCTGAAAGCAGGTTTGCACAGCTCACACCTGGAAGAGGAGATGCTGCTGAGCCTCAGAGGCCAGGAGAGGAAAGAGGCCAGGCTGTATGTGAATTTTGGGCAAGATGAAGCCAAACACGCCAGTGTCCAAGTGGAATAACAAGGTCTGTACTCTTGGCTTTGCTGTCTGGTTATCAAGGCAGGAGACTAGTGACATTTCAGTAGAACAATAAGTCAGTCAGTCACCATGCTTTCAGTCCACCCTTGTGACTTTGCCTTATTAGATAGAACTAAAGCATGAATATAATGAGTGCTCTATTTTCATTTTTAAAAGGGAGAAAAAAGTCACTGCTACCTCACATGTCCTTTTCACCAATAAATTAATAATAGCAAAATCATATTCCTACAGCTAAGAGCAGCTTCCACTATCTATGTAAGAAAAAAATATAAGCCCAGGACTATGCGAGAGACTTTGTACATATTACCAATCCTCAAAATTCCTTTCCAAATGGTATTATCCTTGTTTTAAAATTGAAGAAATTGATATCTGAAAAGTAGACACTGAAGGCCACAGAGCTAGTAAGCTGCAGAACTGAGATCCAATCCAAGTTCAACAAATCAAGTTCAAATCCCAGTGAGCTGACTGACTACAAGCTGCTCACAGAGAACTAATAAAATAAAATGCATCCTGAGGTCTCTATTCCCACTTCTGGAGAGCCACAAAGTCTACATGCTGTCAATGACACTCCTTCTTACAGGAGCCTGATGCTTCCTGACTCTGCTCTAAACCATGCTCTCCACCCTAAAATGCCTGCCCTCTCCTCTGTCTATCAAAGTCCTACCCACCTTTCAAAAAGAACTCCAAGGAGGAATGGCACAAGCCTATAAAACTAGCCCCATGAGAAAATGAGACAGGAGGATTGTGAATTCGAGGCCAGCCTAGGTAAGTAAACAAACTTGGTGAAACTCTATCTCTAAAACAAAACTAAAACATAGTTTGGTGATGTAGCTAAGTGTAAAGACCCTAGCTCCATCACCAGTACCGAAAAAACAAAGCAACAACTCCAGAGCTAGCACCCCATCACCCAAGAGACCTTCCAGATAAAGTCCATCCCCCATCACGCTCTCTCTCTTTCTTGCGTATGTTTTATTCCACTAATTCCCTTAGGTCATCCAACCATCCATCCATTCCAGAAGCATGGGCCTGAAGTGGGTGAAGTCATATACTCAGTACAGAAGCTGGATAAAAGAAACAAACACAAATTTATATATGGACAGAAGACAGAAAACAGTAGTTCATTTCAGAGTATAAAGTACTTAAAAGTGTTCTAGATTTATTTTCAATCATTTATTACTTTACGTATACAAATGTTAGAGTGAACATCTAGTTGCTTTCACATCACTGGAAGTTTCTGAATTTCTTCTATAGCATTCCAGTCACTGAACAAACTGACTGAAATCCTGTAAGGAACACTGCTAAGTGTTATAAGGGATACAAACAGATAGAAAGCCCTGGTTTCTGTCCTTCACCTCAAGAGAGAAAATGAGTATGTATATAAGATAAGGCAGTGGATGGGGGTGTAGCTCAACAGTTAGAGCACTTGCCTAGCAAGGACTAGGCCTTAGGCTTGATTCCCCAGCACCACATATGCTGGATGTGGTGGTTCATGCCTATAATCTCAGCACTCAGTCAGCTGAGGCAGAACTGCTTTGAGTTGGAGCCTAGCCTAGACAACAGAGCAAGACTCTGCTTCAAAAAAATAATAAAAGAAGAAAAACACCTACAAAATTCTATGTATGATGGCAAATGCTAAATATATTTTTTAAAAAGTAAAATGCTTAAGTTTCTAAAAAATTACTCTGGTCCTTATATCTAAGCTGAGTCCTAAACACCAGTAGGATGTGTAAAGGCCAAGGGAGAAAATAAATATTAGAAAAGATGCAGGCAAAACAAGTATGCCAAATGACTATTTTATAACACACAAAAAGTCACTTGTAAAAAAAGGAAATTGTAGGTCATCTTAGTGACCTTAATTTGTGAAAAATATTTTAATTAGTAATAAAACTGTGAAATAGATATTAAAAACAAGATTTAGATCTGCTATTCTGAGCTTCTGACTCTCGCAGCCAGCTGGAAGTGAAATGGCAAGGGTAGTTAGCAAGGACACAGGCTGCAGAGGTATTTTTAACTACAAAACTCTCAAAAAATTCTACTGTGTTTTATTCAGTCTTTGGATTACATACACAGAGGAACTTTTCTAATTATTTAATGTTAAATAGCTTGCTCCATTACTGAATTCCTCAAGGAAAAATACTACTAAAATGCAAAACAAGAACATTATTATTGATGTCAGCTTAACAACAATTAAATTAAAAGCAAGTATTGCCAGAAAACACATCTAAAACAGTATTTTAGACTACGGCAGAGAACTCTAATACACTGAAAATAAATTATTTGCTTAGCTTATATTTTCCATACTCATATTAAAAGCACATGGTTTACTGCACTGTACAAATAAGGAATTTTCATGCCCATGCTTCTAAGATTGTTATATAATATCTCTAAAGTTATTATATAGATTCAGTGTAATAGCAATCAAAATATCAACAACATTTTTTATAGAACTAAAAAAATCAACTCTAAGCTAGGCAAGGTGGTGTACATCTGTAATCCCAGACTTAGGGAATATAAGGCAGGAGGATTGCTATGAGTTCAGGGCCAGTTTGAGCCACACAGTAAATACAGGACCAGCCTGTACTCTGTCTCAAAAACCAAAATCAACTCTAAAATTTATATGGCATCAGAAAAGGCCCAGAATTGCAAAAACAATACTTAGCAACAACAGCAAAGCAAAAGCATCACAATCTCAGATTTCAAATTATATTACAATGTGACTATTATGGTTTGGATCTGGAATGTCTCCCAAAAACTCCATCGACTTGGATGCTGTGGAATGCCTATGGAACCGGTGCTGTTAGGAGGTGGGGCCTGGTCAGGAAGGGAGGGTTACAGGTATGTGGTAGATTCAGGGCATGGAATAGATTATGGGTGTGGCAAGTTACTGAATATGTGACCTCAAAGAGGCAGGTCACTGGGCTTAACTCAGAGGGAAAATACAAGGGCTTGACCGGGAAGGGGCGGGTTACAGCAAAGGAACTGGAAAGGTCCACACTAGCTCCACCCTTCCATGCTCACTTGGCTTCCTGTCTGCCAAATCATGAACAGCTTTTTCCTCCTGCTACACCTTTGACATGTGCTTCCACCATTGCCTGCCATGCCTGAACAAACTGAGACCTTCAAAAACTGCGAGCTTAAATAAATCTTCCCTCCCTTAAGCTGTGGAAGTTGAGTATTTCCATCACAGCAACAATAACAACAAAGTATCTACGATAGAGACAGTGATTAAAACTACATCATTCTGGCCTTAGGAGGCTGAGACAAGAACAGGGCCATGAGTTCAAGGCCAGATTAGACTACATAATGAATTTAGGGCCAGCCTGCACTGGATGAAGACCAGCCTGAGATCCTGTCTCAAAAAAAAAAAAAAAAAAAAAAAAAAACCTTACAAGGTAATGGCACAAATACAAACAGGCAGATCCACAGGACACAGTTCTGTCACAGAAGGCACAGAGACAATCTCAAACATCTTCATCCATCTAATGTTCAACAAACAGGCAGGCCAGGAAGGTGGCTCATGTGTCAGCTCAGCACTTGGAGGCTGGGGCAAGAGGATTACCATGATTTCAAGGCCCGCCTGGGCTACAGAGTAAGTTCATGACCAGCCTGGACTACAGAGACCCTGTCTCAAAAAAATAAATAAAAATGTTGAGTGGGGAGGGCGGCACCAAAAACATTCACTGGAGAAAGGAGAGTGTTTTTAATAAATGGTTCTGAGAAAATTGGCCATCCACATGCACAGGAAAGAATTTATATCCATATCTTTCACCCTGCACTAAAAGCAAATCAAACACCGAACACCTAGATCATAAAAACACAAACACTGAACCCACTGGAAAATAAAATAAATAAAACCCTATAAGACATAGAGACAGGAAAGGATTTCATGAACAGAACTCCAACTGCACAAGAACTAGCACCAACAATCAACAAATGAGACTACATCAAACTAAAAAGAGAATGAATAAAGTGAAGAAATATGTCATGGAATGGGGGGAAAATGTTCTTGGATAGAGGATGAATAACTGGAATATACAAAGAACTAAAAAATCCAAAATATAAGACTTCGTCAAAAAGCTGAGCAACTGAAATGAACAGACACTTTCCAAAGAAGCCCAAATGGCCAATCACTTCTCAAAGAAGTACAAGTGGCCAGTAAGTACATGAAAAAATTTCACCATCTTTGGCATCAGAGAAATGCATATCAAACAACACCAGCTTCTATCTTATTCCATCAAAAATGGCTATCATCAAAAATTCAAAAACAGCAAATGTTGTCAAGGATATGTGGTAAAGGAATGCTTCTCCACTGCTGGTAAGCTTGTAAACTGGCATATCCTCTACAGAAGGAGATTCCATAAAAATTGAAAATAGAAATCCCATCTAACCTAAAAACACCTCTCCTGAGCATCTTTCCAAAAGAGCTAAAGATATCATATTACAGGAATACATGCATACCCATTTTATAGCAGAATAATTCATAACAGCTAAGTCCTCGAAATAGCCTATATGTCTATCGACAGAGGAATGGATAAAGGGCTGGAGGAATGGCTCAGCGGTAAGCACTAAGTCGAGTGTTAAGTACTCAATTTCAATTCCGCAGCACCACATAAACTGGGTGTGGTGATGTCTGCCTGTAATCCCAGTACTCAGGAGGCTGAGGCAGGAGGATTGCCGTGAGTCCAAGACCAGCCTGGGCTCCATAGTGAGTTCAGGACCAGCCTGGGGTACAGAGAGAGAGACCCTGTCTCAAGGACAAAAAAAAAATAGAGGAATAGATAAAGAAAATGTGGTACATATATACACACTGGAGTACTACTCTGCCATAAAGAAAGATAAATTTGAAGCATCCATAAGAAAATGGGTACACCATGAGACCACAATTTTGGGCAAAGTATATCATACACAAAAGGTTAGGTATAGTAGAGTATACGAAAAATTTGAAATATAAATGACTAAAAGAGGAAAATATAAGAGAAAAGATAGGAAATAGAGAGATACTGAAGATGGTTAAGGGAACTAAAGGGTCAAGGAAAGGGGCAAAGGGGTAGAGAACAGAAATGAGAAAACACAAGACCAAAAAGTGATACACACACACACACACACACACAAGTACATGTATGTATATATATATATATACACATACATACACATATACACTTCCCAAGCAGAATGCAATCTACACATAAATGAACCTGTACTGCAAACATATACAAACAAAATATTTTTATAAAAAAGCACTTTTCGATACCATTTATATCTTGTCATAACCATTTTGTGACAGTCTTAAATATATTCAAGTCAAAGTTTCAAATATTAAATTAAAACATTACACATATTCATTGAATTACAAAGTATAAAATTCACACACAAAGCACAGCTTGGAGATTTCATCCTCCACATGTACTTGGATTTTCTATTTTTCTGGGAGAGACTGTTCATTAGAAGAGAATAATGAAATATTTTGTGAAGAAAGAAAATGAATGTTTCAAATATGGCCAACTGAATTCTTAGAAGTTTAATCTTCCACAAAAAAACAAAAAATTGGTACAAAACGCATACACATATATGCATGCACACACGCACAACAGAAGCAGACCCGGTGGCTATGAGAAAGATAATGGCTAAGCAAGCTGTACAGACAATGAATCATCACTTCACTATAAAAAAGAATAAACTATTAAAATGGTACATATAACATTACAGTTAGATTTCAAAAGCATTATGCTTACCAAAAATAGTCTTTTTTTTCCAAACATCATCTTGCTCTTAGCCCATACTGGGCTTAAACTCACATCAATCCTCCTGCCTTGGTCCTCCAAGTGCTAGAATTACAGATATGCACCACTAAGCCTACCTTGTGTGGTGCTGAAGAATTGAACTCAGGGCCTTCTCTAATACCTGTCCTATTCCTTCAGCACCCACCCCAAAAAAGTCTGAAAGTAGAAAATTATGCATGATTCCTTTCAGGTGAAATCCTAGAACAGATGGATGCAATCTATGGAAAAAATCAAAAAATATAAATCACTGATTGCTCCTGGTAACCAACTGTGAAAGAGAATAAGGACTTTCCTGGAAATCTGATATCAAATTTCAGTGTCGTGACAAGGGTTTTAATTATACAGGGGATATATTTATCAAAACTGAAAGTACTCTGAAATTTGTACATTTTGTTAACAAAACTTTTACTTAAAAAGAAAAAAGTAAACAAATACTGACTCTAGTTAATTATATGTGACATATTTAGGAAGAAAATGTACAGGGTACAATTGGCTTTGAAATGCATTGCAAAAATCTTGGACTAATGAATGTACAGAAGCACAAAACGATAAATCTCTGATATAGCAAATACACTCAAATTAAGGCAAAATGTAGGTATGTATACATATTTACTAGAAATTACTTCAAGTTTAAATTTTTCATTAAATGTGAGACATTAAAGAAAGTGAAAAACTACATGGACTTGATTCGGAACAAGTCCTATAAGACTCCTATCAGACTAACATTACTTTATTTTAATTTTAATAAGGTTAGTAATCAAAGGAAGAAAATTGACAGTATATTTAAATCCTGATAAATTTGAATCTCTCTTCATATTATGATCAAGGCACAAAGACTACATAAACAGTAATAGTAACTTTTACTTGCATACAACATTCTTTGCCAGACACTCTCTAAACATTTCATGTAAATTATTTGATCTCCAAAAAGAAAATAATAAACTCCTTGAGGTAAATACCATCGTGCTATCATTTCCCATATTAACAGGTAGAGAAAACAAGGGATAGATATGTTAGGAGGTAATTTGTTAAAGGTCACACAGCTGTTCACTGGCAAAGCCAAACATTAGAATCCAGAGTCTAAGTCTAGAACTCTTTTCTAAACCTTTCCCTACGATAGCTCCATTAGTTGACTTGTAACTGACATAATATGAAAGATGGTATTCTCACATTTGTGGATAACATATAATTGGGAGCAAAAGCAAACAAACTGCTTACAGATCCATGATCAAAAAACATTAAGGGAGAGATAAACAGAATGTATCAAGATAGAACCCATATAATTCTATAGGGGTAAAATACAAGATCTTCCATTTGAGTTCAAACAACCACCTCTACCTCCAACAACAGTATTAGTCTATTACCAGTTTGATAAGAATCTGTCAAATGAAGATATGACTTAGTGATTAGATAGGGAGAATGTGTACAAAAGGATGACTCTGATCAATCAGAAAAGAATATGAATTGAACAAGTAACCGTGCACTATTTCATATATAATTATGTTACGCAGAAGTACTCCTACCACCACCACATATCCGCCCTAGAGTCAGATTACCATGAACAGAATCCTCTAAAAACCACAAACCAAAATAAACTTAATATCCTTTAAGTTGTGGGTGTCAGGTATTTTGTCCAATGACAGAAAAATTACTTAATACATGCTTATGATCCCAATGATCTTGGAGGCTGAGGCAAGAAAATTAAAAGTATCGGGTTTCGGCACCAAAATAAAAAAGAAAAGAAAAAAGAAAATTAAAAGTTTGAGTTTAGCCTGGGCAAGTTCAGCAATTTAGTGAGAGCCTGTCTTTTAGCTGAATGTGGTGGTGAAAACCTATAATCCCAAGGCTCTGAGAAGCTGGAGTACGAGAACTGAAAGTTTGCACTCAGCCTGAGCAATTTAATGGCTTAAGAGGATATGGTCTCAAAGTAAAAAATAAAAAGCAACAGAGATATAGTTTAAATATGACAAGGACCGGAAAAAAAGTTGAATCTCACCAGTAACTAAATATAAATTAAGATAACTAATATGGAACCAAATATAATATTAAATTTAAAATTAATAATTTGAGTACACCATTCTGATAAACAGCATGGCAAGAACAGATACATTCATACAGTCCTTATGGAGAGAATTTACTTTCAAAGTACCTTCAAAGTATTTAGAACAATTTTGCAATTTGTATCAAATTTTTAAATGTTTACCCCATTAGCCCAGCTAAATGCATTTCTAGTGATAAATCCAAAACCCAGAAAATCTTAAGCATGAAAAAAAATTTCAGAAACACATATGTTCATTACAGTTTTGTTACTGAAAAAAAGAGAAACAACCTCAATGTCTATCAGCATGTCAATAGCTAAGTAAATTAAAACATATCTAACCACTTATTCAAAAATAACACTTGAGTACTTCATTTGTCAACCACAATGCTAGTTGCAAGAATTTTTTTAAATGAACAAAAAGTAGCAAGAAGTAATCCATAAACATTTGAGTTTTATGAAAAAGTCACAAATATGAAGTTAGGACACATTTATGCCATGCCCACTGAACGAAGTTTAATCTAAAACTGAGTGCACTCATATAAAACAGCACATGCCAAAAGGTTAACGGTGACTCTTTCCAAGTGGTACGTTTATGAATGTATTTGTTTTTACTTCCTTCTATACATTTCTGAACTCTCAAAATTTTCTAAATAAATTCTGCACTTTTTCCTTTTTCCTTCACGCTATTAATCCAGATGCTTAAGAACCATAAACCTGCTGCTATGGCGCCAGTTTACCTGTTGCAATAATAAACCGCATTATTGGGATCCAGTTCTATTGCCTGTGTGTAACAATCCACTGCAGCAGCATAATTTTCTTCTTTCATGTGGTTATTGCCTAAAATAAAATAATTGGTACACATAGTAGGTACAATGCATATAGAAAAATATTAAGTCTGACAACTTTTAATCATAGAAAGTACAGTACTACAATAATGTGAGCCACGTGATTTCTAGTCATATTAGAAATTTTATATTGTACTGCAGAGCTGGTTTTAGCTACATTGCATTTGCATCAGTTTAGCAATGTGGAGTTGTGGGACCCTGACAAGGCATGGGATGACCGTAGGTAGAAGGCGGCTCATACCCAGATAATCTCGTTTCTAGAGACTGGCAAGAGTGGAGCCCCTTCTTATCCCAGGATGGCCTGCAGCTCAGGTTGCATCATACCCAAATTCCTAATTTTTCCCCTGGTTCCAGACCTTTACCAGAAATCATCTGGTCAGACCTGCCATGCAAATTAGGCTACTTTCAGATCCCAAAATCCCTCCAATCAGTAAATGACCCTTGACCTGTTACCCTGGCTGACCCACCCTCCTTAAACTGCTTATAAGCCTGGCCTTCACCTCCAATAAAGGAGCTGTCATCCTCCTTCCTGGGTGTGATTTGTGATTCCTTCATACTCATGCTGCTTAAGACCCTCTTCCCCCAGACTTCCCTGGTTGCTTCACTGGTTCCTTTTAAGACATGGAGTCTTAAAAATTAATGTTTATAAAAATCTAGGCTAGAGTGAGTAAATGCAACCATCTTAACCATCTCAATCTCGTCTGGCCTTCCTTACCCTCCTCTCCTGGCTTGATTTTAGAGCTGCTCAGACTCATTCCTCCCTCACTGGCTGCAATATGAACTGGATCTTTCTCTCCTTGTCTGTCAAAACCCACACCTGTCTCAAATACTGCTGTCCATGAGCTGGTGAAACTAACTATGCTAATGTGTTATGAGAAGACAGTATTTTTATGTGCTATCCCTTCAAGAGATAGACTCTTTTTAAGATGGGATTTGAGGACATTAATTTCTAGGCAGAATTTCAGATACCAGGGCTAGCCTACAGAGTAACAATATTCAGGAAGGGCATCTGCAGATACATCTGATAATAATCTACTAGGTTAAAAACTGGTCAGCAAAATAAGGAATTTTTCTGAGACTATCTCTTGTATGCCATTAAGCGGGAGGAAACATCTTGTGCATTTGTAGGACCATGTGCTCAAAACTGAAAATTTTAAGCCTCTGATTTTTTCCACCTTTCCACAAACCAGAAAGCTCTCCAACAGGCCTTGCCCCTAATAGATTATTGAGTACAGTGGGATGAGATGGTGTATAAACACATAGGGAACAGGAATATGAAAATTTTTTGAAAGGTAAATAAAAGTATCCAAAACTCATACAAAGTCATTGTAAATTATAAGAAATAATTATAAAAATAGACAGCTAATGGGTATACTCAGGAGTGATAAAAATGATCTATAATTGATTTTGATAATGGCTGTGCAACTCTTGTGTGTCATTAAACCCAATGAATCATACATTGTGAAGGAGTGAATTCCTTAGTATGTTTAATGTATCTCAATAAATGGTTTCATAAATATAAAAAAAATTAATTTGGGGGTTGGAGGAATAGCTTGGTGGTTAAAAGTGCTTGCCTAGGAAGCTCAAGATCCGTAGGTCAATTCCCACACCACATAAGCCAGCACTTGGACGACTGGGGCAGGAGAACTACCATGTGTTCAAGGCCAGCTTGGCCTCCATAGTGAATTCAGGACCAGTGTGGAATACAGAACGAGATCCTACCTCAAAAAAAAAAATTAATTTGGGTTCCACTCCCCCCAGAAAATATGAACATAAAGCCTTTCTAATGATGTTTACAGGATATCATAATTTTCTGTTTGTTTATAAGACTGGGGATTGAACTCAAGGCCTTTGTACTAAGTTATATTCCAATCCTTTTGTCTTTTTTTATTTTCATTTTTGACATGGTCTTGCAAAATCAATGAGCATCCTGGCTGAGCTCAAATGCCATTCTCCTGTCTTAGCCTTCCAGACTTCTGAGGTTACAGGCTGAGCTACCATGCCCAAATTGATAACAAAGTTTTTCAAAATTCTTATATTGCAGTATGGGTACATCAATAGATTTCCACATCAAAGTTTTTATTTTTCTGGGTTACTGAGATTTTTGTTGTTGCTATTGGGCCTTTTTGTCTTGGTAGTATTTTATCATTATCACAATTGAAACCTTACTGTATGTCTTATCCTACAAACTACTTTAAATATGTAAATACTATAATGTATTATACATACTATGAATAGTATACATATATACTATTAAATAAGTTAATTATAAAAGCTTCTAATCATAAAATATTCAGTATAGAAAATTTGAGACACAAAGAAAATTTTTGTAGGACCTAAATATAATAATAAAGCTTTTGAACACTTTACAGTCACAAGGTACTCTCCTATAAAACTGCTTTTAATTTTCACAGCCATATGAGATATGTGTATACATATCCTTTTGTGACCTCAGAGAATGTCAGCAAGGCATCCTTCCAGATCTCTTCTGATCTTAATACAGCTCTCCAGAGGCAAGGTGCATAAAACATTTGAAAGCAATGTTCCAGGAAGGTACTAGCTGGCAAGAAGTCTTATCACAGTCAGATAAAGGCAACAGGGAACCTGCAATAATTCTGTGCTTGACATCTACCATGGCCATACATTTTCACACAAGTAGCAAAATCTAGACAAAATGGCACTCACTTCAACTTTATATGTACTGTATCTGAGATACGACATTTCTTTGTGAAAACAAAAACTAAAAGCTTTTCATTAAAAGCTCCCATTTAGTTTTTCCATCCTGAGTGAGTCTACACATTCCCTAATCCTGAATTTAGTGACACTCATTATGTACAACAAACAGAAACATCTTTATGGGGAATGCAATCTCTCAAATGTTTTGCCATGCTGGGGATAAAGCATGAGAGACAAAAATAAAATTTCATTTTGCCATTTACTCAACACTGTTACTAGAACTAGCCAGACTGGTGGTACTGGCCTGAAATACCAACACTCTGGGAGGCTGACGCAGGAAGCTGGGAAGTTTGAACACAGCCGGGGCAAGGCAACTTAGCAAGTCTCTGTCTCAAATTCAAAAATAAAAATGAATAGAGGGTGGAGGTGCTGGGCACTGATGCTCAGTACCACAAAACCAAAAGTAAATCAAGCTGCAAAAGTAAAATACTAGTAGGGAATATACTAAATCCCTGAAGATTCACAAACTATAAAAAACCTCAGTGGGAAAAACAAAATTTCTGGGTAAACTATTACAGTCAAAAAAACTAATGAAAAATGCATTTGTAACTGTTTAAACACAAATTCTTCGGTGAATATATGACTCAAGTGAAAATAAGGTTCTGGCTGTTACTCTATTTTGCATGTACTTTATGATGTCATACTACTGTAAGATTTTTAAGACACTAGGGTGATATCACTTTCAGGAATAACTGAAAAACTGAAAACTGATATAAATCTATTTGTTAGAAACAAAGCACTTTATATTCCTAAGAAAATAATCACAAAGTAGAAGAAAGAAATATAAAGACAGTTTTCCTTAGAATTATAAAATCATCTCTGTAGAAAAGTCATGGTACCATAGTACTAAACACAGTACTGTAATACACACTTGTAAACCTAGGAAGATGACCAGGCACAAGGAATTAATAAAAAAGTCTTCCCCATATTTACCACTTTAAGTACCAAGTGATTTTGTCTTTTAAAAAAATCCAGCTGCCTTTTTCAAAGTGTAAACAACAAAACAAAGAAGAAACAGAAAATGATTGTATATGTAGCTTCAAACAGCCTATTTCCTAATAATTCTCTTCTTACATAAGAAATACATTGGTTTTTCTTCACTGAGAGAGATACGGACTGTGCTTCACAATCTCTCAAGACAATCTCCCAGCATAAAGCCCTGGCCTGGCTCTCCACTAGAGCTTAACCTAATTGGTGCAATGGAAAAAGTCAGTGCAGATCCTCAACATTGACGTACAATGCATCATCAGAAAAGCTAATAGAAAATTAAGTAATGCATGAATCAATATCTGCCAGCCAATAAACAAATCAAGTACTATATGCATGTATTCACAAACCCCAAAGAACTGAAAGACACTAAATATATGAAAGTTAAAATAATGCTTAAAATTATTTTCTGCTCTTTGATTAAGAGAAATTTGTGTTAGTAGAGTACAAGCAGTAAATGTAGTTACAAGTAAACAGTGCTAAGTAGGCTGATCTTCAAGCTTCCCTCAACGCAAGGCATATATACCTGCACTGCCCCTAAGCCGTTCTACGTTTCCAGGCTTCTCACCCATCCCATTCATTTTGGCTTCACAATTTCCATGCGGATTTATAACAATCCAGCCTTAGCAATATAAACCAGAATCATAAGAACTCATAGTTACTTTCTCCAGATTTTCAGAAAGCTTTTTGAAACACATACATAATTTTTATACGAAATACTTACCTTCATCTTTTAATTGGTCAGCTTTTCCCACATCCTCAGGCACTGAGTTTGAATGGGGCAGAATGTCGTTCTGAAATTAAATAAAAATCAATGTACTTTTGCTTAGCTGAATGGAGACATCTCAGAGAACCTTAAATACCAATAAATTTCCATACTTCAGTGACTCGTGAGTGATTCCATTTCATGAAATCTAACTAAATTACAAGGTTAAAAAGAAATGGGGGACAAGTCCTCTCCCATCCTAAGAAATATGAGTCTCTCATGTTTTTCTAGATGCTAAGCAACTGTGAGTCAAATTTTATTTTATTTTTTATTTATACATTTTTTTTTTCAGACAGGGTCTCACTCTGCAGCCCAAGCTAGTCCTGAACTTACTATGGAGCCCAGGCTGGCTATGGACTCAGGACAATCCACCTGCCTCAGCCTCCTGAGTGTTGAGATTACAGGCATGCACCGCCACACCCAGCTTATGTGGTGCTGGGGAATTAAACTCAGGTACTTAGTGCTTATGTAGTGCTTGCTGGGCAAGTGCTTTAACCACTGAGACATTTCTCCAGCCCTGTGAGTAAAATTTTAAAATTTGTTTTTCCTCATACTCATCAACCCCATTTCATAAACTAAATAGGGAATTTTCTATAGGGAAAAGAATAGAAATACAGTCACTAGATTGTTTTTCATGATTTTCTGGGGGTGGGGCAGGCTGGGGATTGAATGGTATGGTAAATGCACCATCTCCAATGTTTTTTATTATTTTGAGACAAGGTCTCACTAAGTCACCCAGGCTGGCCTTAACTTGCAATCATCTTCCTTGGGTTTCCTAGTAGCTGGGATTGCAGATGTGTCCCACCACATCTGACAGTTAACAAAAAAGAAAATGTATAATATCATTATTTAGGTGTATTCAGAAATAGAGAAAGAGAGTATGTGCTTTAAAAACCAAACTGAAGAGTATCAAAAGGTTAAGAGTAGTAATATTTGAAAGTAAAAATTTCAGCTTTTCTGTTTATATGGTGCAAAATTTTTTTAAAATGAGCATTTTTTTCATTGTAAGATGAAAAATAGTATGAAATTCTATGTTAGTAGCATTATCAACCTTAAACCTTTTTCGCACTAATAAGGTTTACACTAAAGGAGCTCATGAAGGCGAAATTGAAAATTCAAAAACATTTTGAGTGGTACCAGCAACATAATGTATTTTTCCAGCTTCCAAAAAACTTCATTTAACTACAATGCTTTTAAACTTGATTCTGAAGTCAAAATAAGTCTGTAACTTTTTTGAAAAAGACATAAATATAGTTACTACATTTACATATTACACTTAAAATGTAATTTCTATCTGCAATTACCTTTGCATTAACTAACATTTCAATACAATTTATAGATATAAATTTGAAAATGTACTTTGCTAATCAGACACAAATATTCAAAAATGCAAAATCACTGGCAAAGAATGTGACTTATGTCCTGTTTATAAAGTTTTTTTTCTCTACTATTTTCCTAAGCATCAAATAGTAAAATAAATAGAAACAAAATGAAAAACTTCACAAGTAGAGGGTTCACTACTCATAACTGTAGTTGAAAGGCATATTAGCACTCTATCATACTTGTCTTTAGGGTTCTTTTTGTTTACAATCTCCCAACAATCACAGGAAGTTAATAAATAGAAAAAGAAAGTGATTATTTTGGTCAGGAAAAAAATGGAATTTTGAAAAATAGATATTTTATCTTGCCTTCCAGATCATTCTTATTTTAATCAATTTGCCAGTTTTACACATTGAAAATGAATTCTCATATTCACTGAATAAGTTAATGTAGAGATAATCATCACACTTTAAATAAGCGGAAAGAATCCAATTAGTGTAGCCATAAACTTAACAAGATGATGGGAGAAAGAAAAGCAGTACCCTAAAATTAAAGTGACAGATAACACTCAAATACACTTCACGACACCAGTAATTTCTTTAATTATAATAATATTGACGCTGTTCCTGACAAGTTTTAGACTGCCTTTGTCATTCTTTTAATAAATGCATATGGAATAAAGGCACAGCTGTCAGTAAAACTACTAAAGGATGATGACACCACAAACAACACTACTGCAGATGCACCAGGGAGCAGCTTCTGAAAATTATACTTTAAAAATAGTATGCAACAAATTTCCTACAATTAAGTGCAATCAGAGAAGTAAAGCAAGAGGAAAAAATGAGTTTCATTCCAACTGACCTCAACTCATTCCTGAAAAGTTAAAAAAAAAAAAAAGTTCTGTTCTCCTCAGTACTAGGTCAGTGTTGACAGCAGCTAAAGAGTGACCAATTGCAAGTGCTGCCAGAAGCACAGGCCTTGAGAGAATGGCACTTTCAGCCACCGCCATATTCAGCCACCAAAGCACTGTTTCTTAAGGAGGCCACAAACTAGAAGAACCATAGCCCATCTTAGCCAAGGAATTCCCCAACGAGGAACAGGGAGAAACGCCACTATCTCCTTACATCTTCTCATACAATTAGAACTCACTAGGGGCTAGGGGAATGGCTCCGTGGTACAGAATTTGCTTAGCATTTTTAAGGCTCTGAATTCAAACCTCTGCACTCTACCCACAAAATTTATTTGGTTGATGAGTTAAAGTACACATGTAATATTCTTTTGTCCAGGTATAAAAGGAGGGGGGAATTGTTGCCAAATTACCATCTTAATTACAACTCTTAAGAACTTCACCCCAACAAGTTCTATAAATCTCGCTAAGAATGTTACTGTCAGCAATCATTGTCCACTACAAGCTGGTATTTACTCTCACGTGTCAGCTGTACTATTGGATTCCTCATTTTAAACTAAAGCTCAAAGAGAGACTTATAAAAGCAATAGCAGTTCATTAAACCTGAAATACAATAAAAAAATACATGTGAAGTCACCTGGTACAACACATTCACTAACCTTAAAAATTTTTCAGATGATTTTATGGTCTACATTTTCTGAAAAGTCCAAAAGTCAGAGAACATATAAAGAGTCTAACTTGGGATCAGAAAACTCCAGTTTTTGTTTTTCACACTGATCTTGAAATTTTCTTTATTTTATAGAGCCCCATGAATGACTGGGGATGTAACTCAGTGGTTAAAGGTGTGGAAGGCCTTAGTTTGACAGCACAGTGCCATATAAAAAAGACTGGTTGCACAAAATGCTCAAGTTCAATGTAAACATTATGTATCTCACACATACACATATGTATCAATAAAATGAGGGAAAAAAAGATTGGTTGAGCATGGTGGTACAATTCTGAAATCCCAGCACTCAGGATTGCCATGGGTTCAAGGCTAGCCTGGACTACACAGTGAGTTCCGGATGAGACTCGACTACAGAGTAAGATTCTGTCTCAAAAAAAACAAATAAATAAAGATAAAAGCCCATTAATGAAATGAAATCTACTTCAGAAATTATTCAATTCCAGATGAATCTACTCCTTCATGTCTATTTTCCAGACATTAAAAGTTTTGTTTCAAACTTACAGTCCATATTGTAGGGGAATCTAAATATATGCATATCACAAATAACTTAAAAGTCAACCAAGATTATTATTAACTATAAAAATAAAAAAGGTCAGAGAATAAGAGTAGATGCTAATATGAAAATCTAAAGCACATTAATCAAGTTATATCTGAATCCCAAATTATATCCATAATACTATCTTATACCCAGGAATAAGTAAATTACTTACAAACCTGGCCCTACAATTATTAATAATCCAACACAAAATTTTAGTCATACTTATAGCAGATACTAATGAGAAAATAGTGACAACATACCTTACAGAAGGAGTTTGTGAACATTTCTGTCAAAGGCTGTGAAACTGCTAGATGTGTATCTTCTGAGCTGATCTTAAAAACTGTCTCCAAGCACTGAATTGCAACTTAAAACAAATTTTAATAATGAAAAAAATTAGCAACTCAAAAAAAACAACTTTTTTTCCTGATAAAACTATAATCTGTAGTAAATCAGTATTTATGATCACAGAACATAAGGAAAACTAACTGGCTCACCTGCATAGAGATTTCTGTTGATAGACAAACTATGAAGGACGAGAACTTGATTAGTTATTCCTCACTAAAAGATAAATGTTACCTAGAATATAATTTCTTAGTATGTATTATATTCTTGCTGAAGGTGACTAAAAAGAGTAAGTCATTATCAACTTATTCTCCACTATCAATAGCTAATTTACTGCCTATAGTCTTATTGTTCTGAACAAGCTTAAACTATCATGGAAATATAAAACATCATCCAACTGACCCACTGATAAGTTCATAGCCCTGTGTGCTGTTAGGAGGAGGCAGGTGGCTTCCCTTCCCTGCTCTCCCCGCACAGCTTCCAGGCTGCCATGAGGCAAGCTGTTTGCAGTTTCCTCTTGCCTATCTACCTTGGCCTGAAAACTCTGTAATCATATGAGGCAAAACACATCTTTTCTTCTGTGTGTTGTGTATGTCAGGTATTTTGTTTTAGTAAGTGAAAGACTAAATTAAGAGGGAAGAAATAAAAACGGAAAGAGAAAACCAAGTGGATTCATGCCTAAGAGATAATAAAGGCACAGTCTGGGCAGAAACAATGACAACTGCATGTCCTGTCCTGTCCACAAGGACTCTTTGAGGGGGATGGAGGAGGACATCACCCTGATCTACTCTAGCTTAACAGTGCTCCTGGGCAGGCCAGGAGATAAGAAGGTAGCCCAAGCACCTTGTTTGCTTCCATTCCTGTGTGACTTTTTTTTTTTTTCAGACAGGGTCTCGCTCTGCAGCCCAGGCTGGTCCTGCACTCACTATGAAGCCCAGGATGGCCTTGGCAATCCTTCTGCAGCAGCATTCCTGAGTGCTGGGATTACAGGCGTGCGCCACCACACCCAAAATATGAGGTGCTAGGGAACAGAACCCAGGGCCTCACACTTGCAAGGCAACCACTTTAACCACTGGGCCATTCCTCCAGCCCCCCTGAGCAACTTTTAAAAGGTATATTTCTTACAAAATGAGGAGTCAGGAAAATTAACTATGCAATACCAGAAATACTATTACCTTTCCCAGCCACAGAACAAGTCTCCTTAGAAGGGAGAATAAAATGCAACTAAGTTACCAGCCAATTACAAGCCGAAGTATCTTTTATATAGGACATAATCGGTTTACCCGTCTACCATCCTCTTCCTACTGTGAATTTGCACTTAAAACATTGGGCCACAAAAGAAATCACACTGCTATGAAGATAGTCATTTAAAATAGTAATAATAAAAATAGATGTATCTATTTCTTATTGACAAGCATCCTCCCTCCTTGATCAGACTGGTCATTTCCTTTACTATACCATACAGCTATGACTATATCCATATTATATGGCCTTAATGTATGTCTCTCACATTAGGCTTAATGTTACCAGAATATGGCAAATAGTAGATGCTTGGTAAATTGATCTACTGGCTTCTTGGTTAGCAGATAAGTCACATTTTAATTTCTAAGAAAATAAAATCTTGGAAGAGAGCATTTCTCCTCTCTTCCCCCAGGTAAGAGAAACATGAATTCAGACAAAAAATATATCTGGGAGAACCAAACAAAACCATTAACCAAAACCCACCATATAAAACTTCAGAACTAAGCGTAGCCAACACCAAGAAGGCCATGTGGTGACCTATAAGGGGCTTTTCATGCTCCATCGAGTGAGGCGATCCAGTCCAGCTTATCTCACCTTCCGCTAACCTTAGGACATACATCTGGCACCTACTAGACACAATTCAGTATCATGAAAGAAGGTAACTTTTTAAAAACTGTTTTGATAAGAACAGAATTGAAACCTTGAATTGAAACCTTGTCTTGCAACTCAGAACCAGCTCATAAGTAATTTTAATCTTGCTTCTTCCTTCCAATTAATTTCGGTGCAATAATTCAATTTAATTTTATCTCAAAACTCTCATTTGTAAAACAGAGACATATGGGATTCTCCTCTCAGGCAGGAGCACTCAGGAGTAAGTCATACAAAAACTAAAGAAATGCTTTTGATTATTATGTACTTATTTTTCCACTATAACACCAAGCAGAAGCAGTCTCTGGTATTAATGGGAGAAAAACAAGTGAATAATTCTATTCATTAGTATCATTTCCCATACCGCATTTCATTTAAAAGTCTCCACATGTAATACCACTTCCCTGCTACTGGTTGCTAGTGATTCTCTTTGACAAATGTATAGAGGGGACAGAGACAGCCTCTAATAGAAACTTAGATAGGGATCAGTTAAGTGATCTCCAGGATCATGAGAATCAATTCACCAATTCAATTTTGAAAATATTTACTGAGCACCTATCATCTATCAGATACTTTTGAAGACATTCTCCATGTAACTCTGAATAAAACAGAAATGACACCTCACCTCTTGGGGCTTATACCCTCATTAGGTTAGAGAGTTAGACTGTACATCATAAGTGAGTGAAAAAGGGTAAGGAGAATAGGGAGTACGTGGAGGTGAGAAGGGAGGCAGCTGCAGATTTCACAGCCTAAAGCTGGCCTCTCTGAGAAAAGACATTTGACACTCTGTGGAAGAGCATGCTACCCTCTGAAGGGTAGCCATTCCAATCCTAAGAAAAGGCTAGACCAAAACCCCTTAGGCAAGAGGGTGTGGCACATCTACAGTGAAAAAGCTAATTTGTCTAAACAAAATGAGGAACAGGTAAACAGTACCTCAAAAGTCCAAATTATACAGATGACTATATAAACTATGATTATATAACATGGGAAATCACGATACCAGGTGTGAAGCACGTGATAAGAGGTAGTCAGACACTAAATATACTCTGAAGGTATATCCAACAGGAGTTATTAAGGAATCAGATACAGAAACAATAACAATAAAAAAATCCAGAATGATACCCAAGTTTTTGGCCTAAGCAAAAGAAAAGCTTGAGTTGCCATCACTTAGATTGGGAAATTGGAGACAGAACAGACTTTAGGTGGGAGGCTCAGGATTTCAATTTTGGAAATGTTAACTTGAGGTGCCTGTTAGACATGCAAGTGGAGATTATCTAGCAGGATATATGATTCTGGAATTCAGAAAAAAAGGTCTAGGCTGAGGATACAAATGTGAGATATGGCAGCACATAAATTCAGGGTAGTTAAGGCCAAAGAGCTGAATGATATGATTAAAAGAAATCAATGTAGATAATAATAAGAAGAGAATCACACAGTGACTCTGGGCATGGCAGATCAAGGGCAAGAGGAATTGGCAAAGGAAAGAAACAGTAAAGTAGGAGATAAGAAGACAACCAAGAGATTATGAAGTATCCTGTAAGCTACATGAATGAAGTATACAGGGGATAGGATGAGGGAATGACAATCAACTTTATTAATTGCAATTAATAAGACAAAAGACTAAGACTGGCCATTGAACCAAACACACAGAAACTTCCAATGACCTGATAAGAGCACTATAGAGAGATAGAAGTACACACCCAAGTGGAGTGGGTTGAATAAAGATAAAAAAGGAGAATTCAAGAAAGAAGGACTGGTGAACTCTTGAACTGTTTTGCTGCCAAGGGAGACAAAAAAAATAAAGCAATAGTCTTGGGGAAAATAATACAGAAAGTGTTTGGTGGGTGTGCTTGCTTTTCTAAGGGACAGACAAAAGTTTATGTTCTGGTAAAAATGATCCAGTAGCAAATGAAAAACTATTAAAACCAAGAGAGTAGAATAACTACAGTGACGTTCTAGAATGGTTAATATTGGATGGAATGTAGCATAGCAAATAGAAGGATTCCACTAAGAAAGAAATACAGACAGTCCATCTATGCTGGTAATGAGTAGGCAGGCAGGGAGAGTTTGAGGATGCTGATGCCGGTGGATGGGATGAAGGGAAGTTTTATTATAACAATTTTCCAGATAGAGATGGAAGCAAGTGAAAGCAAAGCTCAGGGAGGAAGTTTGGGGGTTTGAGAAGATATACGAAGTGTTAAGGGGCTAAAGGAATGGCACAAAGGTTAAAGTGCCCGCCTAGCAAATGCAACGCCCTAAGTTCGTTTCCCAAGAACCACATAAAGACAGGTTGGTGGTGCAGACCTGTAATCCCAACATTCCTTGGGAGGCTAAGGCAGGAAGATGGTTCTGAGTCCAAGGTCAGCCTGGGCTACACAGTGAGTTCAGGACCAACTTGGACTACAGAGCACACCCTGTCAGAAAAAGAAAAGAAAGTATCAATATGATCATCTAGAGAATGAAAGTGTGAATGAACATGAACATCTGAGAAACAGTGCAACTGCACAGCCGCATCAAAGGTCTGCTTAAGGCTCATGGTCATGAAATTAAATTAGGATGGGTCAGCAAGGTTGTGTAGTTTGCTCCAACTATACACAGTCACAGGGACATGGGCACAGAGTAGGTGAAAAGTTGGATTTAGCAAGATTGGGTTTTATCAAGAAATGTAAACAAAAACATGAGAATTATTACAATCCTCAACTATGGTATTTAGGATGGATAAGGAAGACAGGATAAAGTGAGGGACCAACAGACTGGAGGTAAAGGTGGGCTCAAAGAATTGTTTTAGGTAGGATTCTATACAGTGAGCTAAAAAGACATGCAGTAATGGTTAAAAAATAAAATATGGGAGAATGCAATGTCAATAACGATAAGATTTGGGTAAGGATTTCTCAATATTGCATATAGACATTTTCTTTATTATTTAATCTTTGAGTGTACAAAGGTGAGGTATTAAGGACTGAACACAGGACCTTAGCCCTGAGCTACATATCCACCTCTCTTTAATTTTTTTTAATTTTGAGTCAGGGCCTAAATCCCTAAATTGTCCAGGCAGGACGTAAACTTGCAATCCTTCTGCCTTAGCACCCCAGAATGGTGCGATTATAGGTGTGTGCCACTACACCCAGTTGACATACTGAACATTTTACATTAAATAATTCCTGGTGTAAGGGACTGTCCTATGCACTGTAGGGTTTGGCAGCATCCATGGCCTCTACTCACTAGGGACCAGTAATACTTGCCTCAGAAATGCGACAAGCAAAAATTCTCCAGGCTTTAGAATTACCCTGAGTTCAGAACACTGAGCTAGGTTATAACCAAGTGGTTGAGATCACTGCAAGAAAAAAGATCAAGAACTGAGAGTCCAGGAAATGGGAAGAAACACTTGTATGTCAGGATTGCCAAGTGTTAAGATGACGATGATGCCTGACAAAGTGACAGAGAGCACAAAGGTAAAAACGAAGCAAATGTCAGCAGATGACAACAATTAAGAGAAGTGAATAACATAAGCTGGTAGCAAGATTCAAGCCATGGTAAAACTGGTGCTAGAATTCAGGCTTTTTTTTTTTCTAGGGCTTTATAAATGTCTAGAAGGTGGGCAGATAACACCCCCGCATGACTTCATGTTCAATTAAATTAGACTTGCAGAGTCAAAAATAGGGGTCAGTCACAAACAATTGGCACCATCTCTGACTGCCATATATAACAAACAGCCGAAAGCACATATTTTTGGCTGAATACCATCCTAAAAATAGGACATAACATCTTGGTTTTTAAAATACTCTGTTTTCTTTTTTGCCCTCAAAAATACTACACTGCCTCTGATTATAAAAGAAGTATCTTTTATTAAATAATTGCATTTATCTATTTGCTACAGAGCTATACCATAACCAATATTTTTGTAAAATGACCAATCACCTATGTCTTTATTGCAGTCCAACCATCAAGAAGAAAAAGACCTTAACATTAAATGGGCTGATCTGCAATGTTATCCAACTGTGCATCACCTGCTCCTGCCACTGCCACCTGGGAAGACAGCATCTCACCAGACTGGCAAAAGATTTAGAGCAAAAGCCCAATTTTTATCTCTACTCCCTTAAAGCATATTTAAAAGGAAAATACTAGAAATTAATAGATGTGTCCCCTTTTAAAGAGAAGCAGCTGCAAGATGAGAAATTCATACTGTACTTTTATTAAGTTTTCCTAAATGTACTCTCATTGAATAATTAAGTCTTTAAGCCACAAGAAACCTGGGCTCCTGAGCTTCAAAAAACCCATCCCCAGAATTCTATTGTTATGATTAGAATAAATTTAAATTTTAATGCATAAAAATGAAGCCAAGATGGTGTGAAGGAGACACAAGATGCTATCATCCAAGTCCTGCTCAATTTAACAGATTACCAAATCCAGTAAAGTTCACATAAAACAAGAAAGAAATCCTTTCATTTCAAGACTCAAAAGCACTTGTTAGCACCAGAGCTCACCAATGGCATAATTATTTAGACTTTTACATAGTGCTATTACAGTGACTAAGGTATTTTTGTATATAATTTCTAAACTGGATGTTCTGCAAATAAAAAAAAATCTTTAGAATAAGATCCAGGATTTAAATCTCAGCATTACATTATATGTTGGCCATCATTTTACTTCAATGATTTGTTTTCACTTTTTTCATCGCTAAATGGGAATAATATTAACTTAGTCATTGAGAAAAAACTCCATATGATAAGAATAGCATAGTTCTGACACGGTAATTGCACAATAAATGAATAAAATTCATTTAATTTTTTTGAGACAGAGTCTCACTCTGTAGCCCAGGCTGGTCCAGAACTCACTGTGCAACCTAGACTGGCCTTGAGCTCAGAACAACCCGCCTGCCTCAGTCTCCGAGTGCTGGTATTACAGGCATGCACCACCATGCCCAGCTTCATGTGGTGCTGGGGAATCGAACTCAGGGCCTTGCACTCATTCTGTTATACTACATCATAAAGTCTAACGATTGAAACAATTTTAGTCTTAATTTACAACACAAATAAACACAAAGAACAGGCACCTACCTTCCAAACTTTCTTGTTCATCAGAAGTATAAACATCCATCTGACTTTGTTCCCGTAAGAAACGAATAACTGCATAAACGAGGTGCTTGACAGATGCCATTTTTAGAAGCTTAAACACTTTCTTAACAATAAAAAGGAAAACAGGGAGCTCAATTATTTTAAAGAATCAATCAGAAAAATTATCACTTATAAAAGTAATAAGCAGCAGGGGTATATTATTACATGAAAAATAAAAGAATGTATTACCTTTATTTCTTTCACAGTTGAAAGAGCAGCAAGTATTGTTACAGTAATTTATTACATATTTTAATTTGAACTGAGCTGTGTTAAAGGGTGTTAGATCTTGGATCAATAATTTTTTTTCAAAACATAAGATGTTAAACATAAGCTTAGACTCTCACTGTATCTTAACAATATCTACGGTAAATATGCAGAAAAGTAGAGACATAGAAATCCCACCAAAGGCCTCCGTACTAAGTTGAGGGAGACTTCATCCTGCTGACTCAGAGACAGATCTAGGATGAGCACCCTCATCTACTGCACGAGATTTCTGGAAAATATAATCATTTACTTGTCACCCAGGTTTATAGGTTGAGCGGTAACTGCTGCAGAAACTGGCCCCACCACCGAGTGTCATTCTTGATAAACGGCATTTCTGTTTAATCAACAGACACGCCAGGGGAAATCACTGCCTAAACCGATGATGCTACAACCCGACCTGCGCTCTCTGCAGAGCCGAGCTGTCGCGGACGAGCCTGGAGCTCCGGGTCTAGCTCCTTCACGGGGAATATGCATCCAGACAGTAGCGCAGGGCCAGCAGGCATCAACGGCTTATTTCGACTGAATCGCATCATCCATCTGCTCCCCAGGTTCCCTAATTCAAAGCCTGGGTGTGGTACCCACCGCGACGTTGTTTATTACTTGCGCACCGATTTTGGAGGCGAGTTCAACCTTAAGGCCCTGGGGTTACCACAACTACTAAATAAGACCCTAGAACAGGCGGTGAAAACAGAATAGGGGGAAAAGGCGCAGAGCGGAAAGGAAATATCCGATCTTCCCAGCTCTTCCTCCTATCTGCTCTCAGACACATGCACGCTCCACTCCCAGCCGCCCGCCCTCCGGCGCCCGGGCCTCGCCTCCGGCCAGACCGGCGAGCCGCGGCGCGCGACGCAGGCCTCCGGCGGGGGCGCCAGGAGGAGCCCAGACGGAGCCCCTTACCCAGACGACGCCGCGAGACGACGGCTGCGGACGGGGGCGCCAGTAACCCGGTGCGCCCGCCCCGTCGACCTCAGAGGTTGAGCTTGGCTGGAAGTCGCAGCGCGGGCCGTGGTCCCCTAAACTTCCCGGCTCCCAAGCCCGGCCGACGCCGTGTCCGCCGCCCCCTCCCAGCTCCCTGCTGCCGTGCCTGCCTCCGGGGCGCCTGGGTCTCGCCGGATTCGGCCTAGAGCCGGGGCGGAGCGAGAGCGGGGCGGGGCGGGAGCGGGGCGGAGCGAGAGCGGGGCGGGGCGAGAGCGGGGCGGGAGAGGGGCGGGGCGAGGGCGGGGCGGGGCGAGGGGCGGGACAAAGGCGGAGGGCCGGACTAGCGGCTGAGGGCGCCCGCGTGGGGCAGTCGCACGTGGGAGGGCACTGGCGGCCGCCGGCCGTCCTTGTGGCTGGGGCCTTCTCGGCTAGGCCCACACTTGGCTCCCCGGGGCCCGAACTTCGCCCGCCGCCTCCTCGAGCCCCGAGTCGGAAGACCACGCGCTCGCCGCTGTCGGCCTCTCGGCGTGCCCATGATCGCCCGGTGCCTTTCGGCGGTACGAGGCCTCCACAGGTATTCGGCGCGCGATTCACCTTGACCGTGGGCAGGGCGGGGTTTTCGGCGCGGGTCACGCCGGGCGCCCGGCGGAGCCTTCCTGCACCCCCGCGACGGGGTGGGAGCCTCCGTCCCCACAGCCTGTGTGGCGGGCCTCGTAGGGAGGGACACCTGGTGCGACAGACAACCTGGGCCACCTTTCCCTGCCCGGTCCCCTCGGGAGGACCTCCGTTCCTCTTTGTTTGGGACCGCTGCCGCCGCAGTCGGCCAGACTAGTCACAGACCCAACCCGAAATGAGTACAGAGCGCGCGGCGCGACGCGAAAATGCCTTCGGTTTTGCCCCCACCCGGACTGCAGACCTGGCGTCCAAGTACCGCAGCTGAAGACGCGGGACTAGGTTTTCTGGCGCCCTCTTGCACTTCGTTAGCATTCCAGTTGTTTAATAACGCACTCGATACCGCTTTTGTTTTGCTCTTAATTCCCCGGTGTTTTTAAATTTTCCTTTTATTTACGTTCTTTCCTTAAAAACAAACCTTCAGCCTTTTGTCTGGGCAAATTTCACCTGGCTCAGGATTGTGGCGTGGCCTCAGCCTGAGGTTGCTTCCCAGCCCCTAGCCACACCCCTCTGCCGGAGACCAGCGGCGAGATGGGGACAGAATCAAATTCTTCTCACGGATTCCCTGGCTTGCAGAAACAAGGCTCCACCAGCCCCGTTCCCAGACCTGTCTGGAACTGTGAGGGTGGAACAGGAGAAAGGAAAGGTGTGCTTTCTGCTAAATAGCTGCACGGCTACTTTGAAATCAGCGTGTAAGCATTTCACAATTCTCTATTGTACATGACCGCTTGCCTGTGTGGAGCTTTGTGTTGCTCAGTCCGGGAAACAATGGTGATTGCAAAGAATTAATATGATGATTGTGGCTAGAGTTTAGGCTGCCCTTTTTTGCCAGTCTCCAGGCTAAAAGTATATACTAAGGCCCCCAAATAAAGCTGTCCCAACCAGTGGGCATCTTCATATAACGTAGGTGTGAAGAGAATAAATCTTAAACTTTTTTTTTGTCATGACACCTTTACCTCTCAGAAATTACCGAGAGCCTATGAGCTTCTGTTTATGTGGGTTATATTTGCCCATATTTACTATATAGGGAGTTAAAGTGGGACATTTAAAACCTGTTTTTATAAAAGTATTTAAAAAGTATTTCAGTTAGAAAGTATATTTATAATCATTATTAAATTATTCAGTATTTTGTGTATCCATTCATTATCAGTGAACCCTTAGGTTACTTGAGCCTTTTGGCTTTTTGAATAAACATAATAAACAAGTGCTGATCATTGAGGTGCAAATACCTCTTTGAGTCCCTGCTTTCAGTTCTTTGTGCTGTGTACCTAGAAGTGGAAATCAATGCATCATATGATAATGCTGTGTTTAATGGTTTGAGAAAGCACTATACCATTTTCTACAGCAGTTGTGCCTTTTAACAATCCCATCTATAATGTACAGGCTGGATTCCAATCTCCACAAATCTCTGTCTTTTTTTGATACTCATTCTAGGGTTCATTGTTTTGCATTTTTGCAAAACTAAAGTGTGTCTTAATACAAGATAGCCTGAGTCTTACATCTACTTATGCATTTTATCTGTTGCACTGTTTCGTGTTTAAGATGAAAAGCCAGTCCTTATGCTGTTTGGCTGTAATCCCAGCACTCTGGGAGGCTGAGGCAGGAGAATTACCAGTTTGAACCTAGTCTAGGCAACAAAAATAGTTAACACGACCCTGTCTCAAATTTTTAAAAATTGCTGGGGAGTAGCTCATTGTACATGGTCTGGAGTCAGTCCCTTGTACTGAAAAAAATGAAAAAGAAAAAGGTTCTACTTCACATCCATATATATTTGGAAGGGGAAAATATTTTACTAATATTTTTACATAATTATGGGTATTGTTTGATATATCATAGCTCAGCAAATGGTGGCTGTTTAAATTTAGTTATAAAGTAGAATCTGAAACTATCAATGTGTTTTTCTGTTTCACAGAAATCCATTGGTGTCTTATATTTGAAAGGATCTTCCCATGCATTATTTTGTAACATCAAATGTAGGTCATTTGGAAATCGGTGGTTCATTGTGTTATGTAGAGCTTCCTAACGTTGACTTATTTCATTATATAGTATCAGACAGTCATATTTCTCAGTATACTCATCTGTCTCGCTAGGAAAGTCTGTCTTCAAGTGTTGGAAAGCTGCCAAAAGTCATTGTGACTTAGGACTTTCCAAAAATCTGTTTTTCATTTGAAAGCTGGAATTTTTTATCATTTTCAACACTTACTGTCAGTTGTTTTCCTGGAACTGACAATTCCACTTGATACAAATTTGACAGAATGCACACGAGCTACTTAAGCCATAGTAACTGTGGTTTGTCTGTCAGTTTGATCATGTAAAATGGTATTCCAGGAAAAAAAAAAAGTAGTATTCGTTCAGTTGCACAAGCCCTTTGGATTTGGACAACCAGATTCTTTGGACATCCATTGTATTCTGTCTATGCAGCAAATGTTCCTTATATGTACTTGGCCACAAATATATGCTAAAGGATTGAGTTTAATAAAATTCACAGGTTGTTGTTGTTTTGTTTTGTTTTTTGTTTTTTGGTGGTATTAAAGATTTAACCCCAGGGTCTTGTACATATTAAGGACATGTCCTGCCACTGAGCTATCTCCCCAGCCCTTTTTGTTTTTATTTTGAAGCAAGTTGTCCAGGCTGAATTCAAACTTGTGATCCTCCTGCCTCAGCCTCCCATATAGCTGGGATTACAGGTGTGCACAATTGTCCCTGGGTCCATTGGACCTCCCTCGGGTTTCTTAGTTTGTAAAATGAAAAAGACAAGACTAATTATATCTGAGGATTTTCCCCTCCAATTCTGTTTTCATGACAAGTCAGAAGAATTCTTCCTCCTCTTTCCACCAGATTGCACAGCATGTGACCCAGGCAAAAATCTAATGTCCCTCATAGGATAAAGGTTGGATGATGTGGTCAAAGAAACAAATGAGAAAGTTATTCAACAGTATTGAGCCCAAACTACAGCTGTAATATTCCTAGTTTTTTCTACGTCTGTAATATTCCTAGTTTTCTAACAATCTTGGTTTTTAAAATTATTGAAGCAATGCATGTTCCTTACAAAATAATGGCAAACCACAAAAAAAAATTAAAGATATATAGACAGCCTGCCCATCCAGGAGAAGCAATTGTTTTTTCCCAATAATAATTATTTTTATTTGGATTGTTGCAATACATAATAATGACTTTACTCTTGGTGAGTTGGTACTTAAACACATCGCATCCTAATCATTTTTCCCCACATTTTATTGATATGTATATGTGCAAAATTCAAGGTTTACAATGAGGTTGGGAATTTTGTGCACATTCGTATCTTGTCAAGGTGACAAGGGCTTTCCCACTCTCCTTTTGTCCCTCCCCCTACCCACTCTTCCCTCCCTCCCTCCTCCCTCCTCCCCCACCCTATGCCCCTGTTTCACTTTGTCTTTTGTCTTAAGTTCCAAAGGAGTTGTGATCTCGGTCTCTCATATCAGAGAGACCATTCAATGTTTCACCTTCTGCTTCTGACTCACTTCACTAGGCATGATATTCTCAAGTTTCTTCCATTTGCCTATAAAAGCCTCCACGCTGTTGGACTTTACTGATGCATAGTATTCCATTGTGTATAAATACCACAGTTTGTGTATCCACTGGTCTTTTCTTAGCTTCCCATCTCCACAAAGTCTGTTTCCTCTCATCCTTTATTTTGCTTTTTAAATGATTTATATTTTGGAATTATATAAGAGAAACAATGTAATATTTAAATTCCTGTGTCTGGTTTATTTCAGGTAGCATTATGGTCTTCAAGTACATACATTTTCTTACAAATTATTCAAATATGTCCTTTTTATGGTAGTGTAGTACTCCATTGTGTATATACACACCTCATGGTCTTTATCCATCTGTTGATGGGCATATAGACTGCTGCCACAATTTATCTATTATGAGTTGTGCTGTTGTAAACATGGATATGCATGTATCACTATAATATGATGTCTCTTTTTTTGAGATAAAGTCTCACTCTGTAGTCGAGGTTGCTCCTGCATTCACTGAATAGCCCAGGCTGGCCTTGAGCTCATGACAGTCCTCCTGCCTCAGCCTCCCAATCTATGGGATTACAGGCCTGCACCACCTCACCAGCTAATCTTTTTCTTTTTCTTTTTTTTTCTCTTTCTTTCTTTCTTTTTTTTTTTTTTTTTTTTTTTTTTTTTTTTTTTTTTTTTTTTTTTTTTTTTTTTTTTTTTTTTTTTTTTTTTTTTTTTTTTTTTTTTTTTTTTTTTTTTTTTTTTTTTTTTACATTGTGCTAGGAATCAAAACCAGGGCCTTGTGCGTGTGAGACAAGTACTTTAACCACTGAGCTGCATCCCCGCCTTGTAATATGATGTCTTTAACTCTTTCAGAAAGATAACCAGAAGAGGTGTAGGTGAGTCAAATGGAATTTCTGTTTTTAGATTTTTGAAGCGCCTCTGTGCTGATTTCCATAGTGTCTATACTAGTTTGCATTCCACCACCAATGTAGAAAAGTTAATTTTTCCCCGCCTTACCTGCATTTGTTGTTTTATGAGTTCTTATTGATAGCCACTCTATTTTTTATGTACATATCATATCCCTTTCCCGTTCTCACCTCCTCAAACCATCCCCACACCCTCTTTTCTTCTTCACAAAGTCTGTTTTCTTACTTTCTTCCTTCTGTCTCGTTTTTGTTTGGTTGGTTTTCTCAGAGAAATCAAACGATATTTAACCTTCTGTGTCTCAGCATGTATCCATTTTCCAACAAATGATTCAAATTTCTTTTTCTTTGTGACATAGTCATATTCCACTGTGTAAATATACCACATCTTTATCCATTCATCTGTTGTTGGACATGCTGGCTTCTTCCAAGATTTTGCTGTTATAAACTATGCTGCTATAAACACGGGTATGCATGTACTACTCTTGTATAATGACTAATTATTTCAGGAAGATACAGAGAGGTTTAGCTGGGTCAAATGGCACATTTATTTTCAGTTTTGTTTTTGCTTTTCTGAGTCCCACAATACAACAAAGAAAACAAGGTATAAAATAGAATAGATCTTTATTTAGAAATAAAGGACAGAGGGGCAAAAGCTCCCATTTACCTGGAAGCCGGCCTGGAGTGGACTGCCTTATTTTCAGTTTTTTGAGACATCTCCATACTACTTTACATACTGGTTGTACCAGTTTACAGTCCCACTGCCAATATAGGAGAGTTGCTTTCCCCCACAGCCTCACCAGCGTTTGTTGTTCTTTATACCAGTTATTCTTACCGAAATTAGATGGAACCTCATTGTTTTTTTGATTTGCATTTCTCCGATGGCTAAAGATGCTGCGCATTTTCTCATGTATGTATTGGCCCTCTGGACTTTTTCCTCTAAGAGCTGTCTGTTCATTTTAGTTCCCCATTTTTTTAATTGGGTCTTTTATTTGGGAGAGGATCTATTTTTTTCATGTCTTTGTATATTCCTGATAGTAGTCCTCTATCTGAGTTGTAGCTGGCAACATTTCATTTCCCTTTCTTTGGGTAGGTGCCCTCTTCACTCTGTTGCATTCTTTCCTGTGCAGACACTTTTTAATTTGATGCAATGCCATTTGTTGATTCTTGGTGCGATCTCAGGTACTTTGGGTGCTTTGGTGAGCAAGTCCTTGCCTGCGCATGTCTTCAAGGAATTTTCCTATTTTTTCTACAAATTTAATGTTTCCATTTTAATGTCTAGGTCTTTGATCCATTTTGATTTAGTTTCAGTACATGGTAAAAGATGTGGGGCTATTTTATTCTTCTGCGTGTAGCTAGCCTGTTTTTCCAGCCCTTTTTGTAAAAGAGGCTGTCTTTACTCCAGCGTATGTTTTTGGCCCCTTTGTCAAAGATCAAATGGATAGCCGTTATTTTTGAAGAAGAAATTTCAATGTTGTATGTTTGTGCTGTGTTTGTGTGTGTGTGTGTGTGTGTGTGTGTGCGCGTGCGCGCATGCGCCTCTGCCTGTGTTTGTGTTTCCTTTGTTTTGGTTTAATTTCTTTTGGTTTGGTTTGGTTATTTATTTGTTTGTTTTTGAGACAGACTTACTCTGTAGTCCAGGCTGGCCCTGAACTTACTATGTATCCCAGGTTAGCCTTTAACTCATAGCCATCCACCTGCCTCAGCCTCCCAAGTGGTAGGATAAAAGATGTGCACCACCACAGCCAGCTTATGTGGTGCTGGGGAACGAACTCAGCAGGGCCTTATCTTTCTAGACAAGCTCTCTTACAGCTGTGCTGTACCTCCAGAGCTCAGTGTTGCTTTGATTTGCATTTCTCTAATTGCTAAAGATACTGAACATTTTTTTCATGTACTTGATGGCTATTTGTACTTCTTTTGAGAAATGTCTGTACATTTCAACTTTTTTGTTTTTTGTTCAGGTCTTTTATTGAGGGGAATCTAAATTTTTGAGTTTTTTATGTATAGACATTCATCCTCTACCTAAGGGTAGCTGGCAAATACTTTCTCCCATTTTGTCAGTTCTCTTCATTCTGTTGCTTGGTCTTTTGCTGTGCAGAAGCATTTGTAACTTGATATTATCCCTTTTTTGATTCTTGGTGTTATTTCTTGTGCAATTGAATTTCTGATCTGAAAGTACTTGTCTGTTTCTTTGTCTTTAAGAGTCTCACCTGTTTATCTTCCAACAGATTCAGTATTTCTGTTTCAGTATCCAGGTCTTTGATCCATTTTGAGTTGATTTTAGTACAGGTTAAAGGCATGGATATAGATTCGTTCTTCCGCGTGTAGATAACCAGTTTTCCTAGCACCATTTGTTGAAAAGGCTGTATTTTCTCCTGTATTTGTTTTGAACCACTTTGTCAAAGACCAAGTGATAGAAGCTGCCTTGGCCAAGGAACCAATTGTTAACAGCCTGCAGAATCTCCTCTGCGTACAACTCTTTAAAAGCAAAATGTGAGGTTACCATACTAATAGTTTTTCATGAAATGTAAGCATCCTTTGTAATATAAATAGCTTCTACATAGTCTACTTGAGGATGTTCAAAATTTGATTAATCCTTACCTTTGACATGTCATTCATCTATTTCCAACTTACGCTGTTAAGTAATAGCACTTGGATAAACATTCTTACTCTCCTTTCTAAATTCTTAATTTTTTTCAGTAAAAGCTTTTAGAAATGAAATCTGTACATCAAAGGGTGTGCATATTTCTCTAGTCTTTGATATTATCATTTTCTCCAAAAATGTTCTCACAGATTATACTAAGCTCACAGAATGTGTAAGTATTGTTTTCCCACACCTCTATAAACACTTGAGCATTTTAGTATTTTCTGCCCTTATCAGATTGATAAGTTGAAGTTTCTTAAAATATAATTTGCATTTTCTTCCATTCTTTTATTTTTTATTTTTGCTGAGCATAATTCCTTAACAGAAATCCAGGATTGTGGCTGAGAAATCCAAACAGTTACTCACTTTTGAATGTGAAAATTTATTAATGTAGAAAATCTTAGAAAGTGAGACATTAAATTGCAGTTATTCGTGAATTTAATAAACTTTATGTGTCTGACTGTAATTTAATAAAACTGAGATTGCCTCCCTAGTAAGTATAAACTCCAAATTTTAGACCAGTAGGGCTAGAGTAAAAAAATGTTAACTAAAGAGAGGATTGTAAATTGCAAATATCAAAAGCTAGACTGAGATTGTTTGTAAAAAATGGAAAAACGTTTTATGAAAGTTTTTGTTAGAAGGGTATTCTTTTTATCCCAGATTTTGTTCAGAAATCTCCTGATAGTTTCTCAAACTTAACTACCATTTCTTTATTGGCTAAGACAAAGCACAGAACTTACTTGGGTAAAAACACCTAGATAGAAGATACGAAGAATCAAAATTTAATAATGTTTATTAGATACCAATCTAGACAATCCAGCCAGCCTCAGTTTGAGTGCTGTCTGGCCCACTGAACAGTTAGGTGATTTCAGGCAGATACTTAACCTGTGTCAGACCTCTCATGGATAAATGGCAAATCGATTGACTGGTTTCTCCCCTTACCAGTTACTTGAGTGTTTACTGTATTTTCAGTGGTATTCTACATCTGAGACATAGCAATGAACAGGAACACAAAAATCCTTGTGGTCATGCATTTTATTGTAGTAAGCTAAAGTATGTTAGGTAAGAATATATGCTAGGGAGAAAGAGTGAACCAGGAAAGGGAGCTGCTGAGTCTGGATGCAAATAAAATTGTAGGCGGTCAACAGGAAAGGGTCACTAAGAAGGTGGGTCATAAGCGAGAGAAATGAGTGCCATGCATACCTGGTGGGGCTAGAGGAGGAATGGCAAATACCAAAGTAAAAGTGGCCGTCATGTGTTGGGAAAGAGAAGAGGCCATTGTGACTAGAATGGAGTAACTGACAGGCTGATAACTAGAAAGTGAGAGGAAAAAATCATATCCACCTTTGAAGATTGAGAGATGAGACATCCAAAGTGCATTGGTTCTTCTTACCTAGCTATGGATCGGTCTGTTCCTATTGCTACCATAGTACTTTGTAACAAGCAAAATTTATGAATTTCATCAGAGTATCAAGGTAAATAGTTTATCTTGTTTTATTTTATTTTATTTTTGATACTAGAGATGTAACCCAGGACCTTTGTACCAGTGAGCTATATATCCCCAGCCCTTTTTCGTTTTTATTTTGAGACAAAGTCTCACAAAGTTGCTAGGACAGGATTCCAACTTGCAATCTGCTTGCCTTAGCCTCCCTCAGTGCTGGGATTTCAGGCATATGCCACCATGCCTAGATTAAATGGTTTTTTTTTTTCTGACTAATCTACATGTTAGCTGGACATTTTATTTCTGGTGCTAACTTATTACCTACACCTGTAGTCAGCCCAAGATTGCTTGTCCTGGCTAGGTTTTTTTACATGTTTGGGGATGGAGAATGGTGAAACCTGGGGACATCTGTCTCGTTCATGTGATTCCTCATCCTCTAGGAGGCCACTTCTGGTGGATCCTCATGGTGGCAGGATTGCATGAGAGAGTGGAAATCTGTGAGGCTTCTAGAAGCCTACACTTGGAACGGAGCGCTGTCAGCTCTGCCACCATCTGCCTGCCAAGGCAAGTCACAAGGCCAGCCCAGATTCAAGAAATGGGGAAATAGGGTATGTCTCCAGATGGGAGTGGCAGCAAATCCACATCTGTAAACTACACAGATGCACACAGCTAGAGAATTTAAGCCATTTTTGCAGTAAACCTACCCCATTGTCACAATAAAATCCTAGTAGGTATTAACTATTATTTTTACATTTGTGAATTGATCAGTTTTGTTTCGGAGGTTTTTAATTGGGATGTAGTAGATTTGTTTGTAGGAGAGAGAAGTTTGTTTTTGCTTTTAACTTTGGGATGGATTGTTTTTGTTTTGCTTTTTTGCTTTTGTCCTGTAAAAGTTTTGAATTTTATTGTGGTCAGATGTATCAGTCTTTCCCTTTGAAGCTTCTGCCTTTGGTTCCATACCCATAAAGCCCTTCCTCACCCTAAATTGTAAATTTCTCAACCAGTTATATTTTTATCTGGTC